>CM034153.1:531839996-532439996 GCA_019776745.2 Taxus chinensis | reverse complement strand
GATGTGGCAGTGGTGGTAGATGTCTTAACTGGTATACAAACATCATTAGGTCGATACAACATGTTAGAGGTTTTGAACGGTGGAGGGTGAGCTGGAATGGTATAGTTATGTCCTTCATGTTCAAATTTTACACATCGATGTAAGGTTAAAGGAACATAACCCATGACATAGATCCAAGGTCCGCCAAGCAACAGGTTGTACTCAAATTCCCCTTCTAAGACGTAGAATAATTCTGGAATGGTATGGGGGCCCACATGAATGTGGAGAATGATGGTGCTGAGAGTGGAAATGATGACATCATTAAATGAACACAACATAACTAGGTTATTATGCATGTAACTGGTAGGGATATGCATTTGATTGTATGTATAGGAGGAGATGATCTTTATGTTATCACCACCATTGATCATAACATGTCAAACGTGTATATTATCAATATAGAAAGAAATGAAAAGGGTAGGATTAGGATCATTTGATTGGAGATGTACAATCTCTTTGTCAGAGAAACTGAGAGAAACTACTTGATTAGTGGTAGCAGGTGTAGAGGAAAGGGGTGAATTAGTGAGAGAGGCCACAGGGTGAGGGGTGATAATGGAGGCCACAGGTATAGGGTCATTAGGTAAAACGTCGATGGATTACAGAACCTCGATGAGGACCTATCGATGAGACTCCAAGGTTTGGACAGGGTCGTATAAAGACATTTTAAGAGGGGATTGGTGTAATTGTTTTTATCATTTTACAATAGGTGACCGTGTTAGAAATAGGATATGTGGGTCCCCAAATGGTGATTTTTGGTTCGGATGTAGATTGTATATTGGGCACACGATTGGAAGATGGGCTGCTTGTTTTATCCTTTCCTTTTTCTTTCTGGATGCGAGTGGTAATGATAAGCATATTAATATGGGGTGAGGGAGAAGCAGAGTCATGATATGCATAGTGATAGGATGGGAAATAGTAGGGAGAGGGCATATACTAGTGTTGTACAAAGAAGGAAGCGCATTGGTATTTAGGTGAAGTTTTGGCTAACTCACTTATGTGGATCATGTTGATCTCAAATTTTGGAGCAGGATAAAAGGGTTATGGAGGTAGAGATGAAGGTCACTTAATAAGTAAAGGATGAGGGTCTGTGGTGATAGGTGAAGGTGGAATAGGTTCCTTTTCTAGAAGATCATCATTGTCAAAATTTTATTTAGGAGGACACAGTTAGAGGAGAGTGGTTTTAAGAGCCTTATAACTTTCTACACCATGCCCTCATACACGATGGTAGGTGAAAATTTTAGTATCGTCAAACCCTTTTGGTTTGGGTTTGAGTGGGTCGTAAGGTCTAAGTGGTGGTAATGTGATGACAGAGGTCTATAAGAGGTTAGATAAAATGTTGGCGTAAGACCTTACCAATGGATCACAATGTGAAGTTAGTGTATGTCTTGATTGAAGTGTGGGTGATTTCAGTGGGAGGGGCACTATGGGAGGTTTAATTGGTTTAACCACTAGTTTTGTAGGTCGTACTATTTTAGGTTTGGGTTGTACCTTCTTGGGTAAAGGCGTAGTGGATGAACTAGTGGTTAAAGGTGACATAGGTTTGACTACTTCCTTAGAGGGTAATGGGATCTTGGATTTTTATCACACCTTCCTTGGTAAAGGTGCAGAAGGAGTGTGTGATGTAGAAGGGAAGTCATATGGTGGAAGGGGATGGATTACCCAAGGTGATAATAGAGGTACGGTGAAGGTTTTAAGAAGAGGGAAGGTGGAGGGTATTGGTTGAAGAGTGGGGAATACCATAGGTAGTGACAAGGCTACTATAAGTAGTGTAGGTATAGATGGTAAAAAGGTTGCAGGTGATGGAAAAGGTGTACGTTGTGCAAGTAAGTTAGGTGCAATAAAGGCTCATGATGAGGAAATGGGTTGCTATGTTTTTAGTTTACCTTGGGTAGGGGTTGCATTGCTAAGGTGGATGGGTGAGGTCCTAGGATAGATGGAAGCAGTGAAGGTGAAAGAAGGGTAGGAGTAGAAATTGGTTTATGCACCCTAGAAGGTTGGGTCTTCATTTTAGGTGGGGGATTATTTTTTTATGTGATCTTATGAGGACATGACTAAGTCTAGTTTGATAGGAGGATGTACTAGGCTTGCTGTTGGTAAGAATGTAAATGTGGTGATGGAAAAGGTCTAGGTGATGGTGAAATTCCAATTGTTGGTAAGGGTTTAAGTGTGGGAAAAGGTGATGAAGAAGATATCATTACGAATTGTACAAGCATGGTTGGTTTTGTTTTCTAAAACACCTTTGGAAAAAGCATGTAGGTATTGGCAGACAACATTTGCATTTGGGTTGAAATAGGTATCTGAACGTATACCCAAATCATGGAATTATAACCATAATCCAAGCAGTTATCCAGGCGTGAAAATGACATTTTTGTAAGATGAAATGATGTTGACTTATTGGTAATCCCTGTAAAAAATATCTGTGAAATAGGGAACTAATTGTCTTCAGAATCTTTGGGTAAGAGAGCTCAGAGAAAATTAACAGGATCTTGGAAGGCTAATGGGGAATTATCACCAACAGGTAGTGACACTTCTAAAGGATCTCTTATGGGTAGGGGAGATGATGAGTGGGATGAGGTAGGTTCCTCTTTTAGTGGAGAGGAAGGTGATCCTTACTCTCCCATGGGTAAGAGAGTTAACACCATGGGTTTTTCATTAGGTTGAGAGGTGTGTGGGGAAATTACATCGGCCAATAAAGTGGACTCCTCCGCGGGTGAAAGGAGAGATGAAAGAGAATCCTATGTGGGTAAAGGAGTAGATGGAATAGGTTCCTCCATGGATGAAGGATCTTGTGTGAGAATCTCTTTGATAGAGGAAACAAGAGGAAATTAAGGAAAGGCCAGTATGATGTCAAACAAAACATGAAGCTCATGAAATTTATTTTCATTTTTCGAAGGTTTAGTAGTTTGGTTATATGATGGGGTGTGATTTAAGAATGAATTCTTGAAGATATGTAGGTTTTGATTAGCCAGTGCATTCAGGTTTTCCAAGATGAGATCTCTATTGTCTAACATTTACTAGAAAATGTTTTTGAAGGTTATAAAATTACCATCGCTATGACCTTTAACGCAATGATAGTTGCAATAATAATGTTCCTTGTACCATGTTGGCATAGGACAAGTGGGGTCACAATAAGTATGTGGTCAGATGGGTGAAAGATAAATTGCTCTTGCTTTTATAAGTTTTACTAAAATTGAAGATTAGGGTTCTCCTATAGGAGTTTACTTTTGTTTCTCCCACCTGAACTAGAAAGCTTTAATGGGAGAAAGGTTAGAAGTAGGCTTTGATTGATTAGATACGTGAGATGGTCTAGATTTTAAAACTTCCACGTTGGCAGATCCTTTGCTTTAGGAATAATTGTTTTGGGGTTTGAAAGAGGAAGAGGAAGAGGCATCGTTTAACTTGAATGTAGCATTTTTTTACGCAATTAAATTTTCTTCTCTTCTATGGCATGGATTTCAAGTTTTCTAGCCATGGTGAATTCCTTGTCAAACATGTGAAAAATGTTTGAAATTGGAGAGTGGCTGATATATGTCTGAGCACAAGACCTAGTAAACAATTCTATAATCTCAATTTGAGGCAGTTGGAATGCATGAGCTAGTTGATGAGGATTTTCCAACAAGTGACGAAATCTGTGATAAATTTTTCTTCATATTGTCATGTTGAATACAATTTCGGTCATGGCAACCTTCTTAATGATATTGATTGAAACATGGTCAAAGAATGTTTGATCCACTTGATTGAATGAGTAAATGGAATGTCTAGGTAAACCACTATACCAATCCAACTAAGGTCTTATCAAGGACATTGGGAATGTCCACAAGAGTAGAGCATTGTCATGAGTGATTAGATAATAGCCATGTTTGAAAGACTATAAGTGTTGTTGCAGGTCTTCTTTATTTTTAAACCAGTTGAATTTAGGAATTTCCCAATGTGTATGGTATGTAAAAATGGGAATATATGGATGAATGGGATCATTACATATTTCACCGTATGTCAAAGAGTTACGAGAGCTAGAAACTGGCACTTCCAATGTATTCATCTTTTCCTTCAGCATTTGAATAAGGTCATTGGTAGGTTGTGATGACTGGGAACCCCCTACAGTATAAGAGTATATATGATGAATGTATGATGAAGAAAATATCCTAGTATATGGTGGTTCCGAGTATGAGAATTATGGAGGCTGAATAGATGCAGGAGGAAAATATTTGGAATAGGTGATAAATGAGATAGGGGTTTTTTGGTGATATTTTTAAGTAGGTGGGGTAGATGTAATGACCCTTGTAGTGATTGGACGTAAAGAATGTGGGATGGAGAGGATGATGTTTTGGAATGGAATATGGATTGCTGACACCATGGGTGGTTGCGATGCAATAGCTATATATGAGGTGGTGGGTGTAGATGAGGCTATGCTTAATGTGGATGATGAAAGAATGGTTGACACCATGGGAGAAACTAACTTTAATGGTGTGAAAGATGTTATAGGTGCAATAAATAAATATTTTATGGGGTCAAGTTGTAACACCGTAGGTGGTAAGGTGGAAGAAGGTAAGGCCAAGCTAGTAGTAGCTGACACGGAAGTGGAGGTGAGGGCAGGAGGAATAGAAACATGCATGCCATATACCAATTGTCCTAATGAATCCCTGAGTGGATGAATCGGTGAGATAGTATTGTAAGGAAATGAGGGTTCTGGTCAAGGGGTCTCACAAATTCCTTGTCACCAATGTGTATAGATGATAATGGGCTGAGTAGGGATCCATAGGGGATAGGATGAAAGGTGTTGAGGGGCTAGGCGAGAGCGGCTAAATGCTAGCGTGGATCAAAAGAGCAGTTAGCTTGGGTATGAGTGAAAAACCATGTGAGTTAGCAGTAGAATTGGTAATCTAATCTGTGTAAATGACACAAAGGCACATAGAGGGTATGGATAGAATATGTTCTAGGGATGTAAAAATGGTTGTCTGTTTTAATTAAAAAGTAAAACATAGGAACCAATAGTAGTTGGGTTAACCGATGATGGTTAGGAGAACCAATACCAGTTACTCTGAAAAATAAAAAGTTTTGCAAATGATGCAATAAATGATGAAAATGAAGTAAAACATAGATTTGATAGTGATTTCAAAGATCCAGGGGTATGATGATGTGTTTAAGGAACCTAAAAAAGAATAGAAAATTTATGAGCACTATTTTTTTTAAAATGACAAAAAAAATAGGAAACCATAGGTAAAATGATGACGGTCGCTGGGTCGATGCCGAACATTGTGAAATTTGTAAATATGAAGAAAAATGGGATTTAGTGACTTATATAAAATAGAATACCAACCCGAAAATCTGAGTAAGGTAATGATGAACCCTAACACACTCAGAAAAAATTGGAATACACCAACTATAATTGTGGAGTGTGAAAGGAAGAAATAAAAATGAATAACATGACCTCACAACTCAAAACACAAAGCAAGAAAAAAATAAGAAACATGAAATCCTAGGAGTAAATTTTATGTGTCAACTTATGCTACTTAGGACTCAATTATGAATATAACATAGTTTTTGATTCAATAGAAGGTGTCTTATGAAAAATCCAAGATCTAAAGATGGTTTCAGGTAAAGTTTTAGTGGGGCTTGTCCTTTCTCTAAGGTAATAACTTGACAAAGAAACCAACTGGTCACCCACTATCAATCCCATGATTATGTGATCATTGACAACTTCCTTCAAGTAAGATGATGTTTAAGAAGATGTGTAAATTATTTAAGTGGTTTGGTATAGAGAGTGTGTAAAGTGAACTATGATTGAATTAGTCAACCATCAGCTGGGCATGATTTCTAGAGTATAGGTTTCCCTCAATTAATGTGAGCTACAATGAAAAAAACCAGAATGAAATGCAAGTGTTTTAATCCCAAACCTGTAATTACGTTTGATGTAGAAAATGGAGAATAGGAAGAGGAATGATCTATCACTAATGCAATCCAGTAGAAAGAAAGAAGTGTTCTTTTTAAAGAACCAAAAGTATGATTTCTTTTACATAATAGAAAGAAGGAGAAGATTTCAAATAGTAAAATTAATGTGAATTATTTTCAAAGGGAAATAAACACACAATTTTTACCTAGGAATCAACAAATGCAAAATAACCCTTGATGGGTCCCACCGGGAGTCCCAAAATATTTCAATGAATTTTTTTATATAATGAAATAGATAAAGATAAAAGGAAAAGGATGAATAATTGTTATACTTTGGTTGAAGGTTGAGAGCGTGCATTCTTATTTTTGATCCAAACTGATTGTGTGAGCTTCCTTTTGGTTGGAAGGAACTACCTGTAATACAAAACAAGACCACAAAACAAAGTCAATATCAAAAGGTTAGTGTATTTTCAAGTGTGAGTGAGATCCAAGAAGTGTGATACTTCCTAGATGGTTTTCAATCAATTTTTATATATAATTAAATGTAAAATAATGAACATGTAAACAAAAGAATCTAACACCAGTGTTCTAATTTAGGTATCTAATATTACTATTAATGTTAATCCAATTAAATTCTTGATAGCTAGCTGATGAAGTTCATCAGTCAGGTTTCCTGTTGGACAGGAGGTCTGAGGGTCACAAGAAGGGACTGGGTAAGATCTGGTGCAATTTAGGGGTTGTTTAGGTGATTAGGAGGCTTGTTGGTCTAAGGTATTTTTACCAGACACAAATATTGATGCCATTAAGGGTGACCAATGATAGTTTAGGTATAACCGATGTTGGTTTATGATGACCGATATCAATTTATTTGGGGACAATAAAATGTTATAAATATGTGTTTAGGCTCTCTCTGTGTCTGCATAGAGAATTGGGAATGTATGTGGTGAGGTTGTGAGGTTATAGGTTGTAGGTTGTAGGTAGGTAAGGTTTTGTGAGTTTCATGGGCTATTTTGAGGGGAGGTTTAGTGAAATTTAATAGGGGAGACAATAATTGATGTCAGTCGGGTGACCTATGTTAGTGAAGAGGAGAAACTGATGACAGTTAAGGTAACCAACATTGGTAGGGGTGAAATGGAGGCAATTAAATAAACTTGGTTTTTGAGCTTCTCTGTGATTACACAAAGAATGGTGGGAGGATAACTAGGTTTGTAAAAATTCTAGGAAGGCTCGGGAGTGCCTAAAAGTCAGCGACAAAGAGGAAGAATGTAGTGGGTGGTAGGTTGGGTAGATTGGCAGGAAAATTTGGAATGGAGGAATGCTTGGAAGAATAATATGTAATAATCAAAAGATAAAAAACCTATAAAGTAAGTATAGAAATGAATCAAATCAGCACACTTACTTATATTTGCAGGCCCAGTTAGTGGAGGAAGGTAATGGTCAATCCATGAAGAACATTGTGTTCAGTGCCCATGGAAACTCTTCACAGAGTGCTCCTGTGAATGATAATTCCCGTGGAAGAGTCTCGGGTGTTTGTTTGGGCATGTGGTGGAGTGTATTCTATCATATGGATGTTGAGAAAATATCTAGTTCGTGCTTAAATGTAGATAGCTCTCTCAAAAATTGAAGTGACCAACCTGGGTAAAAGGTTGTAAAACTATATATATGGTAACCGATGATGGTTAAGGTGACCAGTGTCAGTTTCAGGTTAACCGATGTTGTCTAGGGTGGGAAATCCTAGGTTTACCAAAAATAACATATCTTGGATATTTTTGGTGTGCCCTACTTATAACTCTAGGTCTCAAGTGAGGGTTATCACTTAGATAAGTGGGAGTGTTGTTAGAGAAGGAATAGGAATTTAATTTTAGGGTTATAATAAATCCCAGTTGGTTAAGATAAGTAGAGACCGAGTATTAGTTAATTAATATGATAAGAATAAGTCCATGGTGAGGTGTACTAGGTTATGTGGCTAGGCGAGGTGTAAATTAGCCTAATTAAAGTAATTAAATTAATAAATAATTTTAGGATGGGCATTAATTCAATTGTAAGTAATTAAATTAATATGAATGTGGGGTAAAGGGGTCATGGTTAGGTGAACATGTTTAGTTAACTGATTGAAAGGGGACTAAGGGAAGTGAGACCCAAATTTGGTGTCTACACAAGGTTATGTTGCCTTTTTATGTAGCCAAGTATTTTGAGTTGTAGAATTTTGTGTTGTTATTATGAAATGCACTCAATGCTTCCTTCATTATTGTAATAGACTATACACGTTATAATCAATAATATTTTATTATTGTGGCTCTCTTCTGCCCTTTAATCTGTGTTATTATATTCATGCTTTTCTATTATTTTATGGAATGTTGTGTGTGAGTTATACGTGCATGATTTGAATCTCCAACATTATAAAATCATATTTTGTTTAAGAACAATGTTCCCTAGTAATTTTTATACAAAAGAAAAAGAACCCTAGATGTGAAAATAACACATGTTGCTGATATATTTTTGGTTCATAATCTAATTTTTACTTCACCTACAAGATATGGCATATATCCAACACAAGTTATATGGTTAAATATAATAACGACATTTTTTGGATGTCAAGACAATATTTCTTTGAAATTTAATTAAAATCTATTATAGTATGAAACCTTCTTGCTACAGTATATTTGTCTTTGCATGAACCATGTTTATATCATAAAATAAAACATTACATATAATTTCTACATGTTGAAATTTATTCACATTTACAAGACTCTATCAAATAGTAAATGATTTCTAATACAGGATTCCAATAAAAAATAGATATTTTTGGAACACTGCATACCTAAGGTGTTATACAGAAAATATAATAATTGGTGAGTTTCTGATTGGAGGAAAAATACCTAAAATAGTCATATTTAAGCCCATATGATTTTTTATTTTTTATTTTAAAAAACATACATGATAATTTAAAAATACATAGAGCAGTATTCGATTTGGATAATGATAATATTATGACTTTTAGAAGACTATGGGTTTCCTCCTCACTCTCTGTTGTCATGTAAATGTGCAAAAAGTAAATTAACAATTTTTGAGCATGACACCTATACCCCAGTGTTTATTTTTTCATGTCTCATCATTCCAAGACACCCTTAGTCTATCCGGTCAATCCAAATGACCTCCCAATCAAATTTATCTCATACCCCTAGGTGATTTAGGAAATTCCATTCATTCCCCCTAGGTGATTTTAGGAGTTCGTTTATAAGCTACAAGTAGATGTTGGAAGGGCTATCAGTAGCCTTCCTAGGGCTGAAGTGACCCCATAGAGTGAATCAAAAGAGCCTAAGTAGATGTGGAGGTGATTAAAATGTCTTGAGACATCATGGATATGTTTCAGGAAGATTTTGGATGGGCTCAAAGAAGTTGGGGCAGTTTCAAAAGAATTAGGGTTCACAGGACTACTCAGTGCACAAGCCAAAACAAATTCTAAGCTTCGAAAGGTGATTCTGGGAGATCCATATAAAGTTAGGAGAAAAATAAAGCATCAACAGAAATATAATTCCAAGCCCTACATGATGGTGAAATTATATTTTTCACAACACTTTAGCTTATCAAGTATGCAAGCAATTTTTCTCAGGCATAAGTGGAGTACCAAATCCAAACTCTTCTTTTTTAAAAATGGAAGAATAAATACATGATGTCAACACTATTGGATTCAAAAGTCCATTTAAATTTAGAATCATATAATTTTTTTCAAAACACGTCCATTGAGAGCTCAAGTTATCATCATCACAAGTTGTCCTCTTGGAGCAAGATCAAGACTTAGCCATATTTTGGGAGGAAACGTGTCACCTCCAGGAGCCTAGTAGGATTTCATGTCCCTGATGTCCCTTAGGGTCAGGTACATCAACCTTGGAAAAATGCACCTATGTTAAAGCCCTTTTAACCTCTAGAACCCCATGCAACCATCATGATTTGTAGTGAATACCCAGGGTGCAATTTGGAAAACAAAGTACGGCCAGGTCGTCAGAACAAGGAAACATGTATCAGCTCCAAGATTTGAATTATGTATCATTACATTATGAGCCACTAAAATACATGCATATGTCAAGGAGAATCAAACCTTGAAATACCTATGTAGTCCTCTAGAAGATATTTTTGGTCCACTTTATGTGACCAGCTATCCAAAACCTCCGTACATTAACATTGATTCTCACAGCAATTCTTACACTCCAACTCAAAATCGGATCAACTTCTTCACGTGTAAACTTGTTTACTTCTCCCTATCTCCATTGATGGAATTTAACCTTCACATCCCTCCTGAGGTGAGGGATGCTAAGGAAAATAGTTTTTTCCCATGCCTCTCTCATCATGATTTCCTAAACTCCTACATTTGGTGATAATTTTTCTCAACCATGCATGCACAATTCTAGAAGACTTCCAGTCCTGTGCAAAGCTAAATATGACCATTCTGACAGTCTATGACCTCCTTGCCATCAATCCATCCATATGCAATCCTCAAACTAGACATCCTCACATCAGGTACTCTTATCATGGACTACCCATGTATGCATAACTAGGTCATTTGACTTTCACTCTTTCCTGATATTTTATTACATGACAAGGAGAAACGATTCAGAATTTTAGAAAAACTTCATTTTTGGAGGGAAAGTTTGAAGACTCCTAACAATCATGCGAACCAGTGCACGAATGAATGAATTGTAGTTATTCAAGCTTATTCATGCTCTTCTAAGCATCGTGAAGGATGCTCCTACATTTAGAACTCTCCTCTTGAAAGAAAATATTTGAGCTCCAGTTCACAATTAATGTGTCTTCATCATTCCGGCTTCATTAAGAAAGAAATGGGTCCCATGTTCTCGTCAAATCAGTTGTAATATTTGTGCTAAGAGTCTCACTTGTTGTAGTCTTTTTCCTTCATCTTAAAAACATTCCCTCTCTAAAAATTTTCAATATTTGTGCTTGAGAAAACCTTGACCTGTAGTCTTTTTCCTTCATCTTATTGCTTCCGCATCTAGAAGCTCTGCTAGGTTCAAAATTCTGAAAGTATAAAATCTCCTGGACTCATCTAAGCGGATAGTTCTCAAATCTTCAAAGGGACGATCCATTGGGAAAAAATCCATGCTTCAATACTTTTCTGCATCAATGTGACTTCCTTGTTCCCACTTTTTAAAAATAATGAGTTCTCTCATGGAGTTAAGGGACTGTCATTCATCCTCACAACTTCTATACCTGCATTCAAAAGAACTCACAAAGGAAACAGAGATGTAAAAATAGGATATCGTACTAGCCCCTTGAGTGTCTCCATTGTTTTTGAAATCTTCTTCATTTTCACTTGATCCTTTAAACATATTAAGTGGTCCCACGGATCTACCTGCTACAACCATAGTTTTTCTGATCTTCTTAACTCATACTCAGATCTAATCACATGGTGTTATCAGTCTGATATAAGGGTTGTAACATAGTACCTTAGAAGGATTTGAGGAAGCTTCCTCTTCATATTTACTCAACTCTTCATTCAATATGTATATCATCAATGTCATCATATTGAAGCATCAAAGTCTATGGGGTAGAAGATGGATCATCTTCTTCACCCTATGATTTTCCTCCTTTAAGACAATGATGTCTTGTACATGCACTCGAATGACTCTAAGAAATCCACCAGTTATTATCTCGAGACCAAAAGAATATTGAATTTGCTTATATTCAAGAGTGACTATGAATCCTCTTCATCCAATGGTTTCATCATATTGTCTATCCACACTTGATCATTTCATCTGATCCTTCACCCAGCCAATTTTGATCTCAAAACTCGAACCATGTGAGCCAAAAATGGTATAGACTAATGGAGGTCATCATAGGTATCTCATAACCATCATTTCATCTTCCTCTAAACTGATACTGAGATAACCTAGCATTAGAAGTCATCATCTCATAAACATCATGCCTTGCAAATCATCATACACAACTTTTTTACCTTTCATTTCCCTTGTATACCTCTTGTGCTCATTGGATGTTTCTTGTATGTTTCTCAAAAGGATCGTCATCCCTCTTGCTTGTTTGGATGTGCTTTCCAAGCTGTGAGTCTATCCAGAAGGATTCTTTGTGCTATCATAACTTTCCTCAGTACCGATCATCATCAGTTGAATAAATCTTGAGATGTATTTTCACCACTAGATGGGCATTCTTCATCTACCCACATTGACAGAAGGAAAGGAAAGAATTGGACTCTGGGATTATCTTCAAGCCAAAATCACGAAATGTGTAGCCATGTTCTTGTGCCAATTTTGATCAGGGGATCATTTTTACATGAAGTTCCCTAAACACCCCTAAATGGTCGCTCAGTGCAGAATATCATCTCGAGAGCTTATATCAACGACTGTGAGAACGCGACATTTCGGACATCGGGAGCTCTAGATATGTTCGAGTCAAAGTTCCATAGGTGGTAATGAAGGAAAGTCAACTCTGGTCAACTGGTCTAGCATTAATTGGACCGAATCGCACTGATGACACGTGGCTATGCCAACACTTAGTCGGAGATCGCTCGATTTTCCTATCGATGTTGACGACAAGTGGACATACAGGATTACCGAAGTTAATGGCTCCTATTTCTTAGGCCACATTGTATGGGTCGAAATTATCCAATCTACTTGAGTAAGGCCAGCTTCGATCAAATGCACCGCATATAGGCTGCCCATAGTACCTTAATGTTTAACAACATTAGTATGAACCGATCTCTACAGATCAAATGCATGTAGTTGAATGACCACGCTCAGAAGGTAGGAGGAAGTGGTTGTTTGGGAGGCATCCTAAGCTCTTGCGTAGGATGTATTCCACGTGGAAGATATCTCAAATTGACAGCATCTCATGTATGGGCGGTTATAAGCCTAACGTGGTCTTTGCATTCCTACCTTATTAGTGCGTGGAAAGGCTATTTATAGCCTTGAAAGCATTATAACTCTTTCCATCTCGCAAAAAAAATGTGGGACCTTATCCATAATGTGGCCCTTATGGGATTTTTAACCCATTTAAACAGATGCTACGCGCCAAACTTGCGTGATTTAGGATCCCATAAAAAACATGATAATCCGCCCACATGAGGGATTTAATCCCATTTTTCATGGTACGGGTGATATTTTGCTAAAATAGCCTATGGGATGGACATTGTTTAGTGCATATTTTTTGGGCCCTAATTTTGTGGTAAATAGGTAACCCATTCTACCTGTAATGGACACACATGGTACACACACAAACTCGGAGAGATAGCTCATTCCTAGAGCAGATGGAGGCGAAGGTCCGAGCTAAGAGGAGACATGAGAAATTGGTTTCATAAGAATATAACCATGATCATCCAATCATGGGGAGTTCCTTCAAATCAGAGGCAAGCCTCACATCATTCATATTCAAAAGTCATAGAGGTGACTTCTAGTTCTAAACACTCTAGAGTGAGTTTGAAAAATAAGGTCGTAGAATTGGAAGCTTCTCCTCATGAGAAGATGTCAAAGAAACTCAAAGTAGAAGAAGGCTCATTTGCATCACTGCTAGAAGAAGAACACATGGTTCAAGATTTAGTCTTTGAGCCACATCAAGAGGTTTCCCATCTTGATGACACTCATGCCTCTCCCATAAAGGATTTTCCTCCTCCTTCGAAATAGGGTACCATCAGTGCACCTATCATTGAACTTGAGTCTGATGAGATAATTCCTTCTATGAAGGAAACAATTGTCCCTGAAATACACACTAACCAGCAAGTTGTAGCCTCTAATCTATCAATGATTGTCTCATTTGAAAAATAAAAAATATCAAGGAATCTTGCACATACAGCCTCATGGTTTGACAGTGGGGAAACGAGTAATCAATACATCAAAGTAGATCAGCCCAAAGTAATCAATCCAGTGGATGAAATGAGCACAATTGAACTAGGACCAGAAGCTCATGAAGCATATTTTCACATGTATCAACAATCTTCTAATCACATTGTGGAAATGAATAAAGAGTATAAGAAGAATATTGATTAACTAAATTATCAACACTTATCACCAGGATTTGATCAACAAGAAGATCTTTCAAACTCCCTCGAAAGACTTGTCACGTGTATAGGTGAGGGCCTTGGAAATAAGGTTTGAGACAATCAATCAGGCCATCACAAAGCTAGAGGAGAATGAAGAATAGGCATACAAATTACATGATAGTGTAAATCAGAAAATTCATAAATGTGGAGTACCTGCACTAGGAAAGGATACAAGTTCTGATGAGTTGATTAGTAAATTTGAAGAATACATTAAGAAAGAGGTAGACAACCCATCTTCCTTCACTAAGGATACCCTCGAATTCCTCTTACAGATTTGGGCCTCCATTTCACTTATTGCATAGAAACATTCATCATGGTTTGGTAAGTGAAAATACATAAATAGTGTGGTTGATGGATGGACAAAAACCTTGAGCTACATTCACAGACCTCATGCCAACAAATTGGAACCCGCAACAGCTCATTTCAGCAAAGATCTTGGAGGAATAGAAGCCTCCTTGGGAGTACAAAGTGTAATCCATTCAGGGAGAAAGATAAAATCCATTATAGTGACTCATCCTTCTATATAATCCTTCTTATTTATTTCTCTTCTCTTCTTTCCCAATGCTCTCTCTCATCAATGTTATATTCTTGCATTGAGGTTTACACTTTTTAATATAACTTTAAGTGACTTTAGAAATATAATGTAAAATTTATGTCACCTTTTTTTTATAAAAGGGAGTTAAATATTTAAATGGAATATGAACAGTCTAAATTCACGTTAAAGTATTTGAAAGACCTAAATTTATTTTCCACATTCAAGAGGATATTGCTTCAGATTTGAGAGAAACTATCTGACATTACAAGAAAATTTTTAACCACTACTTCATTGCCATAAGAATTCTTATCCTTTAAGAGGAATGCACTACTGAATTGGAGAGGCAAAGACAAATTCCAGCACTGCAAAGAAGAGCATAGATTTCCAAGCTAGTAGATAGAAGATAAACCTAAAAATAGAGACAAGGAGCACAGACCGACCCACTTTTGAAGAGCTTCAAAGAAGAAAAGATATGCTCATAATTCAAAGGTCTCCCTTTCATCAAGAAACCATTCACATTGGGAACTAGAGTATTTTCAATCATTTGGATGGATAATTTCCATACATCAACAAGAACCTTGAATATTTCACTAACGTAGAGATCAAAGAAGAAGCTAGAGAAAGAGAAGCAAGAGTGGAAGAGGAAATAAAATCTCAAATTGATTAAATTTAAATGCATCAAGCTGAGGTGGATGCAAGAGTAGCATCAAAAGTCATAGCCTTAGAGAGGTTGGAAGCTAGAAACAAAAATAGAATGGGGGATCGTGATAGTGAGGTTTGTAGGCCTAATGTACAATAGGGAATAAACATCGGCCCAATTTCCCTTGCTCAACCACTTCACAAGCTACTGAAAAAGAAGCTAGAGAAAGATAAGCAAGAGTGGAAGAGGAAATAAAATCTCAAATTGATTAAATTTAAATGCATCAAGCTGAGGTGGATGCAAGAGTAGCATCAAAAGTCATAGCCTTAGAGAGGTTGGAAGCTAGAAACAAAAATAGAATGGGGGATCGTGATCGTGAGGTTTGTAGGCCTAATGTACAATAGGGAATAAACATCGGCCCAATTTCCCTTGCTCAACCACTTCACAAGCTATGGAAAGGCTCTAGAAAAAACTTTCCAAAATTTAGAGGGGATGATTCACAACTCCCTGAAGAACATGTAGCAACATTTATCACTACTTGCAGTGTATTTTGCATTGAGGATGAAGATGTGGTAGTCCGGCTCTTTGTGGAGTCACTCAAAGAAAAATTTATCGAAAGGTTCTACATGTTACCCTCGAGTTTTATCACCTATTGGGAAGATATTATAAGTGCATTTGAACATAGGTTCAAGACCACGGAAGAATTTTAGGATCTCTTGGTTCAAATGAAGAAATAAACCTCTGAATCAATGAGATACTTCATAAAAATAAATAATAGAGTGATAAGAAGAACCCCTAAATATGTGGTGCCTCTTGAAAATAATTTGAGGAGATTCTTCATCAGTTCCTTGCCATCAGAAGTAGGTTTCTTTCTTAGAATAACCCAATAAAGAACATTGAGGGAAGCTCAAAACCACATGATAGGAATTGATGATGATCTAGTCCTATCTGGTAAAGTGATATGTCCAAATGGAAATAAAAAAGGATAGAATTCAAGCTCAGTCACCACGGACCCAATGTTCCATTTTGGAAAATGACTTGGTTTCCTTAAAGAAACAGATCATAATGTGGAATAATCCAAGGAAACCAAACCCTCCTAATAGACCAAGGATTTCTCAACCTCCTTGCTAGCTCACTCTCGAAGCACAACCAGTCAATGCTATATGTGATACCAAAGAACTAGAGGAGGAAGTGGAAATTGAAGAGTGTGAAGAAGAAAATGCAGGGGATGATGAAAACTATCTTGAGGTCAAGGAAGTTGATGGTGATACGCAAAATCACCTAATTAATTATGTTGATGATGAAGATGATGATGATTAATAAGCTCCAAGTTTCTCATGTAGTTTTCACTCGCACATAATCCAAAAAAGGTGCTCCATACTCAACTGATGTAGTAAAGGACAAGAAGAAGAAAGAATATTATATTGCGGAGATTCCACAAAATAAAATCATCAGCAAAGGATCACCACTACCACCTTCAATGGAGTCAGATAAAGAAAAAGTAGACCCACTGGTTAGCAATGATCATGTTGCCACACCAAGTAAGTTACCCAGTCCTCCTAGCTCAAAAGTTACTAAAACTAATTCTCCTTCAAATTTTGTTCCTTCAAAAACATCCAAGGTTCCATCAAAACCTACATCTCCATCTCCTTCCAAGCCAGTTATTGCACCCATGAAGGAAAATTCATCCTCTAAAATAGTAAATCCCTTACCATGTATATCTTCTATCATTCCCAGAACCTCTACCTTTCCCTCCATAACCCCATTTGACTTTGTGGAGCACTCAAGAAAAATTAAAGTCCAAATCTCATAAATATAATACCTACAAACGCACCCTACCCAATTTAATATGTTAATTGATGTAGTCCATGGTAGTAATCTTATAACCTCTGGTCCAAACTCTAAAGTTTTACTCCCCACACTTTCCACACCACCTTCTCAAAACATGTATCCCTCAGTGCCTTCAAAACCAACAAGGTTTAACCTTTCTACATGTTACTCCTCATTAAAGGCTTCCAGCTAAACAATTACATCATAGATTCTGGAGCCTTAGAGAATGTGATTCTTGTAAAATTTACAACTACTATAGGCCTCACGTTGACCCAAGAAAATGGCACCTTCTATTCAATGGAATCTAAACAAGTGCCATTGGTAGGAAGAATCACATATGCACTTGTAGCACTAGCTGATTTCCTAGATAAGAAGGTGCTTCTAACCATCCTGGTGGTAGACATCCCATCATCATTTGGCATTCAATTGAGTCAAATATTCTGTAAAGACTTGGGTGGAGAAATAAAAATGGATTGGTCATCTGTAAATATTCTAGTGAAAGGCGAGATGAAGAAGTTACTACCAGTAAGGAAGATGGAGTTCACAGTGCGAAAGTTTTATGATCCAAAGGAAAACATTCTCTTTCAAGATAGTGGGCTAGGTAACTAATTCCTCACATCAGAAAAATATGAGAAATTTCCACTTCTTATGGAATAGGAATAAGATCAAGTTTGGAAGATGGAATTTGATGGTATTCATTTCAGTTCAGGTTCGGGAAGGTGTGTTATTGTACTCTCCTTCCGATGAATTGTACCCATTTTACTACTAGATGAAATTTGATAATAAAAATAACACAGTGGAATATGAATCTCTCTTCTTATGCATGGGCATGAAGAAAGACATGAGAATAAAGAATTTGATATTCTAAGGTGGCATGGAGGTGATAGTAAAATAAGTCTGGCAACAATATCAGGTGAAAAATGATGCGCCAGAATTAGCAGGAACTTGACAAGGTCATAACTTGAGTTCCGGGTGTCCGTTTGAGTCCGTTTTTTTTTGAAACCACGTGTTTCGATGAGATGAACACAACAGAAATCCACCCTACTAGTTGGGGCAAGTTTGATACATTTTCGGGCCCTAAATCCGCCATCTTGAGGCCGAAAATTAGGATTTAAGTTATAGCTCATTTTTTTCCTATTTTTGAGAATTAGTTAATTTTAGTCTATTAATTGCATTATGAGTTAGAAATTTGGCAATTCCTCTAATTTAGGGATGTAGAAGATGTGTGGCAATTTATGTGCCCATAGGAATAAGCATGTAAACTTACTAAGAATAGCAGGTTCTAGTAAACTGCTAAAAATAGTAATTTCCGCCACCTAGAGTAGATTTAGTCAGAGTTAGCTAGAGTTTACTTGGCAACTCAAATTGGGAGTTATTTTCCTATTTAGGAAACATTGTAATTCATTATTTGATAACAAAGAAGGAGATCTATTTTCTTTTGGAGTTAATAATATTTGTAGCATATCTGGTTTGTTCTTAATTTGGCTACATTATCTGGTATCAGATCTGGTTCGAAGTATTTAAAAAAAAAATGGCAGGAAGAGGAAGAGGAAGAGGAGGTGGTATTGCACAGATGAATAGAAATATGCAAGATCTGCAGAGACAAGTTGTTGCGCTTGCTGCAATGATAACCCAGAGAGGAAATCAAGGTGGAGATGACACAGATGAAGAAGAAGTTTGTGAAGAGGAGGAAACGCAAGCACCACCATTAGCTTTTGAAGAAAGGATGCTTCGAGCATTAGAAGGAAAGAATGATGGGATAAGAGTTGATGTTTCAAAGTATGGTGGTAGTCTAAAACCAGAGGAGTTAATAGACTGGTTGACTAGCATGGGAAAATTTTTTGAGTGGAAGACTATGTCAGAAGAAAAGAAGGTAAAATTTGCATGCACGAAATTGAAAGGTCATGCTATGTTATGGTGGGATCACCTACAGAAAGAGCGGTCAAGAAAGGGGAAAGAAATAATTAGGACGTGGAGTAAGATGGAGAAGAAGCTGAAAGATAAATTTCTCCCTGTGGATTATGCACAAACCCTTTACAAGAGGTTTCAGAATCTCAGACAGAACTTACAAACAGTGCAAGAATACACAGATGAGTTCTATAAGTTGTCCATTCATGTAGATCATGAAGAAACTGAGGAAAAAATGGCTGCAAGGTATGTTAATGGATTAAAATTTTCTATTCAAGATGAGATAAGTATACATAGGATTAAAAGCATGGAGGATGCCTATCAATTAGCCTTAAAGGCTGAGGAAAAAAAAAATCATCAAAGTTTTAGGACATCACTTGGAATGAATAGGGGGGCCTCAACTTCCTTTCGGGGATGAGCTGGTTTTAGCCAAGGTAGGGGAGAATCATCTCGTGGATTGGAAAAGCAAGAGGATACGAGACAAGATTTCCAGAATCAAAAAAGAGGCAGAGGATTTCCTAAGGGCAGAGGATATGTTGGCAATAGAGGATGGGAGGCTCCACGAAGACCATTTGTTTGTTACAAATGTGGTGAAGAAGGGCATCGAGATTTTGAATTCCCCCGTACTTATACACATGACAAAAGGCAAGGAGATGCTCCAAGAGTAAATCTTGTTGAAGCTGAGCAAGTAGAAGATGAACAAGACCTGGAAATCCCACTAGATGTTGGAGAAACTCTGATGATCAAGAGGATGATGATTGCTCCAAGAAAAGAGGTCAAGGGGGATGCATGGCTACATACAAATATTTTCAGAACAAGATGCACTTCAGGAGGAAAGGTATGTAATGTTATTATTGGTGGTGGTAGTTGTGAGAACATGGTTTTAAATGAGATGGTTAATAAATTGGGTCTGCATTGTGATAAGAATCCTAACCCTTATCGTATTGCATGGTTTAAGAAGGGTAATGAAGTTACTATTGATAAGAGATGTTTAATAAGCTTTTCTATTGGGAACAGTTATAAGGATGAGATTTGGTGTGATGTTATCCCTATGGATGCATGTCATATACTGCTAGGAAGACCATGGCAATTTGATATAAAAGTTATTCATGATGGGGGAAAGAATACTTATACTTTTTGGAAGGATGGCATAAAAATAGTTTATCTACCTCTTAAAGAAGAGGGGAAGGCTGAAAATATGCTTTTTGCAAAGGAATTTTTGAAGAGGCAAAGGCAACCAGTTTTTGTTATGTACTAGTTGCAAATAAGGATGAACTTGTAAGAGCTCAAATACCAATAGAAACATCAAAATTAATAGAAGAATTTTCAGATGTTATTCCTGATGAGCTACCAGATGGATTACCACCCAAAAGAGATATTCAACACCACATTGATTTGATTCCAGGGTCTTCACTCCCAAATTAAGTGGCTTATAGGATGAGCCTGACATTGCATGCAGAGTTGAATAGGCAAGTGGTAGAGCTCATGCTCAACTCACACACATGTTCACAATACAGGGGGATCAAATAATGAATGGATCAACTCAATTTCGAAAAAAGAGAAGTCAGTGCTCCAAGAAGTGGTCAAACTCTTCGCTTACATGTGTGTGACAGAAAATAGGACACAGACACTCATGGAGGACTTAGAGAAAGAATGGGGATATTGGGACTATTTAGGCCCAATAGTAGATGAAATGCACAACACTAATTGCTAGGAGTTGATTGATAGGAAGATCTATGAGACTCCCTCAAAAGACTTTTCACTTGTATGGGCGAGGGCTTTAGCAACCAGGTTTGAGGCAATCAAGTGGGACATCACAAAGCTAGAGGAGAATGAGGAATAGGCGTACAAATTATATGATAGCGTAAATCAAAAAATTCATAAACTTGGAGTACCTATAATGGGAGAGGATATTAATTCTAATGAGGTGATTGGTCTATTTGAATAATACATCAAGAAAGATGTATACAATCCATCTTCCTTCACTAAGGATACCCTCGACTTCCTCTCAGATATTCAGACCTCCATTACACTTATCGTAGAAAAAAATTCATGATGGTTCGAGAAGTGAAAAGACATAAATAGTGTGGTTGATGGATGGACAGAAACCTTGAGCTACATTTGCATCCCTCATGCCGACAAAGTAGAACATGTAGCATCTCATTTCAGCAAAGATCTTGGATGAATAAAGGCCTTCTCGAGAGTGAAAAGTGGAAGCCAATTAGGGAGTAAGATAAAATCCACTCCAGTGGCTCATCCTCCTGCATAATCCTTCTTCTTTCTTCTTCTTCCTCTTCTTTCTCTCTCTTCTCTTCTCACCCAATGCTCTCTCTCATCAATGTTATATTCTTGCATTGATGTTTGCACTTTTTAAAATAACTTTAAGTGACTTTAGAAATATAATATAAAATTTAAGTCACATTATTTTATAAAAGGGACTTAAATATTTAAATAGAATATGAAAAGTATAAAGTCACATTAAATTATTTGAAAAGTCCCCGGGAAGATGAAGAATTTCCTTCTCTTCTATAAATTATAACAAGCTCCTCATTTGAGCTATCTTCTAAAACTTTTCTTATTCTTCTTAGAAAAACTTTTGAAACTTCTTAGATGTTGGAGATTTTTTTTGTGAATCCATGAGAGAGATATCCTTATGAAGAGAGCAAAGAGATAGAAAATTTCTTCCATTTTTCCTACTCAGAAAACACTTCTACTTCTATGTTATGTATAATTTCTGTCTGAGCTTCAATAAAGGAAGAAGGAATTCTATCCTTTTTTGACTGAGGATTTTAGTGGTACTTTATGCCCATTAAACTCTATTTGGTCTTGTTTCCATTAGGAAAATTTGGTTTCTTCTAAATTCAAGTGCATGTAATAAAACTTCTGGCTAGTGTATGCAAGTCTCTGATTTTCTACTTGCCGCATTAGTTTTCTCTTTTCTAATTTCTCGCTCCCTTTCCCACTTTCCTAGCAAATTCCTCTCTTACAATTATATGAAATATTTTTCTCCATGGTTGGATCCTTGGGAAAAAGGCCACCAGGATAAAACTCACATTTTAATCATGCATGCACATATGACAACTATATCAATTAAGTAGAGGGACTTAGACTCCCAAAGTGTTAGTAAGATAACCATCAATTTTTCCCTAACAAATTTTCTCACCAACACTCCCACATCACTACCATATGAAAAATTATTGTTATCCATATTAAAATGAGCCACAACACTCCTTGATGTAATTATCATGCCCATGCAAAATAACCCACAAAGGAAACAAATAAGTCAATCTTAAGGGCCAGGAAAAATAGGAGGTCATAATGCACTTTTCTCAAGTTATTATCCAACATTCCCAAACATACATAGAGGAACATACATACATTAATATCTAAACATAAAATGGGTTTTAGATATCAAAATGAATGGTTTCTATCAATTCTATTTGGTTCTCAAAATCTACATTTATAACATAGGGGATTCAATCTCCTGATAAAATCTAACCTTTTAGTTGTATGCCACAAACAAATATTTGTGATGGAAATAATTCAAACATTAACTAACATGGAGTTATATTATTTGAAACAAGAAGAATGTTAGTGTAGGAATTATTTTACTCACTTTATTTGTATTATCCTTCTCAAGATATTCCACCTCACTTGGAGTTTCCATATATGATTGTTTAGGTGTACATTTGATCACACTATTTTATTCAGTGGTATTTAATACTCTTAGCCACTTATCTATTGACTGGGTGTTTTGGGTATGGAGGTTACAACTATTCTATGTGGAGGTTGTCATGATTATATGAGGAGGTTACACATTCACCTCTTATATGTACATCTCTTGCATTATTCTATTTGCTTGTATTGAGTTAGACATATGTCTATGTTATTTTAATTATATGTATTGTATTTTCAGAATTTTTAGTCTTGAAGGTGTGATTTGTTTTGTCTTGGGATAGTTCATGTCTCATGTCATTCACTTATTCATTCTTTGAACCAACAGATCTATGGAACTTCTTCGATATGATGATAGAGATGAGTTGGTATTGATCTTGTCTAGTTATTATTATGCAAGTTTATTATCATTTGAGGTCACTATTTGCAAGGTATTTGGGTGTTTTTTGGTGTTGGTTGTCTTGTATTTTCTGTTTTTTCTTGGTTTTTTGTGCATATATCCTATTTTCAGGCTTCTGAGATTAGCAGGACTACATAGTGCATACATAGTCTTAGAGATTATTTTTTATATGCTTCTGAAGTCTTTTTCAGGCCTTATATCATTATTGCGGTCTACCTAGAAGAGTTAGATGACTCTCATAGGTTTTTAAACTCTAGTTAAGTTTTCAAATGGCTCACACACAGATTGCAAATATGGCTTTAGTTTTTTTTATTCTTGTGGCATAGTTGTTCACTACACTTAGATATGTGGCAATTTAAGGGCCATGGTGAATATCTCCTTGATCCAATGTGGCCACATCCTGTGAAGTTTCTGAAATATCCTTCATTTATGAAAAATTGGCTATTTCCAGCCACTTTAACCCCTTGATATTTAGGTCTTCATTCATGCCTGATGCATGCAAATTTAAGGAACTAATATTGTGTTTTTCTATCCTCACCTATATTTTTTTCTAATACTATATTTTAGTAAAATAATGAATTTCAAGTTTTAGTAAAAAATCATTTAAAATAAGGCTTATTTATGGGAAATCATTATTTTACTAGAAAGGTTAGACTAGACAGGTTTGTGGTGAGCCATAATTACATGCTTAATCAACTCTAATCTCTGTCCACCTTTCCTAAAATTGGATCTGACCATAACCTGATCATTCTCAAGTTGGGTATGGCTATCTCTAAGAAAGACAGACCATTTAGATTTGAAATTTTTTGGCTCCAACACCTGTACATCCTCAATTTATTTCAGGAATGGTGGGGAGTAGCGGTCCATGGTGTTCAAATGTTTAAATTAAGATTCAATTTGAAACATGTTAAACAAAACCTGAGGATTTGGAATAAGGAGATTTTTGGGAACATTTTTCAGACTAAGATTAGTATAGAGGAAAATTTATGAAATATTGAGGAGTTGATGGAATAATATGGGTTCAATCAAGTTCTTAAAAGTCAAGAGAAAACTCTTCTCATAGAATATCATGATATCCTTGCTAAAGAGGAAGTGTACTGGAAGCAAAAAACCTAGGGTTAAATGGTTAAAGGAGATTGAAAAAAACACAAAAAAAAATCATTTCTCTGCTAATTTGAGGACCAATCATCTCAAAATAAATGAAATCAGAAGAAATGACGAAACACTTACCGATGATGAAAAATAAATCAATGAAACTATTATCAATTATTTCAAGGACCTCTTTCTTCCTCGGTTAGACCCTAATATGACTTATTGGGATAAATCTTTAGGGATCTTCTAGAATTTCATCTCACAATAGGATAATAAAGATATTTTTCTCATTCTAGGATAGGAAGAGATCATATTTTCTATGTTTTAGATGAAACTAGATAAATCCTCTGGACCTGATGGGTTCCTAGCTTTTTTTCTTCCAACATTTCTGGGAAGTAGTTAAGAGTGAGGTCATTGAAATGATCTAGACTTTCTTTAGTAATGGTCAGCTTCTTAAAAAAATGAATATTATTGTCTTGTTCCTCATCCCTAAGATTATTTGGGCCAAAGATGTTAAATATTTAATACCCATTAGCTTGTACAACACTAGTTATAAATTGATTAATAAAATTTTAGCTTTCAGGCTCAGGAAATTTCTAGCCAATTTCATCTCTCCTTATCAAGGGGCCTTTGTTCCTCGTAGAAAAATTCTAGATATAATTATGGCTATCCAAAAGGCCATTCATTCTATCAAAACCTTGGGAATATCTGCAATGTTTTTGAAGATGGATATGCATAAATCCTATGACAAGGTTTCATGGGCCTTTCTTCTGGCCATATTGACCAAGGTAGGTTTTGATGATTTCTTTATCAATATGGTTATGGTCTCCATTTCTTCTTCCAGTTTCTCTATAGTTGTTAATGAAAAAATAGAAGGCTTCTTTCAAGCTGGTAGAGGACTCAAACATGGTGACCCCCTCTCCCATTTCCTTTATACTATTGTGGCAGAGGCTTTAAGTAGACTTTGTAACCAAGAGGTCTCCCTGAATCTCTTGCAAGGTCTCAAAATTTCAAATGGTCTTCAACCTACTTTCCTTAATCAATATTTGGGTGACAACTTCTTAATGGGGAAAGCTTCTATTCAAGAATCCTCTATCTTCAAAGGTGTTCTGAATTACTATGAGGAGGTCTTAGGATAACTTGTCAATTTTTACAAAAGTGTTATTTTCTTCATTAATGTGGATGAGAAATTTCAAGTGAGACTAGCCCGTATTTATGGATGCATGATTAAGAATTTCCCAGAATCCTATCTAGGAATGCCCCTCATCCATAAGAAAGTGGATCTCTCCTTATGGAACATTTTGATGGAGAGAGTTAACCAAAAACTTACTTGGAAGGGGATTCTTCTCTCTCAAGAAGGAAAAACTCAATTTCTCAAGAGTTCTCTCCAAGGAATTCCCATTTATGTTATGTCCTTATTCAGGCTACCAGTTAAGATTTTGGAGGCTCTGGAAAAAATCTAGAAAAGGTTCCTATGGGCTGACGTTGAGGAGAAGTTCAAATTACCTCTAGTGTCCTGGGAGAAAGTGACTAAACCCAAGGTTTGTGGTGGGCTAGGGTTAAAGAATATGAGACTCATGAATGAAGATCTTGTGGCCAAATCTGGGTGGAGAGTGATAAAGGAAGAAGGTATGTGGATAGATATCATCAAAAAGAAATATTTAAGGAATACTGGCAGAATTGAAACGTTCTTCTAGTAAGAAAATCTCCCTAGGGAATTTGGTTTTGGAATTCTTATCTCACTTCTAGGGAGATTCTGAATAGGGGTATTAAATGGAATATTGGTAAACGAAACATAATTCATTTTTGGAGGGATTGTTGGCTTACTAATAAGCCACTGGTGGAGGAGTAACCTGAGAGATCTTTTGCACACTAATATGAAGACATGGTAAAATTTTGGGTTAGAGATTATTGGAACTTTTCCAATAATAATGTTTCTTGAGATTTTGTCAATCCCCCCCTAATTTCATCAAGGATATGTATTTTTTGATAATCTCAATTCAAAATTAAAGATTTTCTATTTTCCTTTTTTCCAAAAAAATGAGGATTCTATTATATGGAAGGAAGAAGATTTTATAAATTGCTCATTCAAATCTTCCTATTTCCTAAATTTCAAGGATTCTATTCAAAAAGATTATTGGGGTAAACTTTGGGTGAAGGAAATCTTACCAAAAGTTAACAATTTCTTTTGGTTGGTTGTTCAGAAAAAAATCCTCATTATGGATAATTTAAGGAAAAGGGGGATGGTCCTCCCAAACAAGTGTGTGCTTTGCAATAGAGAGGAGGAAATTGTTAACCACCTTTTCATCTCTTTCCCCTTATCTCAAGTGGTTTTCACTAAGGTGATGGAGCTTTTCAAAGTGCAATAGATCTTCCTTAATTCTATTAAGGATTTTTAGATGCAATGGGATTATACTTTAAGGTTCCCCTTCCTTATTACAGCCTGGAAGATGGCCCTCCCCCACTTCCTCTAGATATTATGGAAGCAAAGGAATTCTCTCATCTTTAGAAGTAAGAAATACAACATCAAAAATTCAATGCTTTCTTGATATCCTCTATTAAAGAGAACTCCAAACTCTATAAGGTGAAGAATAAAAAGGTTTGTTCTAGAAAAAAAGAGGAAGTCCTCAAACAATTCACTTTCATCCCTTTTTAGGTTAGATTTCCTTCTATTATTATTAGGTCTAAACTGGAAAGGGGAAGAGTCGAACTCAATTTGTATGGGGCCTCGAAAGGTAACCACGGTCTGGCTAGGGGAGGTGGCATTATTAGGTACCATGAAGGTGATTGGGTCTTGTTTTATGTTGTCCCTTTGGGGATTTAAAGCAACAATGTGGCAGAAGCCCGAGCTCTTCTCTGGGGGCTCAGTATAGCAAGGGAAAAAGGAATCAAACATATACTAATTGAGGGGGAATCTCTTTTCATCATAAATGCCATCAGTAAGACGAATTCCCAAAATTGGGCTTTGGGTAATATTATTCATGATATTAAAGAGCATCATAAAAGTTTTTAAACCTTTATTATCACTCATACCCCTCATATCGGCAACACATGTGTAGATAGATTATCAAATGAGAGAATTCATTGTAATGATTTCAAGGTCTAGCCTAAAGGTGATGTCATCCCAGAGTCTATTAATGATATTATACATCACAAAAAATCATAATGACTCCACCTTAAGCCAAGTGAGTGAAATTAATTGGCTCATTTTCCAACATTAAAAGAGGTTGGTTGGCTTTATCTATTCTTGGAAAGGCAACCTAACATCAAAATTTGTAAGATTCATCTATTTGAGTATCAGGAAAAAACATTTGTCACCATGGGAGGAGATAAAACCAGATTGGATCCATCTAGTCATGGGAGTATTGTGGAAAAAAAGTCTATATGACATCTATTCAGAATTGGGGGCTTCAATAATTATATCACCCAGCTCCTAGGGTATGATCCCTCACTAACTATGGAGTTTGGGTTTTCTGGAAAAGATAGTAAGGCGGTGGTTTGGGGTATGGAAATTGAGAATTTGGAGGAGGTCATTGCTAGAATCATTGGTATGGACATGGAAGGTCTTAAAATATTTAAGGATAGGAACATGCATCACCAAAAAATCAAAAAAAAAAATTTGGGTAAGGAAACAATCCATTTCTTCACTAATTTCATTATTCAGTCATGCATTCCTAAGGTGTGGTGGGAGGTATGTTCATATATTATGAAGTATCTTACCTTGGAAGGCAAATACTGCAAGATCTATACTCATCACTTGTCGTTTCTAAACATGTTCAGACAAAAGAAAATACTTGGTATCCCCTTCTTTTTATTCATGTCTCTGACCACTTTGGTGAAGGATTTCTAGTGTGGCAAGGTGGATACCCCAATTCATGAGGGGCTCATTCTACTCCTATTTAGAAATGGTAAACTAGACCAAGACAAACCTATGCCCCAAATCAAGGGTGAGGAGGGTATTACTTTGGCAGAATGTCTCACCAAGATGCGTGAGGGTAATATGGGTATTAAGAAAGTGGGGGATGAGAAAAATGTGGAAGGGATGGATAAGTAGGAAGCTGACCACTTGAATGGTAAAGACAAAGGGATTTTGGAAGATGAGAAAAAGCCTTAAGATGTTGAAGAAAAAAGTGTAGTATTTGAAGACTATGGTTCAAATTACGGAAGAGACTAACTCATTGGTCAAGAATGGTATGATTGATATTATTGAAGCCACCAAAAACATCTACATGGCCCAAAAGAGTAGTAGGGTTAACATCAAGGGGTTCGACAAACTGGTTCAAGATTTGGGTCCTCTATTGGAGGCAGTGGAAGAGGAACAATGGAAAAGGAGGTATTCCAGTTCCGAGGAGGATGAGACAGAGGTGGATTATGAGAAAGAAAAAGACAAGGAGCCTCCCCAGAAGAAGCTGAAGATGGAGACAAAAGGACGAGACCAAGGAGATCAAACCCCCTAACAATCACAAGGAAAACTAATGGAGCTATTCCTAAACTTTTAGTGGAATGTTGGGGAAATGTCTCTTTTTTTTTTTTTGGTTTAAGTTTCCTCTATTTGTTGTTTTTCTAGACCTACTCTTGTTTTGGAGCTAAGCTTGTTTAACTCCTTATGCTTGTATTCATGTTTTTTACTCTCATTTGTGTCGTCACGGTGTTATCTTTTTGTACTGGCCTCTGGGAGCCCATCCCTACTTTTTACCCTATATAATAAAAATTTTACTGTAACAAATATTGATTGGTAGCTCAAAATCAAGTGTTTTTTTTGAAAAATTTAATGATTTTTCATTTCCCACACATCGGACCTATTAATTGTGTAAAACACACTAAGTTATAAAGTTCCAAAATTTTGGGGGGTGCTTGATATAGTTTTAGGGGGGTACAATTTTTTTCCTCTTTTGTTTTTCACTTCTTTCCTTCCACACAGTTCAATTTTTTCTACAAAAATTATTAAAACTTTACATTTTACACTAATGGATCTAAATACAAGTAACCCAATTACACCTTTTAACTACCAAGAATGGAAATAAAAAATTACCATTGTACTTAGGAGTAAAGGATTTTATTGTATCATAATGGGGTTAGAAACTGAGCCTAATATAGACGCAGAAAAATTTAAATGGTTTAATAGATATAATGAATCTTTTGGTATATTTTTTCTTTCAGTGTCTCTCAAACTCCTCTTTCACTTTGATTCATCCAAATCTCCCAACCAGGTGTGGACAACCTTAGAAACCCTGTTTGGAAAACTTGAAACTATGAGGGGTAATGAGCTATAAATAGAGTATCATCTTAATTCATTACAAATTTGACACTCTAGAATATTTATTTACTAATCTCAAGTCCTTATGATTTCAATTGAAGGAATGTGGAATATGAAATAAGGATAAACAACTAGTTTTTTTAGTTCTTTCCAAACTAGTCATGACTACTCTATCTTTGTCTTTACCTTTTCTGCTACCAAGAGGGCTCTTGGATCCATATTTTCTATTCCATATTTAGATGAATTTATGTCCTATTTGACTAAAGAGAAATAAAATTTAATCCTGGGAACCTTTAAGTCATTCACACCTCAAGCCTTCATTATAAAGAATGGGAAACAAAAATCCTATAAAAACGAGAGAATAAGAAAAAGAGAAAGGATTTAGATAAAAAGAAAGAATGTAAATCCACTCCCTATTCCAAGTCTACCATTGAATCCTCCACTTCAAATGGGAAACCTAAGAAGGAAAAGATTAAGTGTGCATATTACATGAAACTTGGGCAAGATGAGCATAAATGTATGAAGAAAAATATTGACCACCTCAGTCATCTCCTTGATAAGAACAACATAGGGGTCCCCGAATCTATCAAAAATTATTCATTAACCGAAGAATATACTAAGGAAAAAGGAAGAAAGTAAAAATAAACTTAAGGGAAAGGAACTAGTTACAGTTGCATCCTCATCTACTCCTTGGGTTATTGACTCTGGTGCTTCACACCACATGGGTTCATCACAAGTTTAATTCTATTCCTTAGAGCCTTTCAACATGTACTCCATAACTTTGGGTGATGATAATCTAGCCACAGTTTCAAGGAGAGGGTTTTTTGAAGTCAAAGGTGGAACATTCACAAATTTTCTTAATATACCTTCACTTTCAACTAATCTCTTGTCAGTGTCTCAGATGACTCATATAAGGAAAAGCATGAGATTCGTATTTGATCTAGACTTAGTTGAGATCATGGAGTCACATAACAACACTACAATAGCAATGGGAAGGGCAGGTCACCATGCTAGGTTATATACCTTCTCGCACTTTGCACCTAATGTTTCCCCTCCTGAATTTCTCACACACTCAGATGGAGTTAAAATATTACGCCATGAGTAGTTATTCCATCTTAACTACCGTTACCTTGAGAAACTCAGTTAACATGATATGGTTATAGGATTTCCTAGATTTAGTTTCTCAAAGGGAATTTGTGAAGGTTGTGCTCTTGGAAAACACCCTGAAGATAAATTTGAAAAAGGAAAATCTTGGAGAGCTTCAGTAGATTTAGATTTTATTCACAATGGTTTCTCCCCATCCTTCTTTCACCATGTCCAAATATAATCTCACCTTCATAAATGGATTTTCTAGATATACATGGGTCTACTTCCTTAGGTAAAAGTCTTAAGTGTTAGATGACTTTCATGAATTCAAGTAACTTGCTAAGAAAAAATATGGAAAATGCATAAAAGTTATTCAAATAGATAATAGGGGGAGTATGAGAGAAAAATAATTGAGTAGTTTTGAACCACAGAGGATATTAATCTACAGCAGAAAGTGCCTTATACTCCTCATCAGAATGACGTGGTAGAAGGTAAAATAGGTCCTTGAAAGAAATGGAAAACTGTATGATCCACTTTAAATCTTTGACTCCGTAGTTTTGGGTAAAATCCATCAATTATTCTTGTTATCTACATAACTGGGTTCCCCACAAAGCTATGAAAGTTGTAACTCCCTTTTAATATTGGAATGGCAGGAAAATGGTAGTTAATAACTTTATGGTCTTTAAATCACTAGTAATGACACGTATACCTAAAAAATTACAATGCGATGGATCCTCGATCAAAACCTTGCATCTTTATTAGGTATCTAAAGGGGGTCAAGGGCTATATACTTCTCCATCCTACTACTCATGAGTTGTTAATAAAGATAATCATTAAGTTTCAGGAGATTCCCACTAACTCTTTACTTGATGTTTCTCTATCTACTTTTGCTTCACTTATTTTTGATGAGTAGTATGAGGATTCAGATCATATATAACATGTTCCTAAGGAAGATTCTTCTAATTATTCCAGTTCTAATAGTAGTTCTAATAGAAAATAAGTAATGAGGGGTCATCTTAATCTAATTTTATCCATATTTTAGAAGATGAGGATTCATTACATGACTCACCCACTTCAGGCCCTCTTTGGTCTAGGTAGATACTTTAGAGTGCATAAAATTTGGTAGGGGATCAATAGGATGACATATGTACTCAGGTAGACAATCAAAGTAGGTGACATACCTTCTATTCTTCAGTGAAAGATCCATAAACATTCTGAGAGGAATCCAGAATACCTAAATAGGATAGTTTTATGTATGACGAATGTAATTCCTTAATCAACAATCACACTTGGGATTTGACTTAACTTCCTAAGAGAAGGAAGGCGGTTCAATGTTGATGGATATATTATAAAATAGTTACACCAGATGGGTCAATTGATGAGTAAAAGACTCATTTGGTAACCATTGGTTTCTCCTACATAGTTGGCATAGACTACTTAGAGATATTTTCAATCGTATCCAAGATGACTTTGATTAGACTCACTCTTTTTATAACCATAGTACATAGTTGGAATGTGTAGAAGATGGATGTGAAGAGTTTTTTTCTTCATAGATACCTACAAAAGGATCAACCACATTAGTTTATTCAAGAATCATCCTTAGTTTGTATACTTAGGAAATCCTTCTATGGCCCTAAGCAGGCCCCTCAATCTTGGTATTCCAAGATGGATTCCTTTCTCCTAGCTTCTAGTTTTACTTAATGCCATTCATATCCTAGTGTATATATATTGCGGTGGTATGATTCATTATCAATACTAGTATTTTGTATTGATGAAATTTTTATCACTTGGATTACTTCATTGGATATATCACGATTAAAGATAACTCTTTAGGATAGATTCTCCATGACTGACTTGGGTCTACTACACTACTTCATCAGTATTGAGGTCACACACTATGATTCATGGATTTAACTTGTATAGCTTGAGTACTCTCTCAATATTTTAGCTCAATTTTAGATGGTTAATTTTAATCCATCTTCAAATCCATTCTTATCTAGAGTCAATATTGAGGTTGATTGTTCCACACCCTTGTTCAATGTCACTTTGTTGACAACCTTATTTAGTTAACTCACACCAGACCTAATATCTCATATGTCATTAGTATTTTTTTGAGGTTCATGCAAGAACCCCATGAGCTACATTGGAAGTTTTTATGATTATTTTACACTACATTCAGGGCTCACATAGATTTGGGATTCACTACAAGGCTGGTTCAAATATTGAATTCATCAGCTACATAAAATTAAATCGGGTTGTCGATAACAAGTGTCCTAAGTCCACTTCAAATTAGAATTTCTCATTGGGTTTTGGTACTATCAGTTGGTTGAGCAAGAATAAAAATTTTATTTCTCTATCATCCAAATAGGTAGAGTACAAGGGATTAGTTAATGTAACTATTGATGCTATTTAGCTTCAAGGGATTTTTCCAAAGTTTGGCATCTAGATGAAGAATCCTATATTCATATTTTGTGACAACTAGAGAACCATCTAGATATTTAGGAATATGATCCTTCATCAGAGGACCAAACAAATTGTGATATTCAAATTCACTTCATTTAGGATCTCATTCATGATTTGGTCATCGATTTGATATTTTATCATTCTTCAGATCAGGTTGTTGACTTCTTCACCAAACCTTTCACTGAGATCAATTTCATTCATCTACAAGATCTTCTTGGGGTGTAGTCTACATTAGCATCTTCATCATATTTAGGGAGGCTTCTAGCCTCTTCACTTCTTTATGTATCTCTTTTGGTGGGATTTTTTTTCCTTCTACTTTTCTCCTTTTCCTCTATCTTATGAGATATTTCATTGTATGTGGGTGCCTCATCAAGTCTTTTTTCTAGGACTCGCTTTATTTTTTCACTAACTACTTAAGCTGAGATTATGGGAGCTGTTAGAGTAGGATTTATTTTCCTTCCTTTATTTTTTATTATCCTACTTGGGATATTCCACCTCACTTGGAATTTCCCTACACTTATGGGATATGCTTTCTTAGGTGTACACTTGATCACACTATTTTATTTAGTGATATTTATTACTCTTAGCTACTTATCTGTTGACTAATAATTTTAGGTATGGAGGTTACCACTATTCTAGGTGGATGTTTCTATGTTTTGAGGAGGAGGTTACACATTTACCTCCTATATGTACATATATTGTATTAATCTATTTGATTGTATTGAGTTAAAGCTATTTCTGTGTTATTGCAAGTATTTCTCTTTTATTTTCATAATTTGTATTCGTGTATGCCTTCTTTGTTTTTTCTTGGAAAAAGTCATGTTTTGCATCATTTACCTATGCATTCTTCAAACCAAAAGATATGTGGAGCTTCTCCTATAAAGAACATATTAGTCTCAAGTTACATTTTTATGTTGTCAAATCTCTGAGGTTTGTTATAGATGTATGACACTTGGAAATAACCAATAATATATGGTTTTTTATTCAAATTTTGATCCTTTTAGAAATAATAAAATTTTATTTAAATGTCATAGGATTTGAAACCACTATTTTAAAGGATTCATAATTGTATAAGTGAGTAATCAATTGTTGCAAAAGAGTTTTGATAGAAAATAATTTCCAATTATTTTAAAACTATAGTAATAAAAATATATAATTTTGATTCTTTTCATTATAAAAAATAGTAAAATATAAAAAATCATTTTACCTGCTACAGGAATAATATAAGTTATTGCTTACTACTACAAAAAAACATAACAAAAAATAGAAAGATAAAAATCCATTATGCTTAACCTAAATATTAAAAATTTAATTGAAAAAATGAAATCAAACAATATTTTCCATGATACTTTCTTTCACCATTAATGAAAACATTTTAATATTATATGTGTGTTTGTAAAGTGGTTGGGAAAGTTGTGTACATGATAAACAATTTATAATGTAAAGTGGGTTTGAAAACATACCTCTTATCAGACACATGCACCTATCCACTGTTAAGATCTACAAACCTTCCAAAGGAATATGATCCATTATTGGCATGGAATTTGGATCAATATGTCAAAGTGATATCTTTGACATATGTGTCCAAGAAATTATTATTCCCTATTTCCATCAATGAGTCTCCAAACATGAACATGGAAGGTACCTCACCCTATCCACTTGTACTTACATTATTTAATATAGTAAGCTATAATATGGCCAGGCATGCTTTCATCACTTCAATCATATAAACCTCCCTTCCTCCCTCCTCTTTCTTCTTCTCGCAAGAAATCCCAAAAAATGTCCATGAGCTTGTTCAAAAATTCCTTCCCAATGTAGCCCTCTTCAAAATTAGAAGCCCACTCCACCATAGGAAACCTCTCGAGCCCATAATCCCCAATCCCATCCCACGCCTTCCAATAATGTCACATCTTCGAGGAGGCCCAACAATGATCAATATGGCTCCCTCCATGATTATCTGAATTCGTATCCATTTCACAAATCTACAAATCTAGCCTTGAATCTAAAATAGGTACATCACACTTCCAAAAGTGGGGATTATCATAAAGCTAAAAGAAAAATTATTCTTGTTATTCTACATACTCCAACATACAAACAAAATATAATTTAATCTAAAGAATGATAAGACCAGATTATAAAAGGAAATAAAGGTAACCTAAATTAATTCCCATATTATTTTAAATTCTAAATTTGAATTCCAATTTCAATTCAATACGGAATTAAGGATCCTTACAAACCAAGAAATGTTAGAAATTTTTACACTATTTGTGGGGCCCTTTAACTCATCCTTGTAAATGATAGTGCACATGCTTCTCATTTTCCCTACCATCAGAAGGATCCCACCACTTAAATAATTTGTGGGAGAATGGTAGACTAATCCCTAGATTAGGAATAATATTTTGTTAGTGAAGAACATTATGCACTTATGATTGTATCTTGCAACTGACCATTACATACTATTTATGGAGTCTATTGAGATGGATATTAACTTTTCTGGTATTATGCACAATCTATCAAGTCTGGTACTAAATTTTCTTCCTCCCATAATCCCATTAATTCTTATTTTGAACTCAAATAGAGTGTCCCTTATTAATAATTTGTTCAAAATAATTGATTGTTGGTTGGTTTTCCAAGAAAGTTTCACTGATTAGTCTTAGAGTATCCCATCTTTATTTTACCCCTTCAAATATAATGAGAAATTAATGAGTTCAGTTGTATTCTCACCGGGGTCATGATATAGATAACTTTGATGCTAAATATCACAAGTGTAAACTAGTCAAGTAGGTAAGAAGAGAACTTCCCGTTTTGTCCACAAGGTTCCCTCTTGCGTGGAATACTTTGGGGTTTCTAAGAGCATCCCTCTTGTTATCTTAAGGTTTATACCAAAGGAATTTTCTCCTAGTTAATAGGTTGAGCCTTAGCTCTTAACCGAACCTGCAATTACATTACTTTGAATGTGATGTATTTTCTTATCTTTTGAGCTTAATGTGGTTTAGTCACACACCATTTAGCAACTTGGATCAAATTTCATTAGTATTTTGTTTTGATCTTGATTATTTGGCAATCATATTTGGGTCCTACACACAAAGTTTATGAGTTTTCCACATGATTAAAAACATCATAAAAATAAGATAAAATGTTGTTTCATATTCTCAAGATCCTCCTAAGACGTAAGAGAAGAGCATACACAACAAGAAATCAAATTAGTTATAAAATAATGGAAAAACTTAACTCAAACACACAAATTATTTATTTTATCCAATTGAAGTTCATTCCCTTAACCAAAATTTTTAATGAAGTGTTGGAAATAATGAAAAAGGCTTAGAGTTTTTTTTTATTCCTAAGATCACCTAGGTGTGAGGAAAGAGCATAAGCAACTCTATCGTTATCAATGAAAATATTACATTCAACAAACTCATTCAAACAAGTTAGTGAAAACATGAATCAACATATCCTACAAACAAGAGTTAACTTCAAAAACATGCAAGATGTTAGCAAAGAAAACCAAAGCTACTTTTGATTATAAAAATTGCCAAAAGGCGCAAGAGAAGAGCATACACAAACTTTGATCTAACTAATTAAAAATGGAAAAACAACATTCATTAAAGCATTTAAACGTTTTTTACAAATATCCATAACCATATCCATTTCTGATTCTCAAGGTATCTCAAAAGTGCAAGAGAAGAGCATATGTGGCATTGATCAAAACTGAATCTAGAATGCAATAAAAATGACCAGTATTATAATAAATAAAAACCTTTCACTTTATGTAAGTACAAATTTCAAATTTATATTTTGATTGCATATTTCACTTCAATACCTTTCTAACGCAAAAAAATGGAGTTGTTTCGAGTTTGGGAGTAAACGTTATGGCCTTCGGAAGATGGGTTACGCATATGTTCTTATGATCATGGGTATGCACTTTACATGTACTCAAAAAATGTCAAAAAACATCCCTTAATCTGCAAAAAGGTCAAATTTTTCCAACCAAGATTCAATTTTCAAAGTAACCCATATCATTAATACATGCAAAGTAGACTCAACACTATCAAACATTAACATCCTTGATCAAAAATTTAATATTTTCATGAAATTGAGAAAACTAGCATTTAGAATGATGAAAAAGTAAGCTCTATAAATGAAAACATAGAGAAATATTTAATTTTTATCACAAATATTAAGTTTTGACAACAACCCATCTCCTTAGTTTTTTAATAGAAGAATCAACACTATCAAATACTACCTTACATGCTCAAAAATGTAATATTTTAAAGAAATTGACAAAACAAGCATGTAGAATGTTGAAAAATGAAGCTCTAAACATGAAAACATGGAGAAATATTGAATTTTTCCCATAATGATATAATTTTGACATAACTTCACCTCCTTTATAGAAAAGAAAAGACTCAAAACAAGAAAACTCAACAAAACAAGTTAATAAATACAAGTTATGTCAATATATTCAAAAAGAATGTTAGTAACCAAAATTTAAACTTAACTACAAAAACTTGAAATTAAGTGAAAAGGACAATGGATTATATCCCATTAGGCATGTCATATGTGCTCATGTGTAATTAACTATTCTAGATTAAATTAAACTAACACCTAATAGTTCCAAAGCAAATATAATTAAACAAGAACCATCAAGATAAGAGCTTATGGAGACTAACTTCTTCAAATGCATGAAAAATTGAAACAAATCAAACTAGCATACTAAGTCATTTCTACTCTTAATATTTCTAACTAAAAAATTAACCTAAATATATCATTTAGCAATCAAAGTCGATTGTTTCTTGATCTCAAGGATTGAGAATGGAATCTCACCAAGAATGGCTAGAAGGCCATTTTGGATCTTCCCATATTACTCAAACTTAAGTGGATGAATGCAAGATGAAGATGTTAGCTCAAACTCATGGAGGAATGATCAAGATTAAAATCCATATAGTTTAGACTAATGCATGTAAGGTGTAAGAAGAAAAGTAGGAGGAGAGTTATTTATATATCTTTCCTGAACAGGCAAGGCTAGAAAATTGATGAATTTGGAATAAAGGATAAAGTAACTTTAGTTTAATTAACTAAAGCTAGGTGAGTTATCATGTCAGTTAACACTTTAGTTAGCACTTTATGGGAGTTGGGGTGCATATAATTAATTAGAGGTGATTAACTAATAGGTTAGAATAATTTTTTTAGACTATTTGGAGGAAAATTAGTGTGATTCAGGGGATTTAAGAGTGGAAATTGGTTCATTAAATTGTATTTTTGTAATTTAAGTTAGTGGTCGAAATTAATTAAGAATAATTAATTGACCTAAGTAGAAGTGGATGTTAATTAATGAAAGGTCGTTAATCAGCATCTCGAGTGATAAGAAGGCTAATTAATTAGCAAAGTGTAATTAATTAATGAGAATTTATTAATTTAGATTAGCGGGCATAATTACTTTATAATAATTAATTAACCTAGGTAGAAGTTGAAATTAATTAATGAAAGGTTGTTAATTAATTAAAATGGAGGGTAATTTTAGTTGATTAGCAGGAAATTTCTAATTATTATGGAAATGTTGGGAAAGTGGGTAATTAGTGCAATTTTAGTATTAAAACTGCATAAAGGGATTTTAGGTGTCTACATTTTCCCCTCTTTGGGGTGGTATAAGTGATGCCACTTCAAAGATAGTAGACAAGTACATACAAGTAATTATTTGAAGGAGTGGAAGAAAAATTAGTAGAGTGAAGGATACCCCTTTGATTGTCGATGGGGTGATGAAAGTGGTCGATCGATGATTGAAAATATGAAGGAAATGGATAAAATAATGAGGGGGATAAAAGATGATCCCTATTGCCCAAAGTGAGTTAGAAAGATAATTTTAAAAGAAAAAAATGATGATGAAGAAAAATGATGATGAAGGGAGATGGAAATAACTTTCATCCAATGTTTGTTCAAACAACTTTATTTCATCATATTGCCAGTGATCTACATCATCGGTCTTTATTTATATATAAGCATACAACAAACGTTTATAATGAAATGGAAATCCATAATACATTTAAACACTAAATCAGTGTAACATACATAATACAAAGCAATATGAGAAATTAAAAAATCTAACCTAACAAGGAAACAAGTACAAACACACATACTAAAACAAACAACCTTTAAGACAGTTGCATAAATGTTTTTTGTTATCAAGATTCAGTCCCCGAATTTTCATGTGTAACAAAAAGGGTTAAAAATTGCTCCCTAAGGAAGGATACATGGAAAGGAGGAAATGGAGGACTCAGGGGTCCAATGAGAAATCATTTTTGCATTACAAAACAGTACCAGGCAACTCATTGTGCCAAGATAGTACAGAAATAGCAATCAGACTAGCTTTGTTAATGGGAGTAGATCCAAATGATCTACAAGTCATTGGAACAAGAATAGGTGAGGACCTAACAAAGATAGTGATTGAGTACAATACGTTTGACATAGTCTTCAGCTACGTGCATGTTATTTACCAATTTTTTTATTTTTTTTATTTTTTACAATTTTTTTGGATTTTCAAATTTTTAGGAATTTTTGCCAATTTATTATTTTGAAATTTTAGGAATTTTTATTTTTTTAGAATAATTATAGGAGAAAATATTTCTTGAAAGAAACAACAATGCCCCATGGAGAAGAAATGGTTGTTACGTAGAAAACATATGCCCCAACGGGACAAAAGCGGACAAAAAATGACCATTTATTAAAAATAAATATAACAATGGGTGTTGGAAGAAATTATAAAAAACACATCGGCTTTATAGCGTTGCAAGAGAAAGAGACCCGAAGAGTGAGGGCATCACCACTATACATAGCTATTTTTATGATGATGGATGATTATTGATGATGTATGATTATATCACATGTGTTTGATTTATGAGATAACATTAGACGATATGGAATTTATTTATTATTTGATGAGATACTTATGATTGTCCACATTTTAATTTTTGATATTACGGAGGGGGGGATAGAAGGAGGTTCCTATTACCCCATTGGTGATATGGCATGATGATAGTAGCTTATCATACATGTTGGATTTTTATTTTCATTATTATGTAGCTTAGTTGTTATTGATGAGATAAACATGATGTAGTGATGTTAGATGTGATAATATAGATGATGATATGATAACAAACAATGTACAAGTAATAAACAAGCACACATAAAAGTTAACAAATCTACCAAATGTACACACTAAACAACACAACTATGTACAAATATATACAAACATGTAAAACACATTGAATATAAACAAGAATGAATCTAATCAAGAAAATAATAGACCAATAACAAGAAGTATGTTAAGAAACATACTATACAAATGTACAAACAAACAAGGAAAGCTACACAAATATGTATAAATAAACAAGAAAAGAAATAAAAAAACACACAAACAAGTAAGAAAAGAGACACTATGTTTTTGTGAGACAATTTTCGATGTGTTTTATGTTGTTTTTGGGAGTTTTTGAAAACAATGTTCTTTTTTTGTATTTTATACAAGATGTTTTCTATTGTTTTGGATTTTACTAACCATTTTTTAATGTTTTTGAAGTTTTGGGAAAATATTTTCTATTGTTTTTATATTTTTCTAGTTTTCTAATGTTTTGGGTTTTCTAACCATACATGAATTCTTCTAAAATTTTCAAACATATTTGAATCTTTTTTTGCTTTTCCAATAGTTTTCCGAATCTATGTACAAGAAACAAACAAAATGTGGATGCCCCTAGCATGAGATGGGGATAAATAAGGGAAAATACCACGTGCTATGTACAAGAAATTGAAGATGCACCCAACATCATATGGGAATATACAAAGTCAATATCTTCATAGTTTTACAAGAGGAGAAACAGTTGGATCAAGGCTTTGATAGGATAGGCTCACAAGTAATCTCAAATGTAGGTACAGGACTAGCTATAGACTAAGAAAATGTACCCCCTAGACCTAAGATTCTTGTGAACAATGAATCCTCCCAAGGCACCAGAAATCAGTTTTTACCAAGGGACCTATCTAAAGTGCCACAATTGCATGGTCTTCACATTTGTATGACTTTTCTTATATTTATCTTTCTCTTATTTGATTTTTTTGTTTTTCATATTTTTTTAGTTTTTTGGTTGTTTTCCGATTTTTGCACCCAGTTTCAAGCATAGAACCACTTGAGGTGCATGGTGTTCATGGGGTCATGCAACTCATCTCTGTCGTGATAGGCAAGATTTTATTCTCTTCATCCAAATTTGGCCACTATGACATAAGGTCCTAACCAATTAGGTTCGAACTTGCCTTTCTTTTCTCTTTCCTTCACCATGTTGAATTGGTTTTCCTTCAACACCAAATATCCTACCTCAAACTAATGAGGTATGATTCTTTTGTTGTAGCTCTGGGAAACTAATTCTTGATACACTTTCAAGTGGTTGAGTACATGGATGCGTCTTTCATCTATTAGCTCTATCTTTGTTAATCTAGTCACATGATAATCCTCATCTTTATCCAGATAGTCCCTGAGATATATTCCTAGGGAGGGAAGCTCAATTTCTAGGGGGATAATGGATTCAGTTCCGAAAACTAGGGAATAAGGTGTCACACCACTAGGAGTGTGAATGGAATTCCTATAATCCAAGAGGGCATGATCGATATGTAAGTGTCAATTGTGACATGTTTTAGTCACCATCTTCTCCATGATCTGAACAAGAATTTTGTTAGAGGCCCCTTCTTGACCATTATCTTAGGGGTAATATGATGTTGACCACTTTAAGTGTATATGAAAGCTCTAAAATAGAGCTTTCACGTTCTTTTTCTTGAAATATTTTCCATTTTCTGCTACAATGGTGGAAGGGATTCCATAACGACATATGAGATTGTTTATGATGAATTTTGATATTTGGGCACCTGTGACATATGTGAGTGGAACAACCTCTACCCACTTGGTGAAATATTTCATGGACGTTATGATGTGTGTATGGCCATATAATGAGGTAGGGGTGAGATTCCCTATTAGATCTAATTCCCATTTAGGAAACCTCCATGGTGTTGTAATTAGTTGTAAAGGCTAAGAAAATGCATGAATGTCATTCCCATAATACACATTTCTTTACATAGTTTCAACAATTTGTCTCCATGGTAGGCCAATAGTATCCTACCATCAACAATTTATTTGCTAAAACCATCCCATTGGTATGGGCTCCACACACTCCTTCGTGTACCTCCTTGATTGCTCGTACTGAATTTGCTACATCTAAACAACGTAACATATACCCATCATAGCCATGACGATAGAGGGTGCCTCCTAGGAGGGTGTAACGGGATATTTTTTTGATAAGGATTTGATTTTTAGAATGGGTAATGTTTGGGGGAAACGTACCTCTTTGAAGGCAGTTAAAGATGGGTTCATAGCAAGGGGAAAAAGGACCATTAACTTCACATGCCAGACATGATTCTAACATGTCATATGCAAGTTGGCATATATTTTCAACAAAAAAATGGCATATCATTATTCTCTAGTGGAATCCGTAGCATAGAACCCACTATTCCATAGCATCTAAAGACCTATTTTGTGTTATTTGAATCTACTCAAAGGTGATGTGCACAAAATATTCTTTTAGAGTTTCTACCAACTTCTTGTATAGGATGATATTCTCATCCTTGAATTTGTATTCATCATTAACTTGTCTGATAATCAATTGTGAGTCACCAAAGGCCTTAAGTTGGTGGATATTCCATTTTATAACTAGTTTCATCCCAGTAATGAGCACTTTATATTCTGTAATGTTATTTGTGCATGGAAATATGAGATGGAAATCCTGAGGTATAAAGTCTCCTACAGGAGTTACTAGCACTACTCTTGCCCTTGAACCATAGTAAGTGAATGATCCATCAAGATTTAATTTCCACATGATAGATTCCTCAACATACATTAATGATGTGTTTGATATGTCCAAACACACCATATCTATTCCTGGTAAAGGTGCTTTAGCCAATTGGTCTGTAAGTATCTTCTCTTTAACTAAATTTTGGTCCATAGACTCAATGTTAAACTCGATGAGTATTATGATCCAATTAGCCATTCTACCAGTAAGTGTTGGTTTTTATAATAGGTACTTGAGAGGGTCAACTTTGGATATATTCTTGGTTTTGTTATTCAACAGGTAGTGGTGAATGTTTTGGAAGGTTAAAACAAAAACCAAACAAGATTTTTCTATTTGGGGATAGTTTAGCTCATATGTAATTAGGGTACGACTGAGATAGTACACTATTTTTTTATTTTTGGCTAAGGTTGTACTGAGAAAGCAAGGCCCTAATAAAAAATTGGGTTGTGGATATATATAGAAAAATTGGATCACCCGGAGTTGGCGTCATGAGGACTGACATATTTTCCAAATATTTTTTGAGCAAGGAAAAGGCTTGTTGTTACTCATGTCCCCAAAATAATTCAACTTCCTTTTTTAGCAAATGGGTAAAGGGATGACATTTTTCTGCAAGTTGTGAGATAAAGTGACGGATGGCTTGGATTTTTCATCGCAAGTTTTGTAGTTGTTTGAGGTTCTTGGGAGGAGAAATTTTAGTAATAACAGTCACTTTAGTGGCGTCTACCTCAATCCCTCTTCTAGATACAATGAAGCCCAACAACTTCCATATCTTTCTGTATTAAAGTGTGGGGTTATGACATGTTCCCTTATTCATTATTCATTTTTACCACACCCTTATCCTTTATATCCCATGGAATACATCATTCAACTAGATTTAGTGTACTCTATAGTTTTGTAGCAGGAAAGCATAGTGTCTTTAGGGACCCAAATTGTAGGAGGTTCCATCAATTACTCTTCTACTAGCAGGCCACCAGGTAATAATTTCCTGATGGTGTGTTTATCTCTAGGCCATTTTTAGTGGTAGTTTGGTTTTCCCCTTATCTTGGGTGACAAGGATAGGTCTGAGACTAGGAGATCCTATTGAATATTATACTCCCAACAACTGTACTCAAGAATCTTCATATCCCATAAATTGAAGGGAGAAATAGATGTAGAAGCATTATGAGCACAAGAACTTAGTGTGTCTGAATCTACACGTGACTCAAGAGCTTCCGAATAAAGAAGGATGACAATATCAGTAGAGGGACATTCATTAGAACCCTTATGCATAAAGCTATTTATTGCTCTGCAATGAGTGAAAGGTTATGGATCTCCTTGAATGGTAATAGTGTGTCCCTTGTGTTTTAACTTGATACACTGATGGAATGTTGATGGTATGGCCTGCATGGCATGAATCCATGGGTGGCCAAGAAGCATGCTATATGGAAGCTCCAAGTCTAGGACATGAAACTTTGTGTTGTGACAAGTGGGCCCTACTTCCACCAAAAGTTTTATTGTACCAGTTGATTCCTGCTTCACGTTGTCATAAGTTGTGATGGTGATAATGTGGGACTCTAGATCTACTTCTATGTATCCTAAATGTTTAATCAGTTTCAACATGCATATTTTTAACCCTGACTCGTTGTCCAAAATCATTATCTTTATCTTTTGGTTAGTAAAAAATACTTCTATGTAAAGAGTCAGGTTATGCGTATGATCTTTGTTAAGGACTTCATTTTGGTTAAAGGAAATATGTTCACTTGGTGTAATATTTACCATCACATCATGTAGGTGAGAAGGATATAAATCATTTGACACTCCTAACCCCTAAAGATTTTTATAAAGGATGTCCTTATGTATGTTTCATATTTTAAGAAGATCTAAGATGGAAATCTTAACAAGTGTCTTCTCAAGTTGTTCTAGGATATTATATTGACTATCCTGAGGGGTAGACAGAGGAGGTTCTGGGATCGTGAGACAAGTGCACCTTATTACTATAGTGTAATCTTTTCCCTTGATCCTAATGGTATTTACATGCTCATCATAAGATAAAACACATCCACTAAGCGAGTCATATTGATTGTTAGATTGGGTATAAACATAGTTTGTGGCCTTGTAGCTCTTGGAAGACTCTCCCTGATCTGTATTTTTCTCTTCCTATTTACCATGTTTTGGGAAATGTTCCTTGAATACTCCCATCTTTTGATTTGGCATTTTATGGGGCTCTGGTGAATCAACTTATATCTCTCCACTATAAATAAGGTCTTAGACAAAGTGTCTTAGTTTTAAGAATTTATACATCTTATGCCCTTTGATAGGATGGAAGTCACAATAGTCACAATACATCTTATGCCCTTTAAGGAGGTTTAGGTGCATTTTTATAAAAGAGTATCATTGTGGTATATTACACCATGTTCACTACATCTATTTATTTTAAGATTTAGGAAAAGGAGTCCGTAAGGGGAGTGAACACTCTACGTTTAACTGGTGGCTGAATTGGTCCTTTAGTTAGTTTAAAGGGAGGACTGATTTGGACTACTAGTATGCATTTAGAATTTGTGATTCTGTATCCTAAGACATTCTTATTTTTATTAAATAATTTAGGCTTATTTGTAGGTTTTGAAGGGTGGTTATCTTTTGAAAAGGGTTTGAGTGTCCCTTTTGCAATTAAAGAATTTTGTATTTGGATACCCTCCTCGATGACCTGTTCAAAGTTTCCAACACAATGAATTTGTAAATGAAAGGAAATTTCTAAATTTAAATGTTGTACAAAGATGATAACTAGTTGTTTTTCAGGGATTGAACAAGGGAAGCGACTAGCTAACCCCTACCATATTTTTAAGAAACTCACAAAGGTTTCATTTGGTTATTTTTTATAATTACATAGGGCTAACATGGTCATGTCATTGAGGAGCTTGATAAGACTGATGCTGCCCATATGACTGCTTTGAGTATGTTTCATTCCTGGAAGAGAGTCAAGATCAGTATCGATAAAGCTGCCAAGAAGTAGTTCTGGATGCTTCTGCTGCTTTTAGTTGTTTTTTTGTTGTTTCTCTGCGGTCGGTTTACTATTTTTTTGCTGTTGTTTTGCTGTTTTGTCTCGTTTGAGTAGATGTTTCTGAGCTACTTAGAGCTTCATTGTAACACTTGGATCTTGATCCATTCTCTCTGTTTCTCACTCTTATTCCGGCTCTCAGGCCTTCTTTTGTATTCAAGGGTATAGTCCCTTTCAAAAAACTATTTGCCAATAATAAAAAAACATGGTCATGTCACTTTCAACATTAAATGAAAAAGGAATACACATTTTTATGCTAATTCCAGCCATGTGAAGATATACCCTCGAGGTATATGAAGGAACCATTCTAACGCTTTCCCTCCTAGAATTTTTATAAATAGTCCTATAAGATATTTTTCACTGTAAGCCACTTCTTTGCATGCCATGTAAAAATATTTTACATGATCTCGTGGATCAACTTTCCCTTTATATTTTTCAAACTTTGAAAATTAAAAGTTTTTAGGAAAGGGGGTTCACAACATAGCCTTATCAAATGGATATGATCTCGTGGATCACCTTTTTCTTTATAATTTTCAAACTTTGGGAAGTCAAAGTTTTTAGGAAAGGGGGTTCACAACATAGCCTTATCAAATGGATAAGGTCATATCTCTTTGTATTGGTACTTCTTATTATGTCCCACGTTACTTTTTTAAAGGCTTATGAGCATTACTTTTATAGATTGTAAATCTTGTGTAAGAATTTTCTCTTTAATGGGGGAAGCTGGCATATATACATGACTATATTTCAACATTTCACCTTCTTTATTTTCGGTGTGAAGATCACTATTTTTAACCTTAGGTTTTTCCTAATGCATAGTTTTGTTTTTCACTTTTCACACATGGGAAGCTAGATAAGCTAATTGTTGACTAAGGTGTTGAATTTTTTGTTGCATAGCGACTTCTTAATTTTGAGGTTCCTCTTCATTTTCATGTTGAGGAGGTTGTTTCATGTTTTCATGTTCCACTCTTATTCTATGTGGTATTCTAATGAGTGGCATTTTAAAACCACCCATTTTGTATGTTTTGAGTGTTTGAGGTAGAATAGCTTGTCCATGCCCCAATATATCATCCATGTTCATGAGGGAGTTGTTCTTCCTCATTAGCATTGTTGGTAGGTGGAATAGATTCATGTTCAGTTGGCATTATAGCACCTAATTCAACAACTCTTTTGAGAACTCTATCCATTTTTTTAGGAATAGGAACTCATCTGTTTGGGAAAGATCAAATTTTAACTCTGCAACATGGTGAATCTAACTCATCACCACTATGGTCAACCATATATTTTGTTTCTCTTGCCATAGAAAATAGAGTTCCTAAATTGTGACCAACAAAGGGGTTTGACCCTTGATTGTTGGATGTTTCCCATGCTAGAATTTTGGATCCCATTATTGTCAAAGAGGGACATAGTAAATGAGTATTTCAATAAGGTGTTTTTTTGAATTTTTTCCAAGAGTATAATAAATCCTAAGTGGAAACCTAGAATGATATATTTATGATGTTCAAAGAAAGAATATCAACATTATCTAAAGAATGACGAATGATAAAGAATCAATGGATTGAAGTAATTTTCCTAAAGGGATAAGTCAACATGACGAATCATAGCAAGGCATAATCACAAAATTTTGTTAAACCAATCAATCAAGGAACTATTCCTTAAGTGTTTCCAAATGGTAGTTTGACGTCAAATGATCAACTTAATGTCTATACTTATGTAAATTTCAATATGAACAAGGCCTAATTAATAACAAGAGGTTGATGTGATTTCTAATCAAAGTATACTCATAGCGAGTTTAGATCCAATAAATACCTAAATCTCAAAAAGTGGAGGTTATGAATGTGAGCAATGTAATAATACCACTAAGATACGTTAACCAAAATTTGTGAAAAAGTAAGGTATTAGTATAAAAATAATAATAATACCACATGAATAAGGTAACAAAAAAATCTTTCAAGGTTGAGGTAATGTTTGAAAACAAACTAAGGCTAAATTATACCAAGGAATTGTTAATATGCACATACGTAACATTATAATCTAGACACTTAGGTCGACTTTTCAAGAAACAAGATGTAAGTATCAAAATTGTTTCAATGCAATACAAGAAAAAAAATACTTCAAAAGAAAATCAATGAAGATGAAAGTATAACTACAGTGATTATCTTGACTTGGGTATCAAGATCAAATGGCTATCATGATATTAAAATGTACCAACACACTTTCAATGTTTACCATCTAGTCTCAAACAAGGAAGAATGTAAACAGGTGAAAAATTGGTGGATATGATTGATTGAGAACACATGTATTATTTCTCTTCTTTTGATCAGAAAATTTTCAAAAGAAAGAAAGGGAAGTAGATCAAGTGGGGTTGAAAAATACTTGGCCTAAATTTGGAAAAGGTTCACCTCACCTTAGGGCGAGTGGAAAACTAAGGCAAAGTAATAGTTCACAAATTTCATGATGAATGACACTTAGTTAAAAATTTTATGGACTCTCCCCTTGTTTGAAAAACAAGGTTTTGAATCCGAAAAATTTCATACTTAATGAAATCTCTTTACAAAAATGATTGGCTTGAGATGGTCAAGTTTTCTCCAAGACAAAACGGTTTCCTATTTGTTTCTCTCAACTAGGTGTCACAAATTATCTCTACGAGACTGGTTTACCAAGAAATTCACACTGATTAGTCTTAGATTATCACGGATTTACTTTACCCCCTTCAAATATATTGAGAAATAAATGTGTTCAGTTGTATTCTCACTGGGGTCACGATATGGATAACTTTGAGATTGAATCTCACAAGTGTAAACTAGTCAATTAGGTAAGAATAGCGCTTCTCGTTTCGTCCACAACGTTCTCTCTTACATGGACTACTTTGGGGTTCCTAGGAGCATCCATCTTGTTCTCTTAAGGTTTATTTTAAAGATATTTTCTCCTAGTTAAGCAGTTGAGCCATATCTCTTAACCAAACCTGAAATTATAGTGTTTTGAATGTGGTGTATTTTCTTATCTTTTGAGCTTAATGTGGTTTAGTCGTACACCATTTGGCAAGCTGCATCATATTGTATTAGTATTTTGTTTCTATCTTGATTCTTCAGCAAGTGTATTTGGGTCATACACACAAAGTTTAGTAGTTTTCCACATAATTCAAAGCATCATAAAAAGAGGATAAAACATTATTTCTAATTCTCAAGATCATCCTAGGACGCAAGAGAAGAGTATACACAACAATAAATTGAACTAGTTAGAAAATAATGGAAAAACTTAACTCAAATGCACAAATCATTCATTTTAGACAATTAAAGTTCATTCCCTTAACCAAAAATTTTAATGAAGTGTTTGAAATCATGAAAAAGGCTTAGAGTTGTTTTTTATTCCCAAGATCACTTAGAAGGTGCAAGGGAAGAACATATGAAACTTTATCCTAACAAATGAAAACAAGACATTCACTAAAGTCATTCAAAAAATTTAGAAAAAAATGAATCAATATATCTTGCAAACAAGAGCTAGCTTCAAAAACATGTAAGACGTTAGAAAAGAAGACCAAAGTTTCTTTTGATTCTAGAGATCGCTAAAAGGCACAAGAGAAGAGCATACACAAACTTTGATCTAACTAACTAAAAATGGAAAAACAACATTCATTAAATCATTTACATGTGTTAGAAAAATATCTATAATCATATCCATCTTTGATTCTCAAGGTCTCTTGAAAGTGCAAGAGAATAGCATACATAGTGTTGTTCAAAAGTGAATCTAGCATGGAACAAAAATGACCAGTTTTATGATAAATGAAACCATGCACTTTTTATAAGTATAAATCTTAAATTTATGTTTTCATTGCATATTTCACATCAATACCTTTCCAACGCAAAAAAAAAAATGGAGTTGTTTCAAGTTTGGGAGAAAAATGTATGGCCTTAGGAAGATGGGTTACGCATATACTTTTGTGCTCATGGGTATGCACTTAACATGTACTAAAAAAATGTCAAAAAAACGTCCCTTAATCTGTAAAAACGTCAATTATTTTCAACCAAGATTAAATTTTTAGTGTAACCCATATCATTAATACATGCAAATAAGACTCAACACTATCAAACATTAACATTCATGATAAAAAACTAAACCTTTTCATGAAATTGACAAAACTAGGATGTAGAATGATGAAAAAGTAATCTCTAGAAATGAAAACATGGAGAAATCTTGATTTTTTCTCACAAAGATTCAATTTTGACAACAACCCATATCCTTAGTATGTGAATATAAGACTCAGCACTATCAAATACTGACCTACATGCTCAAAAATTTAAAATTTTCAATAAACTAACAAAACTAGCATGTAGAATGTTTTAAAATGAAGCTCTAAACATGACAACATGGAGCAATCTTGAATTTTTCCCATCAAGATAAAATTTTGATAGAACTTCACCTCCTTTATACCTAAAAGGAAGACTCAATAGATGTAAACTCAATAAAACAAGTTAATATAAATAATTTAAGATAAACAAGTTATGTCAATATATTCAAAAAGAGGGTTGGTAACAAAAATTTAAACTTAACTACAAAAACTTGAAATTAAGTGCAAAGGACAATGGAGTATATCCCACTGGGCATGCCATATGTGCTCATGTGTAATTAACTATACTAGATGAATTGAAACTAACACCTAATAGTTCCAAAGAAAAGCTAATTAAACAAGAACCATCAAGATAAGAGCTTGTGGAAACTAACTTCTTCAAATGCATGAAAACTTCAAAAAAATCAAACTAACATACTAAGTCATTTCTACTCTTTAGATTGCTAAATAAAATATGAACCTAAATAGATCATTTATCAATCAAAGTGGATTTTTTCTTAATCTCAGGCATTGAGAATGGAATCTCACCAAGAATGACTACAAGGCCATTTTGGATCTTCCCATATTACTCAACTTTGAGTGGATGAATGCAAGATGAAGAGGCTAGCTCAAACTAATGGAGTAATTCACAAGATCAAAATGCATATAGTTTAGAATAATGCATGTAAGTTGTAAGAAAGAAAGGTAGGAGGAGGGTTCTTTATATAGCTTTCTTGAACAGAAAAGGCTAGAAAATTGGTGAATAAGGGATAAAACATAAAGTAACTTTAGTTTAATTAACTAAAGCTAGGTGAGTTAACACTTTAGTTAGCACTTAATGGGAGTTGGGGTGCATATACTTAATTAGAGGTGATTAATTAATAGGCTAGAACAATCTTTTGAGGATACTTGGAGGAAAATTAGTGTGATTCAAGGAATTTAAGAGTGGAAATTGGTTCAATAAATCATAATTTATCGATTTAAGTTAGCAGTCAAAATTAATTAAGAATAATTAATTGACCTAGGTAGAAGTGGAGGTTAATTAACAAAAGGTCATTAATCAACATCTTGAGTGATAAGAAGGCCAATTAATTAGTGAAGTGTAACTAATTAATGAGAATTTATTGATTTATATTAGCGGGTGTAATTAATTAGTAATAATTAATGAACCCATGTAAAAGAGGACGTTAATTAATGAAATATCGTTAATCAGCATCCTGAGTGGGGTAAATGATAGTTTATTAATGAAAGTTTGTTAATTGATCAAAATGGAGGGTAATGTTAGTTAATTAGTAGAAAAACGCTAATTATTACAAAAATGATGGGAAACTGGGTAGTTAGTTGAATTTTGGTATTTAAACCGTGTAAGCGGATTTTAGGTGTCTATAAATTCCAAAAAATGATGCCATGGTGAGGTTGTTTCTTTATCCCCCAATTCACTACTAATGTGGTATAAGCAATAATATTATTTGTAGGGATATATAACTGGCTTAACCAACTTGATCATATCTGGGATACCTATTTGTATATAGAGAGGTATATATAGCCATACTCACATGTTATAGATCTATACTCATTTCATTAGATGGATCAAAGACAAATGATTAATTACTAATATCAAACAAAATATATACAAGGGTCCAACCACAAGGAGTTAGTGGGAGACTAGGCCATAGAGATTTGGCCCCTATCTTGTATGTGTATACACACACACACACACACACACACACACACACACACACACACACACACACACACACATGTTAAGGAAAAATATTATTTTATATGTAGGATACTCGATGATTATCATCAATGATGTAAAGATGATTAATGCTATTGAAAGGAGCACATGACCTACTAGTATATTTATGTCCATTTGATATCAACATTAGTTTTTAGAAACTAATTAGGTGGTGGATGTTATTTTTATTGGTAGTTTTTATTTTTATTTTTATCAAACAGGATCATGCCTTATGTAACATAGTGGTTGTTAGCCTTTAATAATCCCAACAAGATTGTCCAAATTCATGAATATTAATTTTTTTCAAGTCTTCATTAATATAATCAAGTCTCAATATGCAAAAATAGATCCAGTCTTCATTAATTAGCTTAAATCAACATAATTCTTCATTTAGATTAAATTGGAAAAATTGGAATCCAATAATAGTGAAATTGGAATCCGATAATAGCAAAATTAGAATCCAAAAATAGTGAAATTGTAACTCCATTATGTATAATAACAACAATATTGGAATCCAATATTACTACTAATGGAAGCCAGTAATAGTAATAATGGAACCCAATAGTAAAATAAAGGAATCCATTGTATTAAAAAAGTGATCAATTTCCACCAAAATTTGTAAGAATGGAGTCTATATTTATATGAATATGTCCAAATTTATGGTAAGTGTACCAATCTTGAGGCCAAAAAGTGGAAAAAAAAACTTAAAATGAATGAAACACATACATGTTTTGCAATAACATGATCACATTCTATTTTCCTTTGCTTGGTAATCCACAAACCTATAAAGAATATGCGTTATAACGTGTATGCTTTATGTTAAACTATAAACATAAAACTGAGCCCTATTCATTTTCATTTCCCCCAAATGCGAGTTTTACAGAAAAAACCTACCCTCGTAGTTTAAATTCAATTGGATCATTCTCAAATGATCATCTGAGAATCACCACGAAGATCAGAATCGACGATGACACCATAGAGAAGAGGTAGGCATAATTCTTTTCTCAAAATTACATTGAAATTTGGTAACTATAGAGTATAATTTGAATTAAATACATGTTTTTTATTGTTACAGCTCCACGTCAACCCGATCAACCACAAATAAACCCTAAAATTCCTTCAATCCCTCCTATATTTTCTCAACATCCCCTAGGCAGTCAACAAGATTTAACATCCCATATATTGGAAAACAAGATTGAAATTAAGGATTTAATCAAAACAATGAAGGATTCACATTCTAAAAACCCCTACCCCTCCTCTCTTATAAACATATTGGAGGCATTAGTGGCTTAAGTTGAAGCGGAAATGACTCAAATTGATCATTGGACATCATATAGAGAGCATTATAGGGATTATTATGCCACCAAATTTTCATATGCGAATGTAAAGAAAAAATAAATTACAAAAGAACACACATGTTCCTTATTCACTGACTGCCAAACCAATTTTCATGTTCAGTTGTCATGCAAATGGTTTCCCATCCACTGGTGAAATAATGATTTGATTAAAAATAATTTTTGGGACTGATGGTGGATGGTGTTTGATGTTCCACCTTCCAATAACAATGAGGTGCCACTATAATTGTTAAGGAATCTCTATTATGAGTTTATCTTCAATAAGATCTAGAACTATTTTTATTTCTAGGATTTCTAGGGCCAAGGAAAAGGCTCTATGGAGGATGGACCAAGTGCACAATGTGCACCTATTTAGCTGGGTAGATTCCCCACACAGAAGCCATCTATGCATGAAAAATAAGGGAAAATATAGAATATTCCTTCCAAATAGGATTGTACTCAAGGGAACTTGGAGGAGGATGTAGCACTAGAGCAGTAAACCAGAGATCCACAGGAACCTTGGAAGGTTGGACGAGAGAAGACACCAAGGCTAACCCACTGGTACTCAAAAGAGCAAGAGAAGGATTTGATTCCTATACCACTCTCCCAATAAGATCTTTTGGGAAAAAATTATCCTAAGAAGGGGAGGTATGATCCATAGGGATCTAGAAAAACACACCACTTCATTAGTTCCATCAGCACCAAGAAGGAGAATTGAAGAAAATGAGGTAAATTGAGGTTCTGGATAGAATCAACACTCTATCGAGAGAATCGGTTATAGAACCATTTCCCTTTAGGAGTGATGAACCTGTAACCACTACCTAGCTAGGGTGGTGGTACTGAAACCACCAGTATGCTTAGAGTGGTGGTACTGACACTTTTGAACAAAAAAGACAAATGGAGCGTGAATGGATGCAAATTTGAAGCACCCAACTGTGTCTCTTCCCTCCCTAAAATTTCCCATTCTCTAGTGCACGGGAGGACATGGGAGAAGGCTATAAATACAACCAAGAGTAAGAGAATTGATATTTCAGATATCCAAAGAGATCAAAGAGAAAAGGTTTAAGTTTAATAAGAGCAAGTGAGAAGGATATTTAGTGCTAGAGTGGAATTGTAGGAGTGGGGTGTAGAAACATAACAAGCAAGCATATAAAGGAAGAGGTTTACATTGTTGTCTCCATTTTTTTCTTCTTATAATATGAAATTATTTATAATTAACCAATAAAAGTGGGAAGAAATCTTTTTTTTCCCTTCCCAACTGGTTTTCCTCCATTAGTGGTTTCTAGGATAACATTGTTGGTGTTTAGAGTTTGAATTCTTTCCTATTCTCTACAATTTCCTTTCTATATCACTAGATAATCATTCACCAGAGCTCTAATCTTCAATCAATATGTCATTATCCAAAGTTGAAAGTAAAACAACATAATTGTGTGATTCATAGAGTTCCAAAGTAGAAGTTTACGAATCATTTTGGTATCAAAGATGATTATATATCTAGGACTGTGGGATTTGATTCTTTCTTGTGATTTTTATAACAATGATGAGGTCCAAAGGAGAATAAGTTTTACCTTGCAAGATAGATATTTCTATGAAGAATTGGAAATAGATAATTTGATCTCAAATGGAAGAAGAGAACTTAGTCTGTAGAGTCGAGATGCTAGATACCATGATGGATATGTTGCATAAAAAATAAGAAGAGATATCAGATCTGCAAAAGATGGTTTCAATTAAGCAATATTCCATTGGCTTAGTGGTTTGAGAACTGGCCAAAAAAATTGGTATTGAAAATATCCATGAAGAGAAAGATTGGGAAGATCATGAAGAAGAGACACCAATTGTAAGTGAGAAGGTAAAATATGCTCATACACCTTTTAAAGTCGAAACGAAAGTGGAAATAAAGAAATTTGAAGGATAAGTAGATGAAATTTTTTCTTGAAAAGTGGCTAAAATAGTTTGAAGTCTATTTTAGTGTGCATAATATTACTGAGGAACAAAGTATTATCTTTTCACATCTCAAAATGGAAGTTCGTGCTCTGGTTTGGTGGGAAACCCATCTAGCCACTTGTGAAAGAAGAAATGTCCTATTATCAGCACTTGGAAGGGTTTTAAAGAATTTCTTAGAGCTAACTATCCTATTGGCCATAAGACTAACATGATGATTAAATGATAGTAATTTAGATAGGGAAGCATTCAAAGCGTGCAAGACTACACTATAGAATTTTAGAGACAACCCATGTTGCTTAATATGGACTTAAAGGATGAGGACATTCTGAACAAGTATTTGGGATGAATTCAAACTTACCTTTGGAGTCAGGTAATATCCATGAATCCCAAGGATCTTAATGAAGTTTTTATACAAGATACTACATTGATTATGAGAAGAAGCAAGGAGAAGCAGAGCCAAAGGAAGATCAGTCAACATTTCAGCAGGAAAAAGAACAAGGGAAGAAAAGTAGCAAAGGTAAATGGAAAGGTAAACATGCCATCACTACTTTGCATACTTGCAAAGATCCTAAGAATCTATATAAGAATTGTGATATAAATGGACACAATGACACCACATATTGGAAGTTACATCCAGAATTACACCCAAATCACCAAACCAAGGATTCCAAGAAATCCATGGCCACTGTGAAGACAGACGGAGAGGTGGAGATTGAGGATGATTCAGATGTAGATGAGAGGTTGAAATGCATGGCCACTAACATGTACGTGGGAAAATAAGAAGAAGAGATGAGTAAGCTATTTCAAATTAGAATCTAGATCAAGAAGACTAAGGTAAATTCTCTAGTAGATTAGGGTTCTTAGTCAAATTTTATTTTTGATACGGTTGTGAAAGGGCTTAGTCTATAAACTTAATAGCATCCACGTCCATACCCATTGGGATGGGTGAAGAAGGGTGTAGAAATACAAGTTACAATAAACTGTAAGTTTGAGTTTGGGATAAATACCCAATATATTAATGTAGTAGAGGTTGATATCATTCCACTTGATGCATTTTATGTTGTCTTTGGAAGTCCTTACTTGTATACTAGAGGATCTATGTTCACAAGGAGGGATAACCGGTACAGATGGGTCAAGGATGGATTCATTTTCAACATACAAGAACACTAGAGTAAATCAAAGAAGGCTATGGTAAGTGTCAACCAAGAACCGAGACTTATTCAAGAAAAACATGATTTTTACATACTTTCATTGGAAGAAAATAAAAATGGACGTGAGAGCATGGATATTTGTGACCAAAGGATGGAGAATTTGGATAACGCTTGTTAGTTTTTTTAGAATAAGCCACTGCAGGAACTTCTCATTTAAGGAATAAAATAAACTTCCATTATGCAGTCACCGTATCTACCTATTGATTCACTGGACCTGACTGTGGGGTAGCAAGGAGAAGAGGAGATACAAGGAACATTGGTGACTATAGCACATCGTACATGAAGAGGATTCAACCAATCCATGTCTCAATAGAAAAAGACAAGAAAGAAGGAATAAAACACTACAGTATGGGACCTTCACCATACTTGAGTAGTTTGGGAAAGAAACCTTCAGGAAAAAATTCGTGTAGATGCATGTGATAGATAGTTTCAAGAGCTCGCACCTACTAAATCCATCTATGCATGACAAAGAAGTAAACATACAGAAGTTTCCTTACAAATAGGATTATACTCAAGGAAACTCGGAGGAGGATGTAGCACTAGAGCAACAAACCAGAGATCCAAAAGAGCCTTAGCAAGTTGGACAAGAGAAGAAACCAAGGCAGATCTAGTGGTACATGAAGGAGAAAGAGAGGGATTTGATTCCTCTACCACTCCCCCACTAAGCTTATGTGGGACCAAAATCCTCTCAAGTATGGGAGGTATGATCCATAGGGATCAAGAAAAAAACACCACTTCATCAGTTCCATCAAAATCAAGAAGAAGAATTGAAGAAAATGAATAAAAAAGAGGTAAATGGAGGCTCTAGATAGAACCATCACTCTATGTAGAGTGGTGGTTGCAAAAAAATTTCCCTGTAGGGCGACAGTCTTGTAACCACAACCCAACCAGGTTGGCAGTCCTGAAAATGTGGTTCTGCTCAGGGTAGTGGTTCTGAAACTATCAAATAGAAAAGGGAAATGGAGCATGGATGCACAAAAATTTGAAGTTTTGGATGATGTCTCTTCCCTCCCTGACCTTTCCCATTCTCTTGTGCATGGGAGGACATGGGAGAAGGCTATAAATACAAGGAGTAAGAGAATAGATAATTTTAGAGATCCAAATAGATCAAAGATAAAAAATTTAAGTTTAATAAGAGAAAGTGAGCATGATCTTCAGTGCTCAAGTGGAATTGTCGGAGAAGGGCATAGAAGCAGAGAAATAAAGCATAGGAAGGGAGAGGTTTACATTGTTGTCTCCATTTTCTACTTCTTGTAATCAGTAATTGTCTATAACTAACTAATAAAAGTGGGAAGAAATTTTTTTTTTCCCTTCTTGGCTGGTTTTCCTCCATTTGGGGTTTCCAAGATAAAATTTTTGGTGTTTGGAGTTTGAATTATTTCTGATTCCCTACAGTTTATTTTCTATAGCACTATATAATCAGTCATTAGAGTTCTTATCTTCAATCAATCTGTCATTTTCCAAATTTTAAAGTAGAACAACATAATTGTGTGATTCATAGAGTTCCAAAGTAGAAGCTTAGGGATCAGTATTTACCTTACCTATACTTCTTCTTGCTCATGGTCTCTTTGTATTGGTTCATATTTTATCATTCACCTACTACATTATTCAATGCTTGTTATTCTTCTCCCCTATTTAAACACTTAGTAATAACTAACAAGAACATGGTGAGATCAATACATTGTGGACGTCGGAACATATGCCACAAGGTATCAAACATGTGGTTTTTTTTCATCTTCCAATGGTTCATCCTGGATTGTATAATACCATACATGGAAATACAATAAATGTGAAAAAATAGAAAGGAAAAGAGAGTGAGAGTGAGATTGAGATTGTATGTGTGAGAGAGAGAGAGAGAAAGAGAGAAAACATCAGAGGGAGAGGGAGGGAGAGGTTTTCCAATACATTATTTTATAAATGGAAATTTTTGGCACAAAATGGACTAGACCAACACATGTGGGTGGCCTCGTAAAAACTTTTGGAGGCTTCATTTCTATGTGGGATGGTGTCGTTACTTTTGGGCTAATTCATTTGGGTGTAGTCCCTTAAGAGCCCTGAGACCAAAAAAGGCTATAACTTCACTGGATGATATATCAGACTCTATAGCACCTAGATATGTCTTATCAGATCCTACACCTTTGTGTATGGACACTCTAGAAAATCCTATCTCATTTTTTTCCATCTTGATTTGGTGTTCTCATTGTCCTATTATTTGTAAATGCACCAAATATTGTAGTTTGAGTCGGTGTAAGGCTGTCGAATGTAATATTTTGCAAATGGTAGCTCATGGGAACAAAATGAATACACCAACACAACTATAAATATTGGTGAATGCTATCTAAGGATTTATTTTGGTGTGGGAAAATGTTGTTCCCTGGGGTACTTCGTCTGGGCATAGTCCCTTAAGATCCCTGAGACCAAAAAATTGTATAAGTTTTCTGGGTGATTTCTGGGACTCCATGGCACTTAGAAACATCTTGTAAAATCCTACACCTCCATGTAATTACCCTATAAAAAATTTTATCTTGGTTTTTTCCATCTCGATTAGGTTCTCTCGTTGTCCTATTGTTAGCAATCGCACCAAATATTACAGTTAGAGTCAATATAAGGCTACTAGATGCTATATTTTTCAAATGGAAGCTCTTGGGACCAAACTAAATGTGCATTCATGTCAAGATGTCCTGGTAAACACTTGGTAAGGTGTTATTTTGGTTCCATATGATCCCGGTGCTTCCAGGATACCTCATCTGGGAATATTTCTTTAATATCCTTGACACCAAAAAAGGCTATAACTTCACCACGTGATATCTTAGACTCAAAAGAACCTAGAGACATCTTGCTAGATCTTACACCTCTGCAAAGGGACCCTCTACAAATTCCTATATTGATTTTTTCCATCTCGATTCGATGCTCTCATTGTCCTATTGTTTGCAAATGCACAAAATATAGTAGTTTGAGTAAGTGTAAGGCTGTCGAACACAATAATTTGTAAATGGTAGCTCATGGGACCAAACTAAATGCATAAAAATGTTTGGATGACCTGGTGAACTCTATTGGTTGATTTTTTTTGGTTTGGGATGGTGTTGTTTCTTCCAGGCTACTTCGTCCTAGTGTAGTCCCTTAAGATCCCTAAGACCAAAAAACCATATAAGTTCACCAGGTGATTTCTTAGAATCCATGGTACCTAGATATGTCTCATCAAATCCTACACCTCTATGTAGGGACCTTTTAAAAATTACTATCTTACTTTTTTCCATCTCGAATGGGTGCTCTCATTGTCCTATTTTTTGCAAACACATTGAATACTGCAGTTTGAGTCAGTGTAAGGTTGTCAGATGCTATATTTTACAAACAAAAAGCTTGTGGGATGAAACCAAATTTGCATACATATCAAAATGGCCTAGTAAATTATTAAGGAGGCATCATTTTGGTTCCTCACACTTCTGGGCTACCTTTTGTGGGTGTAGTCCCTTAAGAGCCCTAAGACCAAAAAAGCTATAACTTCGTCGGGCTATATCTCAAACTCTGCGGTACATAGAGATATCTAGTTAGATTCTACACCTCCGTGTAGGGACCCTATAAAAAATCCTATCTTAGGTTTTTCCATATTTATTTGGTGCTCTCGTTGTCCTATTGTTTGTAAATGCACCAAATAATGTAGTTTGAGTCAGTAAAAGGATGTCAAACATAATATTTTACAAACACTAGCTCATGGGACCAAACCAATTGTGCCAACATGTCTGGATGGCCTGGTGAACACTAGTTGAGGATTAATTTCAATGTGGGATGATGTTGTTTCTTCCAAGATACTTTGTCCAAGTGTAGTCCCTTAAGATTCTTAAGACCAAAAAACCATATAAGTTCACTAGGTAATTTCTCGGACTCCGTGGAACCTAGAGATGTCTCATCAGATCCTACACCTCTGCATAGGTACCCTCTAAAAAATCCTATCTTGGTTATTTCCATCTCAATTTGGTACTCTCGTTGTTCTATTTTTTACAAACGTGCCAAATACTATATTTTGAGTTAGTGTAAGGATATCAAATTCTATAGTTTGCAAGCATAAGCGTGTGGGACCAAACCGATTATACACATGCATCGAGATGGCTTGGTATTTTTTTTGGGAGGAATAATTTAATTTCCCTACTCTCTCAATGCTTCTAGGCTACCCCATCCGAGCATAGTCCCTTAAGATCCCTGAGACCATTATACTATGTAGCATATATCCACTTCTATGAGGTTTCGAAGGAGAGGTATTCATAATTATGGTGGTATTTAAGGAATTTCCTCCACTGTTACACAATAATAATTGTATTTTCATGAATAAATCTAACAGTGATTTGGAAATCTCAAAAAAGTACTTATCATAATAATGACAAATAAATCCAACTAATAAAAATTAATCATCAATAAGTAAATCAGTGGCAGGACAATCAATGTCTACCACGTGCCACGTCCAAATTCTAAAATTCATTTAATTTAACTTCTTTTCAAGAAATATTTTGGGAAATCAAATCGCCATTTTATTCACGCTTTCAAAGGTCCAGAATGTCAATTTGCCCCAAATTTGGAAAATATGGAGAACTTGGAAAGCCAAATTTCCTTACTAAAACAAGCCTTATTATTACATCCTGATAAAAAAAAATTCCCAAGAGCCAAGGGAGGTTTTAAACTTATCACACAAGCATGGATATCTCTCTCTAATAATACTAGAAAGGCTACCTATGACATCATCAGAAGAAACCAACAAGGGCACAACCCCACCTTCCACTAACCTAATTCCACAAGAACTGCCACTACCATTGGCATTGCCAACAATTTTAAATGGGAATAATTCTTTCAGTGTGGATTCCTTTCCTAAAAATTCCATATTTGATGACCACGATGAGATCCAGAACTAAAAAATATAAACAAGACCAAGAACATGACCTAGACTGGAAATTTGAGAGGATTTCAAAGGTTTAATTTTATTTTCCAAGATGCATTACTCCATTGTTTGACAATATTTCTCCATATGCAATGAAATTGTGATTCAGAAACTCGATGATTCTTGAATGTCCAATCCTACCACATACCCCAGTAGTCCTTGATCCTTAGATACAGGTAGAAACCATTACTTGGCTTTCATTTATAATAATAGAGATATTTGTAAATTCATGTAATGACCTCTAAATCTATATACATTTCAAGCTGTTTAGAAATCACATCATACCCTTCACTAGGATTGATTACTACCCCTATATTTTTGAAGGAACTTTTGAAAGCATCCATGGGTTTATCATAGAAGGAATTATCAATGAATGGAAGGTCACTAAGCCATAGGCTAGCTAACTCTCATTCAAAACTAAACAAGAAAGATTTGCTAGGTGATTGATAACCCCTATGTGTTCTTAGTTATTCCCCAGTTTCTATGTTTATTTTGTACAATAAGACTTAATGATGGTTTGAGGTATGAGTAGTATGGAGGTTACGAGTTATTTTTACTAAGTAGAAGTGACAAAGTTTTGATTTTCAAGGTACACTGATTAAGTTGACAGGAATTTGGAAGCCATATTAGTCTTGTTGATTCTTAGTACTAATTACCCATGAAATCTAATTCTCTAGCTTTCATTTACTTTTCTCATCTTCCACGTCATAATGAATAACCGATTTGATAGGGTAGATTCCCTATTTGATGGTGATACACTAAATATGATCCTCAAGATTCAACCATCATCCAACCATAGTACCAGAAGAACTCCTTTATTGGTAATGTTACATAGTCATTGTCCTTATTTACTTTTTTAACAGATGTTGTTTTAGATTTTTTGTTGTAAAAAAATATCTTATATTTATATTGTGAGTAGTGTGTGTGGATGTAGAGGAAGAATGACAAAGCTGAGTGTGATGGAGAGAGAAAGGACAAAGTTGAGGGATATAACTTCATCAGTTTATATTGTTTGCAACCATGTGAAATGCTATAAACAGAAGCTCGTGGCAAAAAATCGACTATGCCAACATGTTCGGGTGGCTAGGTAAATGCTAGGGGAGGATTTACTTCAGATGCCAATGCTCATAGTGCTTCCAGGATAATTCTTCTAGGCATAGTATCTTAAGATCCATGAGACCAAAAAATACTATAACTTTGTCGGGTGATTTATTGGATTCCATGGCACCTAGAAAGGTCTTATCAAATCCTCCACCACTAAATTAGGACCCTCTACAAAATCTTGTCTTAGTTTTCTCCATCTCTATTTGGTCCTCTCGTTGTCCTATTATTTGCAAAAACACCAAATAGTATAGTTTGAGTCAGTGTAAGACTACTTGATGTAGTATTTTACAAATGGAAGCTCATGGCAACATATTGATTGTGCACATACATTAGGATGGCCTGGTAAACAATAAGGGATGTTTTTTTTTGGTTCCCTGTACTCGTGGTGCTTCCAGGATACCTCGTCTGAGTCTAGTTCCTTAAGAGCTTTTAGACCAAAAAATGTTATAACTTTGACAGGTGATTTCTCTAATGTCGTGACACCTAGAAAGGTCTCATAAGATCATAGACCTCTACATTAGTAATGTATACAAAATATCATCTTTGTTTTCTCCATCTCAATTATTTCCTCTCATTTTCGTATTGTTTGTAAAAGCATCGAATAGTGTAGTTTGATTCAATGTAAATTTGTTTGATAAAATATTTTAGAAACAGAATCTTATGGCACCAAATCAACTATGCACACCCATTAGGATGACTTGGTAAATGCTTAGGGATGTGAATTTTTCGGTTCCCTACACTCTAGGTTCTTTCGGGTTACTTCGCATGAGTGTAGTCCCTTAAGAGCCCTAAGACCAAAAAATGCCATAAGTTCGCGAGGTGATTTCTCAGACTCCATGATACCGAGAAAGGTTCCATCAAATCATACAGCTCTGCAATGGTACCCTCTATGAATTTCTATCTTGATTTTCTCCATCTCAATTTGGTCCTCTCGATGTCCTATTGTTTGTAAAAGTGTTGAATAGTCTAGTTTGATTCATTCTAAGGTTGTCCATTTCTAACCACTTGAATAATATAGGTGGTTCATACAATATAGGTGGTGAAATGAGAATTTTCATAAGATATTTTTACAATATACGTGGTGAAATGAGATTTTTTTTTATTTCACCTTTCTAATATTTAATTTACCTTATCTTTTTTTGGCTTTGAGAATAATAAATTCTCTACTAACAGTGCCAACCACATGAAGGTGGAATATTTTTTAGCACCCCTAACCTAAATAAACATGTTAGTAGGAAATTAAATAGAATTTTAAATCCTATAGAATTTAAACATTATAGTAAATATTCAAATTAAATTCATGAAGAACATGCCTTTGCAAATTTATCTAATGAACCGTAAGGATGAACTCTACTCTTGATAGTAGAGAGAATTGCTTCATGATCTAATTCAAAAAACTTCCACAAATTATTTTTTACTGGCCTACCTCAATATTTGATCAATTGGATATTTGTTGCAAGAACCAAATGTAAAAAGTGAAGTATCTTTTTATGTACTTCATATTCTTCAAAAAACCAAGTATTTAAATTTTTTATAGTATATCATCAAAAACAAGTTCCATTAACTACCACTGACCCAGTGGGATCCTCAAGGCCTTCATCATTAATAATTGTAGAAGTAAAAAAAATCCCCCTCTACACAACAAGACAAGAAGTAGTTTGTTCCCTCTTTGTTAAATTCTATTACAATAACTGCAAAAATGTTTTGTACGTCACAAATTAAAAATCAAGTCAAATTTAAAATAAATTAAGAGTTGATCATTTAATAATTTATAAATATAAAACATGACATATGTATATGTACCTTATTGCACTAAATCAGAGACTTGGTTAAAATCAGGTGATGTTGTCATATGATCTGAAGACACTGCAATTTGTAATGCTAATGGAACGGGATATGTGTCAAGTGGAATTAGAGGTCTGCAAGTCCATTCCTCCACCCACTGTTGTGAATCACATTCATTCCATGTAAAATCAATGCATTATATACAAAAACATGCCATGCACCTAGTATAAATAGTCCAAGAATTTTCATTTGAACTATGGAATGAGTGCATATCACTTGATCCTCCAAATGTTATATAATCTTCATAGCTTGCCAAATGTTGTTCCTCTATCAACCATAAATATCTATGAACCATTGATATCTCTTGAGATTCATGGCCCATGTTCTTGACACACCTATAAACAATTATTTTTACATCTATAAATTTAGCACCATCATTTAACTTTAACTCTTTTCTTATAAGTTATCTTGTCACACATGTTCATGTACCATCATGCTCTCCTTTTCCATGTTTTGCCTTAGTAAAATAGTAGATATGTTGTACACCCATTTATTTATGCATCATGCTTAGCTAATAAAACATCCATGCATTCTTGAATTGTGATGTGTAGTTGTTTGACCAAATATAATGTTGATTGAAAATAATGTTCCTCTCATTCAAGTTTGCATTAAACACCTGGAAACACCCTTGCATGTATTCTGTAGAATGTTTCCGATCATCACTGATGTATAAATGATACACTCTTAATATTTTTTTATCTTTCTCAGTGCTTTCTAGAGAGTGCATGAATGTTATATGGCCAAAAATAGAAACTTGCACTGAGTTATAGTACTAAGACTGAACCTCCATTTTTTTCTGCAATGTGTGATTCTCTGTGAATTCAACTAATAAAACAATAGTACCAAGTGGGAATGTGTCCTTTCTTAACTTGAATTTTTCATCCAACCATTGAGATCTATGTGTGTTCCTTTGCATACTCATAAATAATTTCCTCTCTAAATTTGACCATATATTTTGATACAAGTAATTGTTTTGTAACAAGCTAACACCTCTTAGATTCTTTTCCATCTTTTAATTTATATTCCACTAATTTCAATTTTCTAAAACCAACTAATTCTTTTCCTATTGAATATGTACTCTCCTCATGGATACAAATTTTCAATTTTGAAAAGCCACCACATACGTTGCACGTTCCATCCAAAAATGCTTTATTATAGAAAAAATTGTCCAGTTGGTTTTTGACAAAATATTGTAGGAATAAATTCCCTTGTAGATTTTGGTGGGACATTTAATCCACATTCCTACAATATGATTTCAGTATGAAAAACACAACTTATTTGACAAAAAATCATAATGCATTGAAATATCAACATGATACCTGTAGTAACAAGTGGTATGTGAGTGATTGATTTTCACATAAAATGGTTTGTTCATTTCCAAGAATCTTTGGCTAGTGTAAATTTATGGATTTTTATTCTTAAACTTAGAGAACAATTTTGTTTGATTCATATCTAATAATTCTTTTTCACACGATTCATGATTACGAGAACCTATTCTTTTTTATTGTATCTCTTCTATTCGGTGATACCCTTATGTTCTCATTTCAATACTTTATAAGTAATTATTTTAGAATATCATACGTTTTCTTTTCTGTCCATGGGAGTCTACTATAGAATGTCAGATAGTCAGTGTTATTGACTCAGTCAATACTTTTACATCACCCTATTTCTTTTATTAGCCTTTTTCTATTTAGCTTCAAATCTCTACTTGTTTTTCTAATCAAGTGTTTATTAACTATTTTATCACTTACTATACGATTAGTAAGTACACGCCATGTAGCATTACTATGTTTATTTTGTCTTTTGACACCTACAATTTGGTATGTTTTATGTATATTTTCAACAATTGACACATTTAAATAAAAAACATTAGATTTTTTTAACCTCAAGGTCTTCATTGTAGGTCTCCGTTAGAGCTCAAATGTATACTCATTCCTGAATTAGATACAATTTAGGATTTGATTCAACATAGGACTATCTCCAAGTTGTGGGACTTAAACTGAGATAGACCTCAAGAGAAGGTCCACTTCCTCTACTTACCTCTAATGTTAAAATAATCCTACGAATTGAAATGAAACTATCTATCTATACTCTAAATTTCCAAGGGACCATGGTGATAAGGAGATGCATAAATCATAAACCTAAACTAGAGAAGGTGATAGAACCAAAAGAAAGAGGATGAATACTTAGGAAAGAGAGAAAATGGAAGAACACGATGATGAGGAGGGCCAAAACGAAAGCCACAGATCAAAACTGTGTCTCAATTTCCACCTTCATGATACACAATAGACATAGGTATCTGAAATAATGCATACAACACACTTGCAAATGAATGAGAGAAAATAGATTGCAATAAAACAATCACTAAGGTAGGAATAAGCCACAAAACCAAATATTTTATTACCAAGAGATCATGCACAAATCTTCACGATACAAGAGGAAGATGCAAAACAATTACAGATACATATCCAAAGGCATGTGACTCTTAGAACACTTGTACAACATAGAATGATGCCCTTGCATTCCCAAAGTATCCAACATTAAAACTAGGCATCACTTTACAATATATAGAAAAATGAAAGGAGGAGAGAAGAAAGACAGGGAAAAATTTAATTCTCTTTCCAATAACTGACCAGCTTCATTTAGTTCTATGCATGCTTTAAAAAAGGGACTGGCTACATCTACAAATCCAATTCCATTTTCCACACCCTACAGGAGGAGTGAATTCCCATAATACATTCAATGTTAGTCGTTGATTCACCCAAAATAGCCTCTTTGCGTGTCGGAGACATTTTTCTTCCCTTTTCTCCAACTACTAACATTTAAATCATGAAATCTGATTCCCTTTGCATGGAGAAGGATAATATTCCTTCAAATAATATCATATTTGTAATGATCAAATCAGATTCATGTTTGTTTAGAAATATGGGGAAAACGATTGTTCTCCTTTAGTACTCGACTTTCTTGTTTCAGGCCTATGCGGATTTCTACTTACAGGATTTCCCTTTGTGTCACGACATTGTAATTTTCATTCCATAGCTTTTCTACCTTTCCTATTTATTTCGTAACTCATTTATGTGGCATGGCCTCATCTTGACTTCTATTGACTAGCTATTGTGTACCCCACAACTTTTATATTTGTTGTGTTCTATGGTTTTAGAATTCTGTGGCATTTAATCCTTAGTCATGACATTACTTTTCAATCTACGAAATACTGAAAAACACTACTACGGTCAATTATTCCAAGTCTGCGGCAAACCAAGTTTCTCTATTTTACAAGTGGTGTAAAAATAGACAACTTTTTTGGTGTCTAATAGGGTCCATATGTTTGTTAGAACAGATAAACGGTAGGATTAAAATCCATTGGGCATGGAGTCATCCTCAAAATCCTTTAATCTGATTTAGTATCTCTACATTTGATTTTCTAAGATAATCTACAACTAGTTCTTCATATTTTGAACCTCTCTCTGATATATCTTGAGAACATGATGAAACTGTGTATAAGGACATCTTCAAGAAACAAGACAATGCAAATCACTGAGGAAAGAAACCTATACTACCAAAATTGTAATGTGCTAAAAGCACTTAGAGGAATTAAAATTTTACCCTACTATATATGAGATGCATGAAAAATCTTAATGAGAAGGCTAGAGATGAATATCATTGACTGAGATTTGAAACACGTTCCCATCAAGATCGAATAACTCAAATGATTTAGATGCCTTACAAGCAGTGATTATGTATGGTCCACTCAAAATAACATCAAATTTGGAGTGTCTCCCTAGTTTAGCTCAATCTGTGTTCCATTTAAAAACAAGATCCCCAACTTTGAAGGTCCGATCTCGAGATTTTCGGTCAAACAATTGTTTTGTTTACACCTGATGTTGTTCCATTCTGACCATGGTGGTATTCTTGTTTTCTCTAGCTTCACCAATTCTACCATTCTAATTTCCCTTTTATCAGCATCTTCAAATTCAAGCTTATGATCTAATTCCAATGAAGGAAGCTCAAGTGACAATGAAAATATCACTTCCTTACCATACACCAATTTGTAGGGAGAAGTGCCAATATCCTTCATATTTGTTATCCTTTCTACTCAAAGATCATTTATTACCTTTGTGTGTAACTACTTTTGATTATTTTTCATTGTCCTTTTCATGATTATGATCATATTTTTATTAGTGCATTCGTCCAATCCATTATCTTAAAGGTAATAATTAGAGGAAGTATTAAAATAAATCCCAAGTTACAGAGCCCAACTAGAAAACTTGGATCCTAAGAAAGATTTAGCATTATCAAAAATGATTGTTTGAGGAATGCCAAACCTTGTAACATTTTTTTCAATAAGTTCCAGGATAACTGATTCAGTGGCTTCCTTCAATGGTGCAACTTTAGGCCACCTATTGAAATCATCTATGCTATGAGAACCCATTTATGACCAGCGCTAGATGGTGGGTTTATCATTCCAATGAATTCGAGACCCCATTGTGCAAACAGTTGCTCTAATTGAATTTTTTGAAGTGATAGGGATTCCAATATTTTATTTCAAGTGAAGAGTCCACATTCTTTGCACTTCCTCACCCACCTGTGAGGATCTGTGAACAATGTAGGCCAGAAATAACATGGTTTTATAATGTTCATGGTTGTAGCTTTAGAAAAGAAATGTCTTTCAGAGAAGCCATCATGAAATTCAGTTAGATCCATGGTGCATTTCTCACCTTCAATGCACCTGAGTAACACTCCATCAATATTTCTTTTGAAAAATATGCCACCAACAAGCACATCAGGAATGGATTGCAATATTAGATGTCTTCTCTATTTTTTATTCAAACTAAGGGGATATGCACCAATAGATAAAAACTTAGACATATCAGCAATCCAACTATGATAATTGAATACATTCCTTTCATCATGTTGCAACTCAACATCACACAACAGTTCATCATTTGAAGGCACTTCATTCATGAGGGTGGTCTCTTGAGGTTAAACCACATCTAGAGCTAGCTACTCACAAAGTGCTCTTCCTATTACCAATTTTTTAGCTTTAATGTTCACATCATACTCCATAATCTTAGTTACAAATTCATCTCATTTCTCAATTTTCTCTTCTCCCGTAATGAAGTCTCTAATACTGAAATGTGATACTAAAAATTTTATCCAGCTAGCAGCAATCATACTTTTAAATTTCTTCAAGTCTCCCATGATGGAAAACACCTATTTTTTGATGTGATTATACTTGAGCTCATAATTCTTCAGTTTTTGACTGAAAAAGACTACTATATTCTCCATTTCTTGATCATTTAGTTGTTTCAAAACCTCGGCTATAATGGATTATGCCCCATGAGCATAAAGAATGAAATCTTTGGTGTAATCGGGATTAATCAATGTTGGGGCCTGGGAAATCTCTTGTTTTATCTTTTCAAAGTTTTCCTTCCCCTCTACAGTCCATTTGAATGATGCATCCTTCCTTAACATGATATTAATAGGTCTTATCAAACCCGTAAAGTTAGGGATGAAACACCTAACAAATTTTATCTTTCCAAGGAATGACTACAGATCCTTCTTAGAAGCTAGCAGGGAAAGATCTGTGCTAGCTGAAATTCTCTCAGGATCAATGGTAATGCCTTCTTTTGATAAAATATGCCCCAAGATCTTACCTCTAGGGACTGCAAAGTTTTAATACTTAGGATTAAGGGATACACCAAACTCCATGCATCTTTCAAACACTTTCTCCAGGTGCTTCATGTGATCCACACTATGCTTGGAGAAAATTGTGATATCATCCAAGTAAACCAAGATGAACTGATTGATGAATCCCCTGAAATAAATATCCATTTCTCTTTAGAAGGTAACACCTACATTTTATAATCCAAAAAACATTTTTTGATAAGCAAAAATTCCCCATTTGGTGGTGAACGTAGTTTTATATTGATCCCCTTCCTTCACTTTAATTTGGTTAAAACCAGAATAACCATTGAGCATGGAGAACCTATCTGCTCCTGCTAGTGTCTGCAAAATTTGTTCCATGGAAGGAAAGGGGTAGTGATCCTTTAGATAATCCTTATTCAAATCCTTCAAGTCCACGTAAAGTTGTATTTCATCCATTCTTCTTCCTAACTAGAAACAAATTTTCCACCCAGTAAAATACTTGATTGGAAAAATTATTTTGGCCTCAATAAGTTTGGAGAGTTCCGTTCTCATAAGGGGCTCAATCTTAGTGGTTGACTGGCCTTTATTTTTGTCTAATTAGCTTGATGTTGGGGTCAATATTGATGGAATGCGATGGACTATGTCAGGATTGAATTCATGTAGATCCTCATAGTTCCATTAGAACCCATCACTAAATTTTTGGCACAAGGAAACAAAAGCTTTCTTTTCTCTTTCATCACATACCTTTCCAAGTAGAAGTTATTTTCCCAAAGTAACTGAAACTAGAAAAATCATCATGCTTTTCCACCATGTTATTTTCCATTCCTTTGAATTCATTGTCTAGACTGAAAATATGCTCTAGAGTGACCAATCCTTTAGGCAAATTGTTTGATTTTAGTTAAATAATTTTGTCCCCATATACCTTTTGCAAATCATCTTGCATCTTTCAAGGATAATTCCACCTCATTTTGGATAAACTGCACAATTTTTTCATTGCACTGTCAAATACCTGCCAATAGGCCTGATTGTCTAGAATAGATGGCCTAACCAACCATTTTGATCTGTTAAGAATTCCCTCTGATTCAAATCATCAGCATGGGTGAGAATTAGGAGCCAAGGGACTGCCATTTGGTCTACGTCTTTGTTTAGATTCTTAGGCACAACTTATAAGTTAATGGCATCAAAGCTCTCCGATAAATCCCAGACTCTATGTTTGTAATATTTCAGCAGTTTTTTCTTTGTTGCACACCTGCCATGGACTTGGTGAATGACTGATTCAGTATCTCCAAATACTTGCAACTTTGTCGATTTTCCTCTTTTCCACAATCAATAGACCATAGGACTAATACTTTATACTCTGCGACATTATTGGAGCATGCAAAATGCATTCTATGAGAAAAGAAGAAATTTTCATTTTCTGGAGAGATGAGCACAACACCCGCCTCGAATCCATTTCTGATTCTAAAACCATCAAAGAACATCCACCATAGTCCAGAAGCATCTTCCTTATCTTATTTTTTGAATGTCACGGGTATCACAAATTCTTCTTGAGAGAATGGAATAAGTTCATCAAACTAGTCTCAAATTTTTTGATCTCTTCATCATAAGGATCAAAATTATGATCTGTTTTAGCCCATTCATCTAGCAGCAAATTAGGCATGGAAAGAGGGACAATCTACTCTTCATGGGATGACTAAGTTTGCTCATGTTCTTCTTGGATTAGGAAATTTTATTGGACATGAGTGGGGTAAAATGGATCAATATGGTAAGAACATATGGGCTCAGATCTTGTATTGTGAATCATGGGTACCTTATCTAGTTTTTAGAAGCATGTCAATCGAATCTGAGGATAGATAACCACCTACTTTAGTAGTGAAGTCTCTAGGAAAATAGTTATCAAACATGGGAAGGAGGTCAATGAATGAAATATAATAGGTTATGGTGAGGCTTGGACATGCATTGATTGTTAATTCAATATTTTTAATTATTCCCAGGACATTTAAAATTGACCCATCAAGTTGTAAAACACCCCTAGACACAGGGTTGTATTTGAGACCTAGGATATCTACAATTTTCTTAGGCATGATAGAGGTACTAGTCTCCTAAATCAATCATATAGTTATGAACTAGGTACTTACCCACAATTATTGACATGTAAAAGGGTAGGAATTTTGACTAGTATTTACTTACTTGATCATTCCTTTCCTTGACAGACACTGAACCGCGATATGAGCCTCCTGCATTACGAGGATCTATGGAAGGCAGTTACTTGAGGGCTTCATACAGGAGATAACGTTGTGATGGAATGGAAAGCTTATTCCACATAGAAACGTTGACATTGGTCTTCTTCAATTGCTCAACAATGTTAAAGGGGAGATCCACATGGATTTCTACATCTGTGGCATACCTAAACTCCTGTCTGCGGTCTTCATTCCTTTGTTGTGGAAGCGCTTGATTTGGCGGCTTTGGTTGAGTAGCAACTTCCTTGTCCGTGGATTTTCTAGGAGCTTCTGGAAACTTTCTTTTGTTCACCATGGCTTCTTTTTCCTTGGTCAGTGGCTTTTATTTGATCCACAGAAGGTGAGGATTATAGACTCCAACATCCTTTTACTTGTGTCACATGAGTGTCATCAGCCACGTTGATTGATGGTCTAGTTGAGAATTTCCTGCCATTTGGTTAACCACGCAGAAGCCCTCAAATCCAAAGAACATGAGGTTGGTATCATTTTTGGCGTCTTGAATTGATTCCATGGTTTTATTTGGTGCTTCTAGTAGCGGTTCCTATTGATTGGAAGAGCCTTGGACCATGTATGTTTGAAGATGCATTTACCCTCTCTCAACCCAATCAGTTGATTATGTGGTAAAATTACATGGAAAACACCATTATGTCTCTTATGCACCATGTTGTTTTGCACATGAACTAAATCTTGACTTGAACTGAGAGGAGGAAGTTGCTTATGGTGGAGGGATTGTTTTCAGTGGAAGAGGGGAACTTTGATCCTTGCCATCTGTTATTTTAATGGTTCTATGTGCATAGCTTTGATTAGACCGTACTGATTTTTATATGTTTGATACCCCTGGTTTGAAGATTTCCCTTGATTCTGATAATTCTTATAGGATTGGGCTTACTAGCTTTCTAGGGATATAAATTTGTTTGTTTTTTTAATTTCTAATCAAAGCTTTCATTTCCTCATCCTCCTTTTGTTGGGAAGGCATAAGTTTGTGATGTGGAAGAAAAAGGTTATGGGTTTGACTTCAGGTATAAGAGCAATTGAAGGTTGGGTACATCTTTAGGTAATTTCAGGATATAATGGCATGGGTGGTCTAGGAACTAATTTCCCAGCTTGGATTAAGCTATGTTTCTAGCTCTAATTGCAATTACATAAGCAGTTGGTAGAGTTGTTCCTCCCATATATTATATCATAACAGATATATCAGAGTTCAAGAGCTTTTAAAAAGTAAAGAAAGATGCACCTTCTACTACAGGTCTCACAAGGAGCTAGAATTCTATCTTAGGTCATCTAGAATCTAAAGTTAAAATCCTCCATCCACTCATTCGGTGATCTCTTTATTGTAGTTAATTTCTCTAAAAGAGATAAGTTGTCTGCTCTTTCACCAAATTGGTCACAAAGGGCAATGCACGGTTGATCCCAATTTTGAATTATTCCCTCCCCCAAGGCTTTTGAACCATTAAAGAGACTTCCCTTTAAGTAATGAAGCCAAAATTTTTATTGTTACATCCATCTCAACAATTTCATGGATAACACAAACATTTACAATGTCCTGAATGTGGTCAAATAGAGTAGTGTGATTTTCTCCAGTAAAATATGGGATATATTTCAAGGCTAGCTACTAGAATAGGATTATGAGAATTTAAGGCAAGTGGGTTACTGCCTGTATGAAGTTTTATGAATGGATTTTGTTATGCCATTTTTTGTTGATGAGCCATTTTGATTAGGTCTAAGAAATATTGTTGACTACAAGAAGGGCCTACCAAGTGGAGGTGTTGAGAGAGGTCCTGGTTTGGAGGAGATGGAGATCTTTGAATTCTGTCTTCCTCTTCTACCTCTTCCTAGAGGATAACTACAAGTACTCAAATATGCCTTCTTCTCTGTGTTCTCGATCATCTTTGGATCCTTCTCATAAATTAGAGATGCACTAAAATCACCAGTACTACTGAAACTAGTTGATATTTTGAATGGATTCATCCATATGTGTTACTACTAGAGCCTCCAAAGGTTAGATTTTCGCCAAGATACACATCAAAAATTGATAAAACTAGAAATATTAATTTCAAATGTCCCTCCAAGGCATGCCAAAACTGTTGGATCTTAAATGTGCACCGATGCCCAAATCATAGAAAATTTGAGATTTGAGTCAACATGGGATTGTCTCCAAGTTGTGAGAACTCGAAATTGAGACAGACCTCCGGAGAAGGTTGGCTTCCTCTACTTACCTCTAATACTAAAATACTCCTAGGAATTGAAATGTAACTATCTATCTCTACTCTAACTTTCTAATGGGACTAGGGTGAGAAGAAGATGCATAAAACATAAACCTAAAAATAGAGATAGGTGATAGTACCTAAAGAAAGAGTGATGAATACTTAGGAAAGAGATAAAATGGAAGAGCACGACGATTAGGAGGGCCAAAACAAAAGCCATAGATCAAAACCGTATCTTGACGTTCCACCTTCATGATACACAATAGACACAGATATCTATGAAAAATTCATATAACACACCTGCGAATGAATGAGAGGAAAGAGAGTGTAATAAAACGATAGCTAAGGCATGAATAAGCCACAAAACCAAATATTTTATTGCCAAGATAGCATGCATAGATCATCACGATATAGGAGGAAGATGTAAAATAGTTACAAAGACATAGATAAAGGCTTGCGACTCTTAGAACACTTGTGTAGCATAAAATTATGCGCTTGTATCCCCAAAATATCCAACATTAAAACTAGGCATCACTTTATAATATATATAAAAATGAAAGGAGGAGAGAAGAAAGAGAGGGAAAAATTGAATTCTCTTTCCATCAACCGACCAGCTTCATTTAGTTTCTCTACATTCTCTAAAAAAGGGACTGAATGCATCTACAAATCCAATTCCATACACCACGCCCTGTAGGAGAAGGAGTAAACACCCTTAATGCATTCAATGCTTGGTGGTTGAGTCATCTGAAACAACCTCTTTGCGTGTTGGAGAAGTTTTTCTTCACTTCCGCCACCTACCAACATTTAAATCCATGAAATATGATTCCCTTCACATGGAGAAGGCTAAGATTCCTTCAAATAATATCATATTTATCAATTATAAAATCAGATTCATGTTCATTTATAAATCCTTGCAGAAATCTATTTTTCTCCTTCAGTACATGGTTTTCTTATTTCATTATTGCATGGATTTTGCCTTCCGTAGCTCCCCTTTTTTCCGTGGCATTTTAATTTTCATTCTATGGCTTTTCTTCCTTTCATGCTTATTCCATGACTCATTTATATGGCATGACCTCATGTTGATTTCCACTGACTAGCTATTTTTTATCCCGTAGATTTTGTATTTGCTTTTTTCCACGGTTTTAGACCTTCGCGGCTTTTCAATTCTTATTCCTCACTCTGCGGCATTTACTCCTTAGTCGTGACATTATTTTTCAATCTACGGTATCCCCAAACATTACCGTGGCCAATTATTTTGAGTCCATTGAAAACCAAGTTGCTCTATTTTTCAAGGGGTGAAAAACTAGACAACATTCTCATCTTAATTAATTTCATCAATGTAACAAATAATTGACATCTTTGTGTGTCATTTAAATTCTCAAATTTATTATCCCAAATTCCACTAGATTTTCTTCTTACATTTCTTTTAGAGATTTTGTTAGGCATTGGTTTTATAATATTTTCATCAATTTCAATTAAGTGAATTGGTTTTCTTTGCAAAATGGAAGGAGGTGTTCTTAGAGGTGAATATTTGTTAACAAGGTTACTTTCTTCATTCAATGTTTCCAAACAAATTTTAGGATTAACATTTAGATTCTCATGTAAAGGGTCAACATTTGGATTCTCAATTAAAGGTTTAACATTTGGATTCTCAGGTAAATGTTCATTATGTGGATTCTTAGGTAAAGGTTAAACATTTGGATTCATATCAATTTCTTCATCCATACCAACATTATCATTCAATTCAATATCAATATTCATTGCAAAATCATTATTCTCTACATTTTTAATTTGTATTTCATCCATATTTTCTAAAACATTAGCTACATTTGATATATCAGATTTACCTTTCCATGCATGAAGTTTTTGCATTCTCTTCACTTTCTTTATTATCATCTCTTCCAATTACTCAAGTGCCTTGTTATTGACTTTCCTCTTTTCCTTATCTCGAGTTTAATCAACCATGATTATAAAAACTTAACTAGTGGCGTAGGGAACAAGATGAACTACTGAAGATTCATGTAAGAATGTACAAGAGTCTACAAACAAAATAGAAAGGAGGAAGAAAACCTGTGAAAGAGATGAAAAGGACAGTGGGTGGCCACAATATATATATAAAGCATAATGCATACAGGTTATGTCTTTTCCTTATTTCCAAGGCATGCCTCTAGGCTTGGATCTGGTTTGGATCCCCAAGCCTGAGGCATGGAACTATAAAAACATAGAAAACAACATGTTTTTCTTGAAAATAAGTAAAATGGCTATTCTTCCATGATAAATCACACTAAAACGATTGATACATTTAATAAAAATATGCCTACGATGTCGAGCAAACTTTCTTCTTTCTAGAAATATAATTTTTCAAATTTTCTGACTAATATAAGGTTTCCATATTAATTATTTTTTAACTATGCCTTTTTGTAGTTATTTTTTGGGGTTTATATACACATATCTTTTATTGTGTATCTTGTTTTTGTCTTGTCAAAATTGAATTAAAAAAATTAGGCACAAACTAGGACTAATTAAATACATATTAAAAAAAATCTACTTTTTCGATATTTTTTGAGGTAGTTAGGGGGGCTTGGTGGGAGCTCCGTTATTTTTCAAAATTTAAAATTTTTGTACTAGAAAAATCATAAAAAATTATACTTGCTAAAAAAATCTAAAATAAAATCTAGCACAAACTAGATGCTCATAGCTATCTTTCTAACAAAGGTTTTTCAAAAATACTAAATAGTGCTAAAAAAATAGTAGGGGGGCACGAAAGTCACTCTATTATGTTTTTAACAAAAACAGGAGCACCTGTTGGTATTTTAGTCATTTGACCCACTTAAACTCATCCATTTTCAATAAAATTTAGTAGCTTAAAAACTAGACTCAAAATGCTACGATTCATGTTTATATAACATCTTCCAATTTTGAGTGTAACAATTTCAAAAAACTCGTACAATTTGAAGTTTTTTATTTTTTCAAAAAAAAGCATCCACTTAAGACCCTTTTTTGGCCCCCCAGATTGGTGCACTTACCTTTTACTGAAATAATAATTTAGCAAAGAGTGGTATTTTTAGTGTTATTGTAAAAGTAGGTTGATAGTACATGACTATACAAGTGAGAATATTGAAATGGAGTTTTAAGGGATTGTTTGGGTGTTATGAAACTTGAAGGTATGTTTACACCTTATTAGGAAGAATATTGAATAGCCTTTAGAATAATCATACCATTAACTCAACATACCATGATAAAACACATTCATTTCAAGACCGTAACTTTATGTTTAGAGTAATTGGTGCATAGTTAGAGGTCAAAGTAATTGACAAGGAGCTTAGAAATGATGGATAAGACCTGCAAAAGGAATATCAAGCTTTAAATAAGGTTCAGAAGTAAGTATATCAAATATAACTTACATAGTTAAGACTCTGGTCTAAGGAAACCTTGTCCTAGAGTTAGTGAACAATAATTAAGCATAACTAAAAATTTACCAAGTGAAAATAGCTAAATCTTAGTGATCAATTAGAAATATAATTGATTAAGGTTTGGATAAACTTTTAGGATAAAACACTAGGTTTTGAGGGCTAAAATTAATAAAATACAGTCAAAAAAATTATTTCTAACACTCTACAGACTAGGTTTAAGAAGAAACTGACATAAGAAGTCACATATAAGAAGATTTATTAAGAATATGTATCATGATGGATTACACATGTCAATGGTATGAAAAAGGTGGAAACATGTTCTAATTATCTATAAAGCAAGATGTGATAGAGATTATTGAGTGACCATTATTAGAATCTAATGTTTAGAATTCTAAAACTTATACACTCATTACATGGTTATGAATGTGCATGAAGAACTAAATACATAAGAGGGATTGTTTTGAGTAGTATGTTACAGAGGAATAGTAATTTAAGAAGGTCAAAAGATATCATATTTTAATATTATTATAACATTGTCCACTTACTTCATTAATCTTACTTGAATAGACAAGTCATATTTCCAATTGAATAAACGTCATATGGAGGTAGACATTTAATCAATGGTATCATGTCAGTTTAAAGTAGAAAAGTGTTTTTAGACTATGATTTCTTGGAAACATAAAGAGGTGAAGACAATTTACAGGAAAAAATAGTTAAGGAATGAGCTAGGGCAGAGTAAAGAAAATTATATTTTATTTGTGACATTGTGTATGTAAAGGGTTGGATACCTGAAAAAAACTTGTGGAGGTATTTGCAAGTTTCTAAATCTCTCGGAAATGGTTGTGAAATTTTTTAAATATGTGGAGACATTGTATTAGTATACTCTATTTTAAGGCCTTAAGTGACCTAATTTTGAATGGTGGCGAGTGAGTCGAAGAGGTTGTAATAGGTTTTAGGTTCTAAAAATTGGTGGAGAGTTGAAAATAAATAAATGTTATCTATAAAGGTGTTTACCTTCCCCTTATTCCTTGTGAGTGGTTCAAAACAATAACGTTTGTATGAAATCAAGGCTAGTAGGAAGAAAAAGCAAGGTAAGGAGGTAAAACAAGAGTTTCTTGATTTCATTTGTGTTCTCAAGAAACACAGAAGACACGAGGACATGAAATCATGTGATTTGGTGGATAGATTAATGTTGAAATCCCTTGGTATATATATCTTGAAGACAAGATCCTTTTTTGTGTTCTAATACTAATAGTATGAAAATAGTCCTAAGCTATTTTGAATGAATTTCTTGGGTATTTGCAAGATAGTAATGGAATGTTATTGGTGGATACATGTTTATACATGATAAGATCAAGTTTATTAGTGACTAACACCATCATTTAGTAGATGTGACTGTGATGAATTATAAAATAGGGTAGAATTAAGAGCAGGACATAGTTAGAATGATATTTGAGTTTTTCATGTTTGATTTATGCTTGAATAGGGAAGAGATGAAGAAGAATGAGCACAATAATATTTAATGGTGATAGTATAGAAGTTACGAGTTAAAGAAAAGGAAAATATTGAAGATTATCTAATTTTTTAGAATTTTATTGTGAAACTTGTAAAGGTGTTTGTATGGTTTGTTAAATTTGAGCCTAACTTGTTTTATTGGCCAAGTGTTGTGATTGATTGTGTTTTACTCTACATCACTCCACCATCACCAGTGTTTCACAATATTTCCAAAATGGCATTAGAAAGATAAAATTATATATATATATATATATATATATATATATATATATATATCACATTTTTATGTTTTTCATCTAATCCTTTGCTTTTGGGTGATCTGGATTTTAAGTACATTTAAATTGACAAGTGTTCAAACACTATGGCAAATGATCCAGTGGTAGCATTTTGGGCTTTAGAATACGTTTTTTATGAGTTATTTTTTATTATTCCCTTCAGTTTAGATTCTTGTTTGAAAATAGCTCTAGGGAAGGGCATTTTTTAGAAAACTTATAGTCAAAATGATCATTAGGAAAGTCCCCCTAGGAAATGTAGTTATTTTTTTCTAGTTTGGCATTTTTATTGCTTTTTTTCAATTTTTTGGCATGTAGGGAATTGTATGGTAGTCAATGACATGAAAACCATGGTAGTTGCACAAACACTACTCTATATAAAGGGGTAGTTTTGCAACCAATTTGATGATTTTGTAATTTTTATGATGATTATACAACTTCTGCTCTATGTAAAGGGAAAGTTGCACAACCATCATCTGTGCCAAAGATAAGTCAATAATAAATGAGATTTCTTAATTCATTTTTTCTTATTTATTTTTTATAATTTTATTGCTTTGATGATGTGTTCTAATTCTCCTTTATTATTTTCTTGATTGCACAAGGGTTATACATTCACTGAAGTAGGGATCAAGAGTAGGTTTGGCTTGCATGATTTCTCCCCTTGCTAACTCAGTATGAGATAGATATTCTTTAAAGGGTATGGATATGGTAGTTGAAATAGATTAGTCCAATTTCCTCAACCAACAAGATACTTAACAATTTCCTGAATTATTGGTATGTAGGTCAAAATACCTTTTAATTCGCTGGTGTCCATAGAGATTGGAATATTACTTAGAGTGTGTTTATAGAATTTTAGGGTTTTCTACTATAGGGAGGAATCTAGTGCTGAAAAGTGCTAGCTCATCAAATGATACTCGTAGGTGGGTGACATACTTGGGTGATTCCAGGCCACTTGATATAAGTTCCAAGAAGGGTATTGTATTGAATTTTGTAAAGATATTTTGGCTTCATCTTTGATTAGGGATAAGGGTAAAGACATATTTTTGTTTTATTCAGATGCATTTTACATAGTATAAACAAACAAAATAATATTTTTACATGGGGTTAATATATTTTGGTGACCACATATATGGACTTTTACCAAGTGGTTAGGTGTAGGTCAAGATAATTGAGTCACCCTACATTAGTTATGGCATGGATAAATTAGAAGGAGATCCCCTATCTGAGGGGTGTTGAGATCACATATCCAACTACTATTAGAGTATTGAGGTGATTAGATATGACACATATCAGAACTACACCACATGTGACATGTACATTGACTACCATGGACATGAGATTAGAGCCTTATCAATACATGTAATGACTCTGGGTCATAGAGGGGATTACATTGGCTAGCTTTATATGTACCACATATCTTATTGACCATGGGGGATGGAGACAGGTTCATATAGTAACATGGATGCCTCAATAGTTTTTACATGGGTACATTGATGCTTTTCTTACATTTCAGACTGTGCTCATAGGCAGGATAGAAGTAATATATAACCACCTATGGAGGATGAGATGGAAAATTGCAGTACTAGGATTTATGATATGGGTACGTCAAGTAATACCTTGGTAGGATGTTAGAGGATGCAAGACACCACCTAGAGTTATAAAAATTGGTAGAGTAGCCATAGAGGGTGAGGAGGAGAAGGGTATTGGGATATGATCTAAGTTATAGGAGAGGTTAGAACATGATTATATAGGGAATGTTAATGATGAGGATGCCAATAAAGAAAAGGAGGAGGTTGTCAATATTGAGGAGGAGGATGCCATGAAGGCTGAGAAGGATGAGGCAATGATGGTAGAGGAGGAAGAGGCTTCAAAGATAGAGGAAGAGGAGCTTGTAGAGACTAGTTAATAGGTTGCAGAGCTTGATTGGGTTAAGGGAGATTCTAGTGAGTGACATTGGTTACCTTTCCCCTACTTCCTAGATTAGAGTTACTTATTTAAATGTTATTTATTTTTTGAATTTTGTGTGTGTGTGTGTTTTACAACCACAAGTACAAATTGAAGATATCTTATCAGGCATAAAAAACTTGACTTGTTCACCCTCATTTCTGGCATATCATGAGATTCTTTAAAATTGGATCCAGGACTCTCAACCTATGTCAGTTGTCATACTAACATGTTTTCACCCATTTTACATGTAGTAGATGACCTTACTCGATTGTATACTAAGAATGTAATATTGAGACAACATGTTGTTGATCATCGTTTTATGGTTAGAGAGGGAAATTAAAGTCATAGTGGGGCTACTAGTACCACAACACATGGACATTCTAATTAGTTGGTATATAGAGGATTCCACAAAATACATATCAGGCCACAATATAGGATCCGTAGTAGGATCCTTTGACCACTGCTTTGTAGGGGTATCTAAGGAATGGATAGGCTAAGCTCTTTTATTTCTTAGTGTATTTTTATGTATATATCAATTTTTTTAGATTTTTGGCTCATGATTGAGAATTTTATACCACATGTTTCCTTTGGCATGATGACACTATACTGAATCCTTGGCATACACACACACAGATATTATATATATATATATATATATATATATATATATATATATATATATATAATTTAATGTTGGCTTGACATTCCCTTGTGCATCTATCTTTTCATTCCCTAATTCATTTGTACATTTTTAAAATTTAGGAATGTTCAATGTTTTTATGCTTTTTTGATGAATGTTATGGATGTTAATGTTATGTGATAGAAATGAGATAGAAAAAAAAACACATATTTATGATTGTACTTAATAAACTCCCTTTTCAAATAATATTAAACATTTAATTCCATTAGTAGAATATGTTACTAATAATTTCATGATGGGGTATCATACTCCATTCTTGACCCCATGTAACTAGTAAGATGTGAGGGCTCAACATTGAGATCCAAAAAGGATATGAGATACATGACTGAATGATGTACTAATGAAAATGATTAATAGAAACACTATAATTAACAATGATCCTTTTGGTATGTTGTGACTCATCCTTAGCTAAGGTTATATAACCAATTTCAAGATGATTTACACTTTACAGGCCTTGAATAGACTTAGACCCATAAGTGGCCCACTGATTAGAAAGATACGGTTATTAGGGAATAATTCTATCCCCTAATATGGGCTTCTAAAATATTTCCTTGGAGTTCTATATATTCAAGACCTTGTTCCATATTATCGTAAGGATTTTTTGAAATGACCCCTTATCTCTTGACTCGTGCTACTAATAATAAGTAAGAGGTCATCACCAAATACAAAAAATAGGTGAGTAAGGGCACCTCTCTCCTTTTCTATCCTCACACAACTAGTAAGAAACATGGGATCATCATCAAAGACTAAGGAACATGAGATGTATATTTATTTGCAATGTGTATATTTTGTTTTTTTACTTTATTTGCATTTTGCATTTTTCTTGTTGGGAAATAACATTTTTTCCCCAATTTCAGCCTCATATACAACTAATAGGATATGAAAAATCATCATCTAAGACTAATATAGGAAGACATAAGATCTAGGTGAAGAATTTAGAATTTTTTTGTTAAGGAAATAACTTTTTAGAAGGAGGATTTTCCATCAGGAAGATTCTAGGTGATACCATATGTGAAAACATCTGAAGCGGGAGAAACTATAAAAGTGATGAGGTACACAAAATATGATAGAATCAATATTAACTTCTTTCTTATGATTGAAACTGATGAGGTAGATTGTATAAATAAAGATTATGATGAAATTTTGAAGATATTAGTATTGACACATCTGCCAGTGTATGATTTTTTTTAAAATATTATCAAATAAGTAAACTCATTGTAACATCTAAACATGGTTATAATGTAAATGACACATAATGTGATTTTGTGACATGAAAAATTGTGGAAATACCATATTCCTAGATGTAAAAGCATTTTAGGTGAAGTGATTTCACAAATTCTCAAAAATTCTCACCTTCCAAAGTGTACAAATGGTAGGCATCATTCTTGAAATATTTAGTCACTTGATAAGGGCCTGACCATTTTGGTCTAAATTTTTGACCTTTTCCAATCTTAATATCTATACGACTATCGATTCTTAGCACAGGGTCTCCCACTTAGATTGGGCGTTCATAGAATTTCTTATTATACTGTTGACACATCATGTAAAACCTTGTGATGTTTCTCAACCCTTAGCATCTTCTCATCCAAGTTTTCTAATTTTTTTAAGGGTGTGTTTCTAAAATTTTCTTCATCTAGTATACCTTGTAAAGACACACAAATACTAGGGAGTTCCACATCTAAAGGCATAATAGTTGCTAAATGAAAACAATGGAAAATATAGTTGACCCTGTCATTATATAGATGGAAATCCTATAGGCACTTAAGGTTGGGAATAACTTAAGATTTTGATCCCTCTTATTCTCATTGATTGATTTGAATAGAATAGACTTCAACATTTTGTTTGTGCCCTCTTCCTAACCATTGGCTTAAGGGTAATATAGAGGGGTAGTGTGATGAGATATTTTAAATATTTCACATAGCTCATGTACCTCATCATTATCAAACAATTAATCATTACCAAATATAATGACTTATGGGATTCCATACCTACAAATAATTCGGTGTAAGATAAATTTGGATATGGCAAACCCAGACACCTTGGTTAAAGGCATCACCTCAACCCACTTCATAAAATATTTGGTTACTCTGATGATGAAGTTATGAACATTAGTAGAAGTGGGAAATATTTTTCATATTGATTTCAAGCTCCATGTAGAGAAATTCCACGGTGTAACTATAGCTTTCAAAGATTGAGACAAGATATGTATGGCATGTGAAAACTCTTCACATTTTTTATACCTTTATACATAATCCACATAATTATGCTCGAGGGTAGGTCAGAATTATCCCATCCAATTGTTTTTATGTAAAATTTATAGCATGAAAATTTGAAAATTGTCAACCATGACAACTAATTCCACTATTTGAAAACCCCTCTCTCAGTCATTGTGAACCTTTCCTCTAGCCATCCCATCATCTCATGAAGTCCCTCTATATTTACTACATCCTCATTATGACTAAGAGGAACATGTTAACATGGTTTCTAATTTTTTTTTATCTTCATGGTAATGGATTCAAGTTGATTTCATGATAATATTAAGCTTTGAGTTCGAATAGCACTTTATGAAGCACTAAATTAGCTATTTTTAGCCATATTGCAGCATGTGGACATCCTTTGGAAGATGACAAGGAATAATCAAGCCTTATGGTATTTTCAAAGGGTAATTATTAAGTTACCCAAGTAATTTTATGGAAAATTTGTGGAGATAATTGATGTCAAGAACAACTTGATCAAAATTGGGCCATTTTAAGCATAGGGAATGAAGGCTACAACGAAGAAATCCACCTTAATCTAAATATTTTGGTATTTTTGGGAGGAGTTATAAGATCATAAAATACTCAATGGAAATATTTTGGAATTATCCACATTATGAACATACTAATTTTTTTCTAAGTCTTCAAAATATTTTTTTTTAATCCAAGACACTACAGTTGCACCTTTGAGCCAAAAGTGGAACAAGCCATGAAAATAATTTTTTAGGAAAAATTGTCTCTTGAGAGTTGTTTCTTATGATCTCATCATGTTATTTTGAGTCAAAATGATATAATTTTTGACCCAAAAACACCATTCCATGCTCATGGGGCTGAAAAAGCATTCATGTTGTTTTAAAATGGAGTTGGTGGTATGACATCAACAAATATAAAAGGCTTGAGTGCACTTTTTCACCCTTGGTGTCCCCTCACATTTTCCCCAAGGTTTAAATAGAAATTATGGACACATAAGTGTTCTCCCCCATCTAGTTAGACCCTTCTGTCCCTTAAAACAACAACATATGTCGTTAGGCGGTGCAGTTGTGTGTTTCACTTACCCAGGTCCAATTTCTCATGATGAACTCCCCTTGGCACATTTTTGATAATTTAATTTCCCCTTGTATTTTACCTAAGGTTAAAAGGTAAATGGGGTACAAAACTGTTCCCTCCCTTATGAGGCATTTCTCCTGGAAACTTTTAGATCATCACTTTTGCACCTAGGAAGTCATAAAATTACATGCTTACGTAACTACTTGCCCCCCCCTCATGAGGTGAAAACCCATGGTACTTTTTTGAGAATTTCATATCCCCTTGGATTATCCCCAAGGTTTAAATTTACATGAGGGGCAATAAAATTTTCCCCACCCTCTCTCAGTTAGTCCTTAGACACATGTAGAACCGTAAATAATCTCCCAAGTGCTAATACATCCCTTGCATCTCATCCACATGAAACCATAAGATGAAACTTGGAATGATCTAATCTAAATCACAATTGTGCGTCCCATTTTTTCCTTTTCCCAATAATTTTTATGGTGTAACCACATGTCAACCCTCATACAACCCCATTTTTTCCTGGTGGGTTGAAAGTGAGTTAAAACATGCATTTGAATGAAATAACTCAAAAACTTAAACAATTAGTAATTTCTGAATTTCAAAAATATTTTTTCCCCCAAAAGCTCCATTTTTCCACATTGATGCTTCTATAATTTTTCATAACCATCAACCTCATAAATTGAATTTTTCTTGTATCTCAAAATTTGTGCACCTGATCTCTGCAAAAATTCACTAGTGTACTCCCAAAAATGCCTCTTGGTTGACTGTAAAAGGGAAACCATTAATGATCTACATAATTTACATCATAAAAAATAAATTTACATCCCATATAGTTTCCATTTCATATCTATAGATTTTTGGAAAATAAAATTCCTTGAAACTTAGAGTAGAAGTTCCTAAGACAAAACCCAATCTTTTGAGATCAGTTTCACTCCATTCCAACACTTAGAAGACATCCGTATAAAAATAGTAAGTTTTGATATTTCCCTTATGTGTGTGTGTGTGTGTGTGTGTGTGTGTGTGTGTGTGTGTGTGTGTGTGTGTGTGTGTGTGTGTGTGTGTGTGTGTGTGTGTGTGTGTGTGTGTGTGTGTGTGTGTGGGTGGGTGGGTGTGTGTGTATAAATAGTAAGTTTCCAAAACAATAAAATCTCACAATCCATGTTACTCCTTGCAAGTAAAAATCACTAAAAACTGAAAAATTGTGAAAACTTTTTAAAAATAACCCTCCCAGACACAACCTACTAAAAATATAAAATCATGAAATTGATCTCAATTCACTTGTATCAACTCACATAACACCTATCTTATTAATTTTTTCCATCATGAATTTGAGGTATTCATATCTTGAACCAATATCAACACTAAACACTGAATACTCCATTGAGGGGGATAGTGATGTCACTCGCGTGGACTTAGAAGATCTTAAACCTAGAATGTTGAATGGGACATGAGTGGAAGAGGAGGAAAATATATTATCGAATGGATTAGTTAGGGAAGGAGGCCACCCATTATCTATTTATAACACCAAAAATTTCCTAACATGTGCACAACATGATCATCATAACCAAGGAGTTTTCTTCACAAGAATGGGAGAGGACTGACTCACATTTGCAAGGCTAGGAAATTTTTTAATGGCTCAAACATAAAATAAATCCCTTAGAGACTCTAAAAAAATTAGTCTCAAGGTGAATTCCAATACTATGTGTTTCAATTCATCTTAGCAATCACAAAAGGGTTCATCATGTAAAAGTGATGTGGACCATGAAAGTAAAGTTATATTAAACATGGTATGTAAAGGTGAGCCCCAAATCTCAATCATATTCTCATGATCTGGCATGGGAATGTGTATTTTATTCTTTCCATGTTTAAATAATAATACTTCTTCATTAATAAATAGGTGAACAAGAAGATGATTGGGTCTCCAGAGGTTGATTCCATTCAAAAAGGAGACATATTTTTCATGGAGGTGAATCTTGAATCGAAGAGGAGTAAGGTGATGATTTTCATATCCTAACTTTGACCTTGTGCTTAAAAATGATCATAATGTTTTCAATAATGAGAAATCATCTCAAGCTTACATGGTGTAATGTCTTGTAGTAATGTTGTAATCTTAGTACTTCAATTCAATAGGAGGTTAGAGGAAAACAATCTCATGTATGAAGCATTTCCTCAAAGACCCATTAGAAGTAGTTTCTTTATCAACATGAATCTTTCTTGTCTCTGTATTTCCACTTCTCTCTCATATTCTCTCTCCCCCTCCCTCTCTCTATAACATTCTACTTTCTCCTTGGGAATGTACTTTTACACTATTTGGTCTTATTCACTTAAGTGACTTAATGTTGTATTGTAAACGTTCCTTTTCGAAAATTAGAAAATGACTTAATTTCATTCATAGGAAATGTGAAAGGTCACAAGTGGTGGTGAGATGAAGAGACACATGGGAGGAGAAGAAGATACATTTTTTAATCTATGAATTGGGATGGCTTCTCCATTATAAAGGATTAACATTTGTTGATTTTTACTAGTTGTTGGTTTTCATTACTAATTCAAGAAATAAATCTACATTATTCTATCTCATTTCCTATTTTCTTCCATCCTCTCTATTTCCAGACTTTGTAAGCATTGTAATCTTGTAAAACCAAGAAGGACCTTTGTGTCTTTAATTTATGACTCATAGAACTTTATGTCCTTGATTTATTAGTCTTACTATTATTTACATGGTTGTCTTCTTCTATTAAATTTGGACCTACACTAGTTATTATTGGTACTAATGTATATTCATGACATTAACCATCTCTCTCTATTTCTCCTACTCCCCTTTACCTCTCCAAATTAATTCATCCGTTGTGCATCATACAAGTAGTTGCTACAGGTTTAGTGGAGTATTCCTCTATGATCCTCGATGTAACGACCACCCCATATTTTATTTATTCCTTAAATTAAATAATGGGAGCATCCACGTACCTAAGAAGGAGGGGCTTATCCACATGACCATTGGTGAAAACAAATAATCAATCCTGTGACAAATCATTTCACTAACACCGGTGAATTTTTCAAGTGATTAAATGCCCACCAAAATTTTTTCCATAGATTCCACTATGGGAATCAAAAATAATCCTCTACTTAATCTTCATCTACACACCTAAGTAGTAAACCATAAATGGTCATCCGATAAATTAATTTTTCTATGATGACATACTTGTCATTTATCACATGGATTCTTTTCCTTTACTCCGAGTTTGAACCCTTCGGGTAAGTTTGATCTACAATGTAGTTTAATATGTCAGAGTAGCATGGGAAAAATGAAATCATAGGAATTTTGATATGGAAAATACACTCATTGAGGAAGTCCAGATTGATTGGCTCACCAAAATACAAAGGATTATTAACTAGTCAATCGAAAATTATTTTCCCCTTGAATAAATTTTGATTCATGTAAGTAAGCTCAAAGTTGTTCATGATCATTATGAACCTGTCAATCTTCTTACATAATTTTTCTTAGGTGATGAAGGCATGCAACTACTCAGACTTTACTATGACCCTTATCTCATAGTTGAGCATGTAATGTCTTGGTTATGTAGTCACAAAAAAAATGGTAAGACACTCTTTCTCCACCTAAGTGTACCTTGTTTCATAATCAAGAAGGAAAAGACTAATGAAATAAATGGCATGCTCATACCCATCATTATCTTCTTTTTCCAGCATACTCTCAATAAACATGTATGTATCCCTAGAGTAAAGAATTAAAATACAATTGGACTTAGGTGGAATGAGCATGTGTGGGGAAAGAAGGAAACACTTCATGGATTTTAAGGCATCATAGCATTATTTCATCCAAGATTTACGATATGTTATCTTTAGAAGACATTTTATGGGATATATAGCATAGGTGATATCGGGGAAAAACCTTTGGATATCCCAAAGCTTACCCAAGAAATATTTGATACTATATTCATATATAGGTGGGGTCATCTCAAGAATTTCATGAATTTTTTCAGGTTCTACATCAATTTCTCAAGAGGATATGATGTAACCCAAGAGTTTCCTTCTTGTTACTCTGAAGACATACTTCTCATGGTTTAGGGTAACACCATATTTGATTAAGTGAGAGATAATTATACAAAAGACTTCAGGATGATCACACCTTTTTATATTTTTCTATCAATTCATCCATGTAAGTTTCAAAATTTTAACGGATAACGTCATGGAATATGTAAGTCATTTCTCTTTGGTAAGTTGCATCAAAAAATTTCAATCCAAAGGGCATAATTGTATAGAAAACGTTTCCCCATGACGTGGTAAAGATTGTTTTGTTTTGATCTTCCTCAGAGATCCTTATTTGATTGTATCCTAAGAATTCATCCATAAGGGACAACTCATATCCGATAGTTTCTTCAACAATGACATCTATATATCATAATAGGAAATCATCTTTCAGCCAAGCTTTATTAATATCCCTGAAGTCGATACAAATTTTGATCTTACCATTTTTCTTAAGGACAGGGATGATGTTCGAAAACCATATGAAATAGTCAACTAGATTTATAATCCATAACTGGATCAGTTTTCTTACATCTTATTTTTCCATTAAATATACCTTTGGCTTCATTGGTTTTAAAATTTTCTAGATGGGTTTGGCATCAAGTTTGGTGACCAAGTTATAAAATATGACACTTGGGTTGACTCTTGCAATGTCCTTATAGGTGAAACCAAAATCCTGAGCATGATCCCTAATAATATTAGTGTGTTCCTCCACTTCCTTGGTAGATAGAGAAGAAGCAAGCTTCAAAATCCTAGGGTCCACGTATATTCCAATGTTAATATCTATCGTGTCTTCCATTAAAGAAGTGTTTTTATCTTAAAATTCTAGAGGATTAAAGGGAAGTTCAAGAGGTTCCTCCTCTACTTCATATATTTTTAATTATTGTGGCAGGAACTTGATCATTTTTCTCTCCAAAGTAAGATGAATGATGGGGGATGATAAAATCATCTCTTTTGATGAGTCGGGGGAATATCATTATACGCATGCAAGAAACCCAAAAATTACCTTATCATTTTTAGCATAGTTCATGGTGACGAGATCATTCTTGTTTTATACATAAGGAAGTACTTTTGTGTTTATATTTTTTTCCACTAAGGGTTTAAATCTCATGGATATAATGAACCTAATTTTCATTAAAATTGCATCTAGGCAAAATCAGGAAAAGGAAGAAGTCATAGTTTAAACCAATATATTTATTTCCCTAGGGTAGCTTCGATGGATATAAATTCAATATTTTTCTTATCTCAAACACAATGGCCTTATAAAGCTATAGGTGTTCTGCTCTGGTCTCATAAACTTCAAATACTTGATTGGTGATTAGTTGTGAATCCCTTAGTAACCTAATGTTTTTAACCTCCATCATTTTTGTGACAATGAGGATAATAATCAAGGATTTATACACTTGCCCATTATTGGTGCATTTGAATTATTTTTTAAAATAAAAGTCCATGATATTAAATTTTTGAGAGGTTAAGATCACTCCCACGCATATATAGTACTAGAACTTGGCTCCATCATAATGGAGTGTCAAGTAGTTAACAGGGAATCTATAACCTAAGACTTACTTAGAAGTTTCCTCTCACATATATGATACTTATACCATGTACATATCTACAATATCATCAAAACTTAGAGAGGCTAAGCCAAGAAGATTTCCAATCCCATGTAAATAAAAAGGAAGGGTGGTCAATGAATTATTTTATAAGATCTTTACAATCTCTACTATGGTTTTATTGGACACAATTTCTATTGTGGAAATCTTATTGTCACATTTTTCTACAACTTCAATTACTTTCAGTTTATCAACCTTGGCCTTTGGAACCCACATTGTGGTCACAACCAACTCCTTTTAAGGGTTTTTTTTTTTTAATTGATTCATGAGGAGTTCAAATTCAGAATGAGCCCTGGGTTTCCTTTTAAGATTTTCTAAATGTATACTGAAGGAATTTTACATATGTCAAAAATGTACTTGATGTCCCTATTAATTTACCTTGGAGAATGTATGTCAAATTCAATGTGATTAATTTGAGCCATGGGTGGAGGTATGAATTGGAATAAATGGATAAGACCTAATATATCTAGCAAAGCAGAATGATGCGCTAGTGAATTCTTCAAAAAATCCATAAATGACATGTGGGAAAATTTCTTGGTTAATTCAGTGATCAAATCACATGATCCTATGGCTTTGGGGATTATGTGAGTATCATCCTATGACATGGAGTAAGTGGGGAGATGTTGTGAATCATAATCTCTCATCAGTGTTGTGGCATTGAATTTTGGTTTAGTTTCCAACTCTACTAATCCCATAATTTTCATCTTGTTTATTTAATCTAGATAGGGTGCAACTCAGGAATTCTAAGAGGTTGAGGATTCATTGTCATGGAACTTCATGGGAATTCCTTTGTTCACATTTTGGGGTATTATTTTCTCACCTTCATGGTGTTTATGGAATGGATCCCAATATATACTCAAATTTATATTCTGAGGTGCAACAGGTCTTGTATAACTATATTTTGGGTATCCCTTAGAGATCCATAGGAACATGTTAATGAAAAATTATCATTGATCCTCTAAGAATATCTAAATGAACATGTTGCATTATCTTCAAGTGTGTGAATCATGACCAATAACATGGTGAAATCAACAATTGGTATTGTAGTCCTTTGACCTTTGTTTTTGGTTTTTTTGTATATTGAACCCTTAATTAATTTTTAGGGTTAGTTTTTATGTGTATTTTTGTGTCCCTTGACCAGGTTTCTTGTATTGGTTCTATCTTTTCCCTTGATTTTTACTTGTGGAGGATTTTTTAAATCAACTGCATTAATAGAAGGAATGAGGTTAGGATTACTTTGATTCCCCATGTTTTTGTTGTCCATGTTAATAGAGTAGGTAACATTAGGTTTTTTTCCTCAATTAATAATACCATCTATAGTGAAAACACAATTATGATTCAAGACCCTGAGCCCTTGGTTGTCAATTCTATTTTTTTTTATAGCTTTTGGTGCTTTGGTTAGGAGTTACCAACTTACTATTGGTACCATAAGTATTGTGTCCACTATCAATAGTTGGTGTATGAATATGAAGATAACCCTCTTACACTTCCTTGTAAGTAAATAAGAGGAACTTATAGAAATTTTCCTTACTTTTCCTATTAAGTGAGTGAAGAAAAATATCGCAGAGCTCCATTTGATCCATGTTAGGTGTTATTGCAAAATAATAAAGGACGTGTCACCATCTCAGTATGAAATGAGCTACAAATTCATTTTGTTCCTATTTAATAAGTAATAATTCCATGATCCTTGTGCATAACAATTTATTCATTTAAAATCTCCAAAAAATTTAGACACAAGTTGTTTGAAATAATACATGGATACTTCTGGGATTTGATAATAATAATCTAAAGTGATCCCTTCAAGGGTCTTTGGAATTATCTCAGCTACTACCACATCCCATGGGATGAACTATCTAATCATAGTATCATAGGCCTTGATGTGGGAATTGGTGTCCCCCTCTCCTTTAAATATAGGAAGATTCATAAATGGGTGAGGAAACATGACACTCCATATTTTGAAAATCAGGGCTTATTTCTAGTACTCTACATAGGTTCCCATTACATAGGATTATAATGTGGAGGTTGGTTGGGGGAAAGGAAGAGGAGGATACATCTGGTAAGATGTAATATAGGTGTTATTTGGGGAATATGGGGTTTTTTGGAACTATGAAAATGAGCTAGGGAACATATGAATTTCTATTTGTGTTGAATTTAAATACATATGCATGTATGAAGGAACAACATTAGAGAACACATTCGTGGGTGTTTGGTTATGAAAACCCATATTGTTGGGAGTGGCATGTAGAAAGTAATTACCAACAATTCCTTGGGTAGGATATATGTAAGATGGGTGAGGAACCATTTCTAGCATTTCAACCCTTGTTAGGATATCACCTAGACAAGATTAAACTAGATAACCTTGTTACATTTGTTTTTGTATTGGTTTTATACTCATTAAAGAGACGGATTTATAGTATGTGGGATAAATTGTATTTTTCCCTATTACATAGGTTTTTTTTTAGGTTTCAGAATTATTTAGATCTCTAATCCTCCCCACTAGTGTGTAAATAACATCATTTGGCAAGGGTTGAACCCTCTATTTCAACGTGTGATCTATGTGATTCTCTGGAGGGGATGAATTATATCCTTTTATAAATTGTTCAATATTTATTTATCCTTTTTGGGCTATTTTCTCTGACCTTTGTAGGATAAAGGAATTTTTTTTTGAAAATGGTTATCAATGTACACTTGCAAGCTGCCCAATGATTCATTTATAGTTTTGAGTTGGTCATCACTTTGGCCAAACTGTTCTAAGAGCTCTATAGAATGAATTGTACATTGTTTCGAGGTTATTCATTGTTACTATCTTTTGTCACCCTGGACCCCTTTTATTTTTGGTGTTCTTTTTTTTTGTGAGGACTGAATTTTGCCTAAGTATGGAACTAAACGTGGAGGGTATCCATGTCTCCCTTTGGTGCATTTTGGAGAAGGCACAAATAATCAGGGGTCTTCAAGCAATGAGCATCAACCACATGGATAAAGCATAGCTAGGAAGCCTAGGTAGGCTAAAAATTCAAAGTAAATGAGAGTTACATATAGGCCTCCACGTGTTTTCTAGACATAACTTCGAAAGGAAGGAGAAAATGAGAAGTGCCAAAGTAGTGCACGATCTTCATGTGTCACACATGTAGCTACCACCACCGAAAGGATCAATCAAAGAAGTGAAGGGCTCAAGATTAAAAGTATTGAATGCGATCTCAATCCCCAAAGCATGCAGTTGAGATTTTTATCCAAATGTCGAAGATTTCATAGGTGAAAATTAAATGCAGATGGTGGAAACCTAAATAGAGGCATGTTGAAGCAAGATCCAGGAAGATCTATAAGAGAATTTTCTTTTGCCGGATAGAAAAGAAGGGGAGATAGGAAAAAAATGTTCCAGAACATCAAAAGAGAGGAATTTAGGTTTAGATCTCAATATTCTGTGCACCTGCAAGTTCATAATATTCTATATCCTATGTTTTCTCATGTTTACTTGTATTTTATTATAGATGAGTGTTTAAATATTTATCGTGCTACACACCCTTAGATATTTACATAAATTTGTTAATTTACATAAGATTATGTTTTAGTTTCATCTCACCTTATATGGTATGAAATATCTTTGAAATAGTTGATCATGCTTAATTATCTTTGACTAATCTAGTAGTTATTTCGATATTGATCTTTGTGTTTTTTTAGTAAATATTCAACACATATCCTTGGATAGGATTTACTTTTTTTTTGTTTTATCTCTAACCCTTATCTCAACCCAAATCAGAGAAGACCCAAATTCTATAAAATTTGGAGGTTATCTTAGGGGTCAAGTCCCACATCTCTAAGATTTCCCATAACTTCAGTGATTCATCTACAAAGATAATTTTCAATAGTTTTCCTAGCATGCCCGATGGGACTAAAATCAATATTTCTAGTTTTATCAGGTTTTGACGTGTGTTTTCATGAAAATCTATCCTACAGAGGCTTTTTAATAACACACTGGGTGAATCCATTTGAAATATCAACTGGTTTCAGTAGCATTATTGGTTTAATCCTCTCTAGTTCATGAGAAGGATTCAAACAAGATTAAGAATAAGAGAAGAAGGCATATTTCAATATATGTAGTTGTCCCCAAGAAGAATCAGAAGAGGTAGATAGATTCAAAGATCTCCATCTCCTCCAACCAAACTCTTTCAACACCTCCAAATAGTATGTCCTTTGTACAATCCACTAGAGTTCTCAAACCTATTATAATGGCTCATCAACCGCCTTCTCCTCTGATACATTTACTCTCATAGAATCAAGGAATTATTCTCATCTTATCAGTGCATATAACAACATGGAATCCCATCCCAAAAATGTGCCAAAGGAACTTCCTAAGTTTAGCAGTGAATACTTCAAGACCCCAGAGGAACATCTTCATTATGTTGTGGAGATATTCACAGTACATTACATCAAGGAGAAAATGTTTTCCTTAAGATTACTAGCTACCTCCTTTAAGGTAAAATCTTTCAACTAGTACATTTCCTTGAATCCTAACTCTATCAGTACTTGGGATAAATTGGGAAATGTATTTTTCACAAGATTCAGCAAAAATGGAGATAGATATTCACTCCTAAAACAACTTATCAATATCAAGAAAGCTCTACAAGATCACGTGACTGATTTCAATACCAGATTCCATAAGACATGGAAAAGGATTACAACCCTAGCTAGGGCACCTGCAAGTATGGATATTTTATTTTATCTACTTTTTCTAAACTCAAATATCTTCATCATGGTCCAAACGTTAGAAGGATATTCTCTGCTACAAGCATATGATATTGAAGTCTAGGTTGAGAATAATTTGATAGATGCTGGTAAACTTCCCTCAAAGATCCCCTTATCGGTATATCCTGAGATATCCCCCCTTCCTCAAGCACAGATCTTAAGCTCTACCCAAAATCCTATGTCCATATATAGCCACCCATCCTCTCAAGTAGTTCTCACCTCTACAATAGCATCATCATCTTCTTCTTCAAAGATGGAGGAAGTAAAAAACATCCTTTGGAACTTCTTTAATGAGATAGTTAATCTTAAAAGGAGTCAAATCACGTACCCTAAGTATAATTATCAAGGATTTCAAGGGGTTAAACCCATTTATCCTCCGCAATATCAAAATTCCTTGAGACTACCACTGTCACAACCGTCTAAAAAAAATTTCCCAGTACCAATGCCAGTCCAAACCCTTCCACCCAATATTCAGAGAGAGTTGATTCCAAGATAAAATAATTTAGTATAAAATACCAATGGTTGGTTTTTTCCTTGCAATACCCCTCATATGCCAAAAATTTTCCCCCAAGGGAATCTACAACAAAAAGTAGCATAAAAAAGAGCGAGAGAAGGCCATGAGTCCAATGATTTTAGACCTTACCAGTCACCAAGAATTTGAAATGTGGCCTTTATTGTGAAAATGAAAGGGATGTACCTAAAAAGAGAGGAAGATATTACACATGAACATGCACTCTTCTCTTGGATTGAACGAGATGAATTTGTATTCACAAAAAAATTATCCACTTCTAAGAATCTGGTACAGTCAAACTACAACACTCACTTTAAGAGGAAAATGATGGAAAATGTGATCCCTTCTCCTACAACAATGAATGGGGTAAGGAAATGAATTCTGACATTCACCGTCCCTCCACCCATACCTAGACAAAAAACACCTGGCAACCACTCAGAATCAAGGGACCTTCCATTTAGTGGCTGAGAGGGTGAAATACTCGTAAGTCCCCAAAGTGCAACCGCTCAAGCCCATGACTGTATTCAAATAACTCAAAAGGGAACCATAAAATGTATCCTTTTGGGATATCTTGGGTTTTCTAGAACAAAAGGAATTGCTTCAAGAGGTGTTGAAATCTAGTAGCGGTCTGACTATTACCAGAAAGGGGAAAAATCAAATCAAAACAATTTAGGCTAAAAAAAGTTAGTGTTGATGAACCAGAAATAATTTTCTACATAAGAGTAAACTGAGACTCCAACACTTCTTCATGACTCTGATAATTGGTAAAATAGTTTTCTATAGAACTCCATGATAGACTCTAGCGCAAACATTATAGTCATGCCCAAATTAATTGTGGATGCCTTGGGAGTTAAATATGAGTCCATAAATAAACGATTCATGAAACTATATGGGAAATCATTCCAAACCATTGGTATTATTAGAGGTCTTCCATTACAGCTCTATTCTTTCCTGAACATAATTGTTCCACAGGATATAGTGGTAATTGCTGTTCTACTAGTCTTCGTACTTTGTCTATCCCATGACTTTACGGATAAATTGGAGGTTACATGTCCCTTGATTTGTCTCATCTGATCTTGTGGACTAAGTATTAATCAAAAATGAAGGTGATATCAGAACCCTTCACCAAGGAACATATTACAAATCAAGCAGCCTCTTGTTTTATGGCCTCTCATGTCATTATAACCTGAAAAGAAGAGTCATATATAAATGAAGGTTACCATCAAAGCGGAAACTATTTGGTTGACCTCTCACCTAAAGACCCCTTCAAAATTTTTGACTCCACTGGGTTAGGTACTTATGTGATCTTTGATGAGAATCCTAAAATCCCAAACATGATGAGGGAGGAGAGTAAAAATCAAAATAATCCGATAATGGATTCCCAAAATTAGACTCTACGTTTCGATAGAGCCAAAAGAAGGAATGACTCAGGAGCCAGAATATGCTTATCTTCACCAAGAGGAAGGAATATACTCTAGGCGTTTCTCTTCCACTTCAATTACACCAGCTATGAAGTAGAATATGAATATTTAGTGCATGTTTTGAAACTGGCACGTAAAGAGGGAATACAACAATTGAGAGTCTTTGGGGACTTTGAGTTAGTGGTGACTCAAGTTAGAAACATTGTCATAGCAAAAAATCAAAGAATGAGGTCTTATCGTCATAGGGTATGGAATCTTATTGAAGACTTTAAGGCCTTTAACATTAAGGTTATCCCTCAAGACAAAAACATAGAAGTAGATAGAATGGACTAGATTGGATCCCAATTCGACCTTACCTGGGATCTGATGACAAAAAAATACACATTAAAATTGAGCATCCACCCCTCTGTACCTGATAATGTAGATCATTGGAAATTCTTTGAAAGTGATCAACATATATTTCTCTTCTTATAACAATCTGAAGAGTTTTTAGACCAACTCCAACCCAAAATTGAAGAATCATATGGATATCAAGTCATCCAGCACAAAACAAACAAGCTTCCAAAAGGACTGATAATGTTGGAAAATATTTTTGACCCCAATGATGCTAATGCAGATAGGAGGATGTTTATGGCAGTTAATGAAGACTATGTCAAGCTAGAAGTAGCTAATGGGAAGAAGTTAAAGGTCTAGAAATTAGTCACTCAGAAAGAGAGAGAAAGACTTGTGGATTTATGTCATAAGTATTATAAGATAGTATCTTGGACTTATGAATACCTACATGGCTATAACAAGGACACCATTCAACATACTCTTAATCTGAAAGAGGGGAAAAATTATATACATCAAAGGTAGATACATGTGAATCTGAAGATAGAATCTCTCATGGGCAAAGAGCTCAAGAAGCTCATAAAGGCTAAAATGATATTCCCAATCAAATATTCTAAATGGGTGTCCAATTTCGTGTTGGTAAGGAAGAAAAATGGTGAAATTCAACTCTGCATGGATTTCAGAGATCTAAATAAAGTGTCCCTTAAAGATCACTACCCCTTACCTTCCATATAATAGATACTACAATAGTAGCAAGTTCGGAAATATTTTCTTTGATTGATGGTTTTTTGAGCTACAACTAATATGTCTTACAGATGAAGACCAACATAAAACCACTTTTACAATGAAGTGGGGATTATTTTCATATGTGAAGATGTCATTCAGACTCACCAATGTTGGGTAAAATTTTCAAAGAGCCATGGATGTCACATTTGGAGAGCAGATTAACAAGGTAATCCTAATATAGTTGGATGACCTCATAGTGTTTACCAAAATGGTGGAAGACCATTTCAATGACCTAGTAACTCTATTTAAGAAGTTTCAGGAATTTGAAATCTCTCTAAATCTAAAGAATTATGTTTTTGGAGTACCACAAGGAAAACTACTGGGACACATTGTCTCGAAATATGGGATCTCAATTGATCTAGAAAAAGTCGGGAAACTTTGGAATTGTTTCTACCTATTAACAAGAAGGAAATGTAATCTTTTGTAGGAAATATTAACTTCATTAGCATTCATTTTAAATTTTTTTGGAATGATCCACCTGATCACACTAATGCTAAAAATGAATCTAAACTTCAAATGGACCACTGAAGGTTGGCAAGCCTTTGATGAGATCCAAAAAGTAATTACATCTTCTGAGATTATACGTAACCTAAAATTCTCCAAATATTTAATTATATATGTATATGGGAGCAATCATAGTGTAACATCTATGCTGGCACAAAAAGGAGAGTCACAAGGAGAGGAGCATCTAGTTGTTTTTTTTTTAAAACTCTCCATGATTATGATATAAGGTACAAATTTGTGGAAAGATAGGCTTACGCCATTATCAAATGTATGAATAAATTCACACACCTCATTACCAATGGCAATATCGCCACTATGGTGGAACACTCTAGTGTCAAGGAATACATCATAGAAGATGAAATAACCAAAAAAAGGGCTAACTTGATCACTAAGATCTTAGAATATGACATTGAGATAAATCCCATGAACATGGTAAGAGGAATAGGTCTGTGCCAATATCTTGCACAAGATCTAATGACCTCAACAAATGAATAATTTGAGGTGGTGCTATGTATTCAAGAGAACGAATCCAAAAATTAGTTATCGGATAGGATGCATTTCATGCAGATGGGTGAGTATCTGAGTCACCTTCCTCTTAAAAAGAGAAGATATTACCAACAATAGGGATCCAAATTTATCATAATTTATAATTTCCTTTTCAAAAGTAACCTTGATGGGATCCTTCTTATATTTCTAGAAAAGGAGGAGGTCGAAAGGTTCTTACATGAGTTACATCATGGAAGATCGGGAGGTCACTTCTCAGCAAAAACCACCACTAATAATTTCCTACATGTTGGATACTTTTGGTCCAGCTTATTTACAGAATCCTATGCGATGGTGAACAAGTGAAATTTTTTCCAATTATACCTGGGCTTCTGAAGGAATGCCACATTACCTCTTAACCCTATTCTAGTTAAAGAACCATTCACACTGGGGTCTAGATTTCATCAGAATGGTTAATGATTAACAAAATTAAGGAATTCCTAGATGTCCTAAGGAGAAATCTAGGGTATTAATTTTAATATAGTTAAGAGGAATAAAAATTTGTAAATGAACTAACTCGGTATGAAATAATTATAAATAAACTACTCTAGAAAAATGAAACCCTAATATACAAGAGAAGAGTAAGGAAAGGACTCAAATGATAACAAAATATTATCGCACAGTGTCACAAATCTGGAAATAAAATTTGGAAGTGCAAACAAACCCTCAGATACCCTATAAAGGGAAGATCTAGATGGTCTGAGATGACACAGACACCTAGGAGTGTACTAAGGCAAACCAAGGCACCCTGGTCAACAAAAAGGGTGCTCAAAACACTACAAATCCTAAGAATATAAATCTAGTATGGTCATTAAGTATCCTTGAGTGGTTCCCATCTTTCATGATAGATTCGTTAGATGTACTAGATAATGATCCATAATGCAAGGAGAAGTATAAAACCCTATAAAAATGAAATATGCATATAATTGCATCAGACTGACCTCAGTTGCCAAGCTAGTGGACTTATCGCTAAGTGTTTCACAATATTTTAGACTCGGATGTAGTTCATGTGTGTGTGTGTGTGTTTCATGCCCTAGGTGATCTCATTTCAGTTGCACTTTGTGAAGTAATTAGAAATACTAGCTATAGAAATGTAAGTAGCATGTGTGCATGGAATAAAATGAAATCTCTCCCCCTATGAATTGTGTGTGATGCAAATATTCTAGCTTGAATGCATGGAACTATGTGGATATAAGTGATGTAATGGATGTAATCCTAGATGGCGTGATAGTAGTGATAAGATAAAAATGACCTAAAACCCTCATGATGGTCTTATAACTTTATATTTATAGGGATCTCAAGCTTAATTTAAGAATTAATCCTGAAAAGGATGACTGAGAAGAAGCTAATGATGGTCAACAACTATAAGTGACCCAAAAAGAAGAGGAAGAGGTTTTGCATAGACCAAGGCACTGGGAATGGAACCAAGACACCTTGGGGCACCTCAGTACAGGTTGGGGTGCCCTGATTTTAGGCTAGAATGTTGAAAAGGTCATGAAATGGGCTGATAGGTATCAGTAAATACATAGGAAAGACAAAATAAAAGATAAGAAAAAGGTGGCCAAAAGGTGGGATTACTTAGTACTTTGTACACTTGAGAACCTTCTAAATAGTAGTATAAGCTCAAGCTAAATATTATATAATGTGTAATATTTGTGTCTATATTTTCCCCAACTTTATGTTGATGAGTGAAAAGCTCAGTAACATAAAGTAGATAGAAATATGTACCTTATAACCATGTAGATTTTAGAAGAAGACATGTTGATGGACTAGACTCAAATGTCTTAGTCATTTTTATACCCTTAGATTAACGGTAAAATCCCATGCGCGTCAGCCGATCACCCAGTGGGTGCTAGGTGCTCACCCGAGGCACACGTGAATGTTAAGCCTCTCCTTTATGTGAATCTTGTGATAATGCATCATCTTATGAAATATATTCCAATGCAAAAGAAAGGAATAAAATATGTTTTCATTCTAAGAACCTATGATGATTTATCACATCAATGCATCCATAGAAGAGAAATAACAGAAAACATATAGGCTTGATTAATACACAAAGGAAATGCACTAGGATTATTCTCATGAACACATATATGATTCAAAACAGAGTCTTATATTCATATTCATGAGTTCAATAACCAAATTACATCTCTTGAGGCCATAACAGACCCATATAACAATGCAGAGAAAAGTCATGCATCAGAACTAAAACTACGTCCTTTACATTACAAAGATGAATACAAACCCATCCCACTATACATGATATCACTCCTAATTTTCACTAGTCCCAACCATAGAGTCATTGATAAGATATTTACAATGATTTACACCTTTTCTAGCACCTCTTCTCTCTCAGAATGATCCTATGTCTATCTCTTCTCTAGTCTCTTCTTTTCATCTCTCTGCACACCTCTATATATATATTTTCTTCCTTCACCGCTATTTCTTCTTAGGAAATAGATCAGTTTCCAAGTGTCCAAGTGGTCCTCCAATGGAGCATGCACCCTTTGATTTGATCTCTCCACATTGTGTAATGATGTTCTTCTGGAACCTTCCATTGCATACATGGAATATTCCCTTTTTTATCCTACATTCGATAGTTTGGCACCTTATCCACTCCACATGCTAGACGGATCACCATTTCTCATGTGATTCCTAGAACTCTGAATATGGCTAAGTCCCAAAAATTTTCTTAGTGCATGTGCCATTTTTTATACAAAAAATTGCTAGAACCCTTCCCTATGCACCTTCACCTTGCACTCCCTTCTTCAAATAGGTCCCGCACACCCACACACCTTATCATACTTTGCCAATATTCTAGGGACCAACATCACCCCACACTAAACCTATTCTCCATCCTCAAAAACAATATTCAATAAAGTAAATAATGGAGGGCTCTTAAAATGGTTGGAAAGAAAGAATAAAGGAATGAAGAATTGGGAGAAAGAATGAAGTAATAGGGAACTTGTTTATTATTGGGGGAGGAGAGGGAAATCCTTCCCTAGTTCTACCTGTAACTTCTCCCAAGTGTCGACCTCATTCTGGGCTTACTGACAGAGGTCACCCACCAGGGAACTCACCTCCTCAAAACTCATATCCTCCCCTTTGGTGCTCATGGTCTCAGCGATACCTTCTAACTGTTTTCCCAAGTCTTCAAATACATCCATCCTGTGGGTAATCTGGGGGTATAATTCCTTTAGCCAACTTTTGATCGAGCCTCGCAGGGTCCTGATTGCTTCTAACTTCTTTTCCACCTTGGCCAGGATCTTATCTCTTTTTGATCTATTCCCCTTATTTTTCTCTTGGAAATCCTTGAGTTCCATATCATGGGTGGCAACCAAGATGTTTTCCACTCTATCCCTATCAGCACAGTTGTCATAAGTAGCTTTAGAGACTTGTGTAGCAGCCTTTACCTCTGCAAGAAATTTATTGTATCAAGCCAAAATCTTGACAACCTTCATCTTTTCCTCTTTATCTTGGCATGCTTGTGCCTCTTCTGTAGACTCTAAATCAGGTGATTGCCTCTCCATCATGAGAATTTGGGTCAAATCCTCCAGACATTGCAAGGCTGATTCATACTTCTACTTGGGTGGTGCTAAGCTGGGATGCTTTAGGACAATGGTATCCTTAATCATCTCTACCTTCTTAAGGACCTTGTGCACTTTGGTTTTTTTTCCTTTTAGCTCACACCTCAACTAAGCAATATTTATCTCCTCTTGATTTATCTCCTCTTGATTCTATTTTCCACGTGTTCCTTATTTTTCTTCTCCAATTCCTCCTCCAAGAATCTCAGTCTATCATTTCTTCCAAATAGTCTAGCCTTAACTTCGACTGAAACCTTGTTTAGCACGTTACATACCTCTTCATCAAATATTTATTGAGCGTTCACCAATGGATTGAATCCTTTTATATCCGGTACCTTCATTGGGCTCTCTGGCTTGCTTCAAACTCAAGTTCATCTACATGAGAATCAAATGACAAATATATCATCTTCCTAGTTCATGGATATGTGCCTTCTTCATCAAGTGATGACATAGCTAGGAGTTTCTCTATTGGTATGGTGCTTTGGAAGCACACACGTAGCACCTTGTTAGGATAATTAATGTATCACATTCCCTACTCCTATGCCACCAATACACCTTTCCCACCTTTTTGCATAACTTTTTGGGAACTTACTGCCATTTTGGGATCCCCACCCATGTTTCCATACTCCTTCTCAATGCTTTCTTCTTCCATCTCCTTCATTATTTCATTTGCACTCCGCTCTAACTCTTGTTTCACCAACACCTTCATGATGCCTAACACTTCTCTCTCCATATATTTCTCCACTTGCTTCTTGGTGAGGCTTGGGGTTCTTTGGTTTTTGGTTCTTACTTCTTCACTCACCCCCTTTCCTTAACCATTTGCTTATTCCTCATCATTCTTCTCCTCATATCCCTCCTCCTCCAAGTCATGTACATCATATACTCGATGGTATTCACCTCCTTCAAGATTTTCATCATCCTTGTCACCAATGTAGGCACCTAGGATTTTTGTCTCCTCTGAGTCTGCCTCTTCTGTCACCTTCTACTTCTTCCTTACCGGGGAATCTAGTACATGAGATTCTTCCTTTTCTTTTTCTTTACTAGGTGATGTCTTCCTTGGTGAATCCTCATGTGTGAGGGGCTCTTCTTGCTCTAGAGATTCTTCTTCTTGGGTATTTTCCTTGACAGGAGACTTCTTCCTGTGCATGTAAGTGCTAGGCTTAGCGCTTTCTTCTGGCGCGCCCACAGATTTTGTTTTCTGCACACTTGGTACCTTCTTCTCCCACCCCTCTTCTCTTTCTCTATTCTTTGGCATAGCCTTCTTTCTCCTGGTGGGGTATTATAGAATGGATAAATCACTCTCCAAATATGCCCTTTTCTCAAACTTAGGCCTTATGCATAGATACACCTTTGTTATGGTCCTCCCGACAATCAGCAGCATCATGGACTTCATCGTTTGCACTTCATGGGAGACATACTTCTACATGTATGCATGATTTTCAAGGTACATGAGCTTTCAGCATAGCTCGTAGTGGTCTTGGTTCACCTCACTAAGGTCAAATATTAGTCTTTTGGCCTCCTTAAACATGTTGAATCTAGATTGGAAGTATTGTGTCGTGAAGGAGAAGGGTAGCTTGTACCATGGACTCTTAGTCCCATTTGTTAATGTAAATTTTCCAATGTAGAAATGTTGGTACACTGTGAAATATTCTTGTCCATCTACGAGTGTAGGAAAATACTTTGGGATCATTTACTCTTCCCCAAATGTGTCATGCATTCATTTGTACCACTTTTCCATTGTGCCTTGTGAGTGCCCATCATAGTTTCACAAGTGTACTTTTCAAACCTTTTTGTGGGTGAGGGATATTCTTCTGGATACTCCCAAACAAAATTTTCCATCCCATCTGGTACTCCAATCTATGAAAACGACAATGGTGAGAAGGACATTATCAAATAGTATCTTCTCTCCTTCCTACGTGCTACTTATAATCTCATCTGCAATGAAGGTGGATAAGTTATAGATGGTTCCCTCTGATATCTTATGGTATACATTTAGCAATGCCTTTTTCACTTACATATTTCATTCTTGATCATTAATTTTGGTAACCAAGTGTGAAACCATCCTCATAATAGGGTCTGGAATCTATGCGATGTCAAATTATCATGAACCCTTCTTGTATTCATACACAACTATTGTTTCCTTGATAACCTCCTTGTCGCTCAGATCATCATCTGTACTTTCCTCTTCACAAATAAGGGATGTGAAATTAGATATCAACTATGGTGTTATGTGCATCTTGCACCCTAAAAAATAGAAATGATCCTCATGTACGTGTGACATCAACCATTGATAAAGGCACTCAGGATTGCCAAAGTAAGGAACCTCTTACAATTGTAATAACCCTTCCTTCTCCAATTTGACTTTAACCTCATCGTTGTATATAGGCATCCCATCTGGTGTCATTTTGTTAGTTAGATGGACCAACTCTAATGCCATTTCCTTCTCATTTGTGCTCATGCAATGGTTATAATCACTTACGGCCACTTTTCTTAAATGTGATACACACTCCTTTCCTAGCAATACTCCATTTAGGTATTGCATTTTTACGTAGTATTCCTCATTGGAGCTTGTGACAGAAGCAATTTTTTTTCCCTTTCCCTTTCCCTTCTATTTGTTTGGTGAAATGGTCACCTTCTTAGGTGTCATGATTTCTGTCAGGATAAACTAAGAACTTCTTACTCTACTTTACTACTCTGCTTAACTCCAAACTCAACTCTGAAGCTCAACTCCTAGAATAAATCCTTCTATCTTTTTTCCCTGGCTGCCAAACCCTAACTAGGAAAATCTTCCACAAGACACCACACTTCAAAAACCTTTTCTCACGCTCATGTACTCCTTCCTCCCAGTTTCACTCTAGTCACACACTTATATTTTTAGGATTCTTATTCCTTCGCACAAATATCTCTGGATGATCTAGTTCTCAAGAGCACTTCAACTTCATAATAGTAAGATAGAATAATGACTTTCCCAACTTTATATTTATATTTTTTTCTTCCCTCTAGAAATAAATTTTATACCACCTACCAATGTGATTTAACTTTAAATGCATATTTTTCCTCTATGCCAACTTTAAGTTCCCTTACCCATGTGTCACATCATGCGTGAAAAATCCTCAACTTTCTCGCACGTAAAAATCCAATTTGACCAAAGATTCTTACGTGCACATTTCTACAATGCCGAAGGTCACTTCTTCTGTCCTTTACCTTATTTTTACCCTCACCTACCTCATGTCGTTCATGTTCTCTTTATCCTTTATGCATAGTATTTGTTACAACCTTCTTGACACCATAATTTATTCTCCACCATTTCCTCACGCACTTTCTCAACCTTACGTACTTCCTTCTACTTGGCCACTCAACTTATATTACAGGCCTATGCTTTACATTACTCCACCCTACACTAAAATAGATGTGTGGTCCTCTGCGTATACACAACCTTGGAAAAATAATTTGGTTACCAGCGCACAAGGCATAAAATGAATAAAAAATAAGGGAACAAGCAAAGAGAAAGGGAAACAAAAGAAAAGACAAAGAAATAAAGGGAAATTCTAATCTAACTGGAAATACTGCCTTATTTACAAACACCAAGAAGACTTATTTATAGTAGGGCTTCATCCTACTCCCATTGAAATGACCTAGTAATCTCATCCCATCTAGCACTTGTAACTAGCAAGTGCCTGAATCAAGGATGTATGAGATGATGTAGGGTCCCAACCAATGGAATTTCAACTTCCCAGGATGGCCCAGATACTTGGAATCATACAACAACACCATCTACCCAACCTCAAACTACTTGTTCTTGATATGATGATCATGCCATGCCTTTTGTCTTTCTTTTTCTATATTTTGACTCCATCTAGCAAGTGATTACCTTTCTTCTAACTACATCAACTTATCAATCCTCTCTTACAGTGCTTGTTCATCATCCAACCCTCTCGTGCATGCTATACACAGTGATGGTAACATAAATTTGACTAGTAAAACATCCTCTGTGCTAAAGACCAATTGAAATGGTATGGCCTTGTTCAACCTCTTGTAGGTTATCATGTATGACCAGAGAATGGATGACACCTTTTCATCCCAATATTATCATCCAATGTCACAGATCTTATTCAACGTGTGACTTAGTATTTTGTTAAATGCCTCAGTAGTTCTATTCACTTGAGGGTTATAAAGGGTAGTCTTATGATGGGCCACCATAAATTCTGCTAATAGAATCTTGACTGTTTCATTGAGGAAATGTGTACCTCTATCACTTATTAAGGTTAAAGGAAAACCATACCTACTGATTATGTTCTCCTATAAAAATCTAGTAGTTGTTGCGGTGTAATCCTTCATAGGCGTTGCCTCTGCCCAATGTGTCAAGTAAACAGTGTAAGTAATGATATACCGTGAACCAATCCTTCACACAGCTAGCAAAATTGGCCTTAAAAATTCGATTTCCCATTTTTCAAATGATTCATCATTGGTTATTGGTTGTAAGGGAATTTCATCCCTCTTCCCAAGTTTTCCAAGGTGCTGACAATGGTCACAGGCCTTCCAAAACTCAATAAAATCCTGGTAGATGGTTTCCCACCAAAGCCTTACTAGTAAAATCTTCCATGTGGTAGAATTTCCTATATTGTGTCCTCATGAAATCCCACCATGTGCTTCCTCCATAATTTCCACATGCTCATGTTCTAAAATGCATCAGTGTAGAACCTCATCACAACCTAACTTATATAGGTATCCACTAATCAACATGTAAGGTGCGACGCATATTACTAACTACTTTCTCTCTAGAGCCTTGATCCCTTCCGGCACCACACCTATTTTTAAGAACACTGTGATATCTTCCAAGTCTGAGGGCATGCGCCACAACCTAAACAGCTGCGCACCTAACATGGTATCCTCAATGATTTGCGCATCTTCCCTTGAGTTAATCCTTGATAAGTGGTCAGGTCCTAAATTTCTCTTTCTTGGTTTTACAACCACTGTGAACTCAAACTCTTGGAATAATTGGATTGAATGACATATACACCCTTACCAGAATGAGCTTGTTGACTAAGTATTTCAATGCCATGTGGTCCATGTAAGAATATAAATGGTGTTTCTAATAGATACTCGCCTAAACTTGTGTAGTGCGTAGATCATAGGACAATGCTTCACACTCATTAGTTGTGTAATAATATTGCTCCATTGGTGTTAATTTTCTACTGGAAAACACACAAGGGATGATCAATAATCCCCCTCACTGGGTTGTGCTAGTACTGATCCCATAGTGTTCCCTGAGGCATTAACATGCACATGGAAAGGCTTATCCCAAGAAGGAAAATGTAGTATGGGCACCATGACAAGCCTATCCTTCAAAGTGTCAAATGTCCTCTGCTATTGCACCTCTTCCCTAATTAAATGCACTCTTGTGTTTTAGCAATTCCCCCAAGAGTGCAGGTGATCTTGGCATACCCCTTGATGAATTTCCTATTAGTACCTTGTATGCCCAAGGAATCCGTGCATTACGCTTATTTGATTAGTAGGCTTCACTAATCCTATAATAACTGAAAAATTTGGAAGGATCCACTGAGTAAGCCTTCTTTGCATATAATATGTCCTAACAAGGTTCCAAATGGAGTAGCAAAGACACATTTCTTAATGTTGATGGATATCCTTAATTTCCAACATCTCTCAAACATCAGCCTCAAATTGTCACAATGGTATTTCACCAACCCATACACAGTCCAGTCATCCAAGTAAAATTGAAGAAATTTATGGATGAAATCCTAAAATGCTTGTACCACGATGCGCGAGAACATAGCAGGTGCATTCTTCAATCCAGAAAGGCATAACCATGAAGGAAAAAATTCCCCATTCAGTGGAAAAAGTTATCTTTCTCTGGTCTTCCTTTGCAATTATGACTTATTGATATCTCGAGAACCCATCTGTGAAAGAGTAGACTTCACGCTTGGCTACTCCCTCCAAAATTTCTTCAATAAAAGGGGTTAGAAAAGGATCGATGACACATACTGCATTCAGGTCCCTAAAGTCCACACAGATTCTTATCCTCCCACCCTTCTTGATATTGATGACCATTGGGCTTATCCATTCTGAATCTTCCACAACCTCAATAATGCCTGATGTTATCATATTGTCTATATCTTCCTTGACCCATACACTCAGATTTGGATTCATCTAATAAGGTATCTTTCGAATTGGGTGCGCACCTTCATTCAACTTGATTTACATCTCCCCTAAGGAATGGTGGATGCCTTTGAGTTCATGATACCTACTAGGAAACAAATCCTGGAACTTGCACAATAGATCAATGACCTTTGAAACTTATTTTTCCAAACAATAGTCCCCAATGATAACTTCCTTAGATTTTTTTATGTCCTAATGTTAACCTTATTTTTTTTCAAGGGCTCATGGTAGGCATGTTCTTTCTCATCAGTGAATTCTATGACCTCACTCATACCTTTAGAATGGTTACTATCAAAATTTTCTACCTCTTCACTGTCTACTATATAGACCATTTTTCCTTTTTATTTTTCCATGCACGCGTGCTCAAGTTATACTTCTTATGACTCTTGTTCATTGAGGCGCGTATCCAAATAAGGATCACCCAAAAATTCCAGTAGCCTATCTTCTGTCATAGCACTATCTCCCATCATAAGGCACTTGATTACTTGCAACACCTTATCCACTAAAGGCTTGGTACTCCTATACTTGAAATCTTGAATGAGATCAGCCATCAACTTCTGTCAATTACCTATTTGATGATGTATCTCAAAATGAATATACCATGTACAGCCATAGCCTTGTAAGGTGGAATAAAAATTATGCACACATAATGAATGTTGTAACACTTCTATGCTTTCCATCTAGGCCTTCTCACATGCTTGGATATGAAATTAGGTGGTCTCTTTACCATGGTAATCGTGTATGACAGTGGGTGCATTTCCCTTGGAGAACCTTAAAAAAATGTGATTCTTACTTTGCGACATTCTAGGAGGCTCTCCAAATGTGTAGTCCACCAGCATGTTGTAGTTGTGAGTACGTTATAACTGAGCATTCCCCTTCTCTCATCCTTATTTTTCCACTGAGCCTCCATTTCTTGCAAGAAAGTTTCAAGGTATGCTCCTCTAGAGTAACTTGGAAACTTCTTTCATCCCAGGTTCCTAAATAAGGATGCCTTCATTACCCTTGTTACACATCCTCTCAACTATTTCCTAATCAACTCATAATTCTCATGCATCCAACTGTCACATGCCATGCTAGTGGTATCACTCAAGGACTGAGCGTCTTCAAACTGGACAACTCCCTCTATGAGATGAAGTATCTCTAGATCTTTGATGGAGCACACATATATTATGTCAAGGATTTCCTCTCCTAATGGCTCAGTATAGGGTGATGATTTACCATCTGTTAAAGGGATAATCACCCTTTGTTCCTTTTTTTTTTAAGCTGATATACCTCTTATTAAACCGCAGGTCGGCATTGTTCTTATAGAACCATGGGCACCCAAGAAACGTTAGAAAGTAGTTTTCCTCAATGAACGCTAAGACTTCAAAGTCTCCAGTGAACTTGGCCCCTTGAATGGTGATAACTGCATCCTTTAAGACTCCAATGGTCATTATCTTAGTCTTGTTTTCCATGTATAACACATTCGAAGATGGTTGTAGTGTGGGTCTTCTCATTTGATGTCAGGCATCCAAGGTAAGAACATTAACATCCACTCCCATGTCAATGAGGATATTACTTAGAAGCCACCCATCAACAACTGCATTCAGTGTAATCTTCTTATCATATTCAAGGATGTGAGGAGGAAGGTTTACATGCAAAACCTTCCTTTCACACTCTGCTCCGCCACATGGTTCCTTCTCCTGTAGCCATTATCCTAGAAAGGGAATAATATTCTCTTACCTTAACATCCTACATACTTCCTTGACCTCATATAGGTCATCCTTTGGAGCCTTGACATTCTTCCTTTACTCTGACTACTTTTATTGATCCTTTAGACATTGGATCTCCCCTTGCAAATTTTGATTTATGTCCATAGTCTCTTGATATACCTCCTTTTGATGAGTAGGGTCTAGATACTTTCCATGTACCACTTCCTCTCTTGAAAATAGTGTCCTTTTTCTTGGCATCTCACTTTCCTATGTTACCTCTGCTTGTGTCGTCACTAGTATAGGTTCTAGTCCTAACTCACGCACCACTGCTCACCATCCCATCGCCTTTGTATTTCTATTTTTTCTAGTTCATATGCTCATAAATCTCTGGACACTCTTCATACTTATGTTTATTCCCATACCATGAGAATTGTAACAGATCAGGACACTCACATTTGTAATGCTCTTTAGATCCACAATTATAATAGGTTCCTCATGGGAATTCACTTCGTCCTCTATCGCAGTTACTACGAATATGAAATCCTCCGCGAAAACATCTTCCACATGCTCCTCCATCTGCATTCCCTTAATAGCGATGATCAACTTCCTTGGAACTTCTTATAAGACTAGTATGGTGCACACCAAGATTAATAACATCATGGATCTTATCAATTAGTCTACAATCCTTGGTATCATAGGTCGTAGAGGTACAAATCTTACAATAGCAAGAAACATTCTTATGGATTCCACGTTATAGTAGAGTAAAACTAATTGCATCATGATCCCCATGGAAAATTTCACAGTCTACCATCATAGCACATATAGATTTCTGAGGGAAGCTATCCTTTGCATCCCCTTCTACTTCATATTATTTACACCAAATCCCACTACGAACCTCATGTGCTGAGTTTGCAGAAAACTTCTCCAACTGCTTGGTCATTGCAATAATTTGAGCTTCCAAAAAAGGACTAACACTAGTATCAACTCTCCAAATAGCCTTAGCTCAAAGGGAAGCTTCCAGTGCCTAGTGCAGGTCTGTGAAAGTCTTTTGTGACAGTGCCCTTCTAAACAGTGTTAGCAATCCTACAAAAAACCATTGAGTATGCTGAGAGGGGTGAATGTCATATGATAGCTTTGAAAAGAGAGTTTTGAACCACACACTCATACTCTAACACACTCTCTACCATTCCTTGTTGGATCTCATTCAAAGTACGTATGTTCTTCTATTCAAATTATGGGATATGGAACTCTGCTAGGAAGGCATTTTTCAATGTAGTGTAGTCTACCACTGTTTGATGGGGGTCATACTTACAATACCAACTATGTGTGTGCCCCTGCAACATCATTGCAAACTCACTTTCCTTTCACTCCAAGGTAGTAATCCCTTTCCTGTACCATAGTAATTCACACTTATGCACATTCTCTACAACATCTTCAGTACCCATGTAGTCTAGTAAGTGCAAAGACATCTCAAAGAATACTTGTAGAGGTGGTTGAGGCCCTTGTCCTCCTTATCCAAAGCCTTTATTCCCTCTGGGGTTTCCTCCTCCACCAGATCCACTAGGTCTCATTCCTCCTAACCCATCAGATCCTCTAGATCTGCTAAGTCCACCAGGTCCTCTATCCCCTATACCACTAGATCCACCACCTGTAGTCACAAAATGGCCTAAAGTTGTCATGCCTAGTGTTCCCAACATCCCACTGAACTATGTGGCGATGGTTTGTGATATTGTACCACTCCTAGTTATGTGTCTCAAGACACTTCCAGATGTGATACCCAAACCTTTTGTACTTGCACATTCTCCAAAAATTCCTCCAAATACTAGAATGGTTTTCACATCCATGGATGTTTTGAACAAGAAATTATATCTCCTGGGTATAGACTAGTTACTCCCACCTATACCAAATGGGTTAACAATACTTATACCTTGATCTAAAAAACAAAGCACTAGTTGGGTTCAAATGTTTGTCAACGGCTCTCCTTTATCCATGTGATGAACTCTCATTAGAAGCTCAAGGGGCTTCACTCTCACACTTGCCAAGATGGGGTAGCACAGACTGCTCAGGTTCCACGTCCTCTACATGAACCTCAACTCCTTCCTGTAATGTCTTCCTCTATAGATCTATCACACTTGTAACCTCACATTTTCTAGTCATCTGCCTTTCATGAGCTTTACCATACTTGAGTCATCTCTCCTCTCTTTCCTTTTCATCTATAATGTCCACCATCTTGCTTTACCCTAGCTTCCTCTTCTAACGCTCAAAGAACCTTATTCGGCCATGGGAAATGCCTCTAAACTTAGGGTAATGATCAAGATCTTCATAGCCAGAAGAATAGAACACAAAAATGATCCTCTGGACTCCCTCAAAAACTCAAACTCAACAAATTCTGGGAAAGAATATGTAGAAATGGAATATTCTAGAGTATAACTGGTCAACACTCCTTTCCACCACTGATCAACAATACACATCCAAGTCAGATTTGCATCCTACAGCCTCTGAAAATCATCTTGGTTCGATACACGTGGTCTATAGTACTAGCTCGATTTGGATGCATATGATGAAATCCATTCATATATTTTTATTAGGAAACATTAAAATATTATCTCAGACAACTCATGGTGCAGGTTCTCTTCTACCCATCTATGTGCATCAAACTTAGGTGTAGTGATGAATCTTTGAGTAAATTCATCCTCCATGCTCTTGAACCATCCTTGAACACTTTCCAAGGTCATACGTTATATAATTATGTATTATAGTGACCAATATGCATATTATTTCTCACAACAACTTTGAAAAGAGGTCCCAGCAACAAAACTAAGATGTAGTCTTTTTTATACGCTTAGAATAACAGTAAAATCCCATGTATGTCATCCTATCACCTAGAGGATGTTGGGCACTCACCTGAGGCATACAGAGGTACCAAACCTCTCCTTTATGTGTGTCTTATGAGAATGCATCATCTTATGACAAATATTCCAATGCAAAAGAAAGGAAGAAAACATGCGTTCATTCTGAGAACCTATGATGAGTTATCACATCAATGCATCTATAGAATATAAATAACAGACAACATATAGACTTAATTCATACACAAAGGAAATGCACTAGGATTATTCTCATGAACACATATATGATTTAGAACAGAGTCTTATATTCATATCGATGAGTTCAGTAACCACATTACATCCCTTGAGGCCATAATAGACCCATATAACAATGCAGAGAAAGTTCATGCATTAGAACAACACCATGTCTTTTACATTACAAAGATGAATACAGACCCATCCCACTATACATGCTATCAATCCTAATTTTCACTAGTCACAACCCATAGAATCCTCCACAAGATCTTTTTAGAGCTTCAAACTTTTTCTAGCACCTCTGCTCTCTCAGAATAATCCTATGTCTATCTCTTCTCTAATCTCCTCTTTTTAGATATTTGTGCACCTCTATATATAGATTTTCTACCTTCATTGCCATTCCTTCTGAGGTAATAGATCAGATGAAAAGTGTCCAAGTGGTCCTCCAATGTAGCATGGCACACCCACTATAACACCTGAGACTATAACCACTCCAAAGAATTTCCAAAGAACAACATGTCATGTTGAGGCTGTTTTGTATGGAGTTCATAACCTGGTCTTAACTCACTCATTGTTTTTGAACTAGGATAGATACACTGTGTTAGTATAAATTATATCCCCCTCTTTGGGGGCACATGCAATGACCCATGAAGGTGAATACGGCCCTAAAAGAGGACCAACTGCACTCTAACCTGTAGAAATCTTCCCTACAGGGGGAAAGGTAAATGCTTGGTAGATACCAAGGTGTTCACAAAAGGGGATTGCTAGCCAATACAAGTGTTAGTCTAAACACATGCATGAAAAATAAGAAAAGTGTAAAATACATAGACAATGTAAAAACTACTAAGATTAGTATTGTAAACACGTAAGAAACAACAAGAAGATTGATAAAAGTGGGTTACAAACATGGGATATCACCCATGATGTCACAAGACATGTAAGGCCATCATGGCTGTAAAGAATACAAAAGTGTGCACACAAGAAAAGGGAAAAGCTCGCATACAATAGCAAACAAAGTAGACAAGTAGAAATAAAGTTATAGTCATGGAAACATGTAATCCTTCAAAACAAGTTTTGCACATGGAACACCCATTACCATGTTAGAGTGATAACCAATATGTCAAAGTGTGTATAAACAAGTAGTATAAGATGTTAAGTACAAAATGAAATAATAACACCTAAATGAGATAAATTTGGATGCCCCCAGTGACCAGTATATGAAGGGTAGAAGGTGATCATCCATGCCACATGTAGAGTTCTATATCTACGATCACACTAGATAAATTTTTGAGCACACATGTGTATATGATAATGACATATAAGAAAGTAGGCTATCATGTGTACTAGAGTGACCATGCAAAACACTAGTAAGTAAGAGTAAATGCTACCAATAGAATGTAGTATGTTGTGGATGGATTGAATGGAATGAAAAATGTAATGATACGAGAAATGTGCCCCCCCAAGTGGATGGAATGTGTATGTTGTGAGGTTCATTTTTTTCACCGTCAGCATTCAAGAATGAACCATATACAAGATCACGTCATCAAGAAATGGTCGAGTAGTATAGGTTTTTCCTAGTACATTGTGATGAATGTGTATGTGTAGTGGTGATGAAATGTGACATATGGAGAGATGTGAGTAAACCCTATAGCTGAAGCTTACATCATGAATTTGTTGAAAGAAGGAGTGATGATTTATCCTTAAGCATGTATCACCAGAGAATGAGTGTATGGGAATGAGATATATGAAAAGATGCACATGGACCCTTTAGCTTAAGTGTATACCATGACTTGTTTAATGTATGAGTGATTATTTATCCCTAAGCATATATCACTATAAGATTAAAGGATGAAGATGATGAATATTTAGCCTATAGCGTATATCACTATGAGATGGTTGATGAAGTCAGATGAAGCGTATATGAGTATATGTTTGATAACGGAAGGTGGTGATTTAACACTAAGTTTGGATCACTACGTGATGAATAAGAATGAGTTGGTGATTTAGCCTAAAGCATATACTACTAAGTGATGATTAAGATAAATTCTAATGTAATAGAATGATGTAGGATAGGATAATAGATTGTGTGATGATAAGATGTAAGAGGATAATGAGAAATTGACTAAAAGAGTGGTGATGTAACCTAAGGTGTATACCACTACATGATGATATAAGGGAATAGTATATATGGCTTTGATAAAATAACTAGAAATGATGAAGGGATTGGTAATTTAACCTAAGGTGTATACCACTAGGGTATGTGATGATGAGTGTGGGTGATGATTAGCCTAGAGTATTCATCACTAGTGCGATGAATGTGGTATGATGATGTGTCACATGTATGTAAGGTCCATTTGATTGGTAAAACCTTGGAAATCGATTATGAAATGAGGAATTAAAGTGTGTCATAAGGTGGTGAGTGGAGCAGGTAAAAAACAACGAAGTTTAAATGATCAAGTTATGTGAATGTGTGGTGTAGGAAATGTAATGTAGAATGTGTAGTGGGTATGGAATGTAATATAATAAATGTGTTGGTAGAAATAGAATGTGTAATTATGATAGGGAAAAATAGACCCAAGTATAAGTAAATATAGTGTAGGATGTATAATAGGTATGATGTATGAATGCAATGATAGTAATATTTCGAAATGGCAGAGGGAACAATGATAGGTGGAACTAGACCCATGTGTAATGTAACCTTGTGTAGTGTGTATGGTAGGTAAGGTGTATGAATGAAATGTGGGTGTGTAGTATGTATATGTAGTGTGGAAGATAGGATAATAGGTATAGGTATAATATGTATTGATGAGATGTAAAGCTAGACCCATAGATAATGTGACCTACCATAAATATATAAATGTAAGGATGAAATATAAAACTAGACTCATACTTAATGATGACTAGTGTAGTGTGGGTGAGATGGATGATGAGATGATAAATGTAGAAGATAATGTAGGATGTAGACTATGATGATATAATGTAAGTGTTTAAGGCTTCTAGTGCAATATGTGGTGTTTGCTGTAATGGTAATCCCTCAACATTCTAGTGTGAACCAAAGCACCAGGGTGCATCATCGGGTGGTGAGTGCAGCGCGTCGATTAAGTGTAATATTTATTTAGATGCATGAAATTTAATGGGTTTTTGAGAGGTTTACCTGTAAGGGTGGCAAGGTGTAAATTCCACCCCCAATTTTATCTGTGATGATGTAAGGGCCAAGCCAGTTGGGCTTGAATTTTTCTTTGAGCACGACTTCATTTTTGGTATTTTTTTGTTTTCTTTTAAGACAAGATCACCGATATTGAAGTCGTGAGGCTAGGTATTATGGTTGTAAGCATGTGAGATGCGGGTTTGGTATACACATGGGTTTTCCAATGCTTAGACACGATGTGAGTCCAACATTTCTAACTCATGTAAATAATTTTTGTGGTAAGCATTGTATTTAAGGATTCCTTTAAGAGAGATTTGGAGAGTTGGCATTTCTATTTCTAATGGAATAACTACCTCCTCACCATAAACTAGGGAGAAAGGGGTAGCATCCGTGGGGGTTAAAACGCTAGTACAGTAGGCCCATAACACATATAGGATTTGATTATGTCAGTTAGTGCCACTACAATCAACAGTTTTACATAGGACTTTGACAATGGTTTTATTGGTAGCTTCTTCTTGGCCATTTCCTTATGGATAATAAGGTGTGGAAAATGATTGTTTGATCTTAAACTTAGCACAAATTTCTTGACATATTTATTAATGAAGGAGGATCCATTATCGGTGATAATGGTGGATGGTACACCAAAGTGGGTGATAATGTGCATGGTAAGAAAGTTACAAATGTTGGTACTAGTGGTTGTATGTAAGGCCATGGCTTCAACCCATTTGGTGAAGTATTCGGTGGTGGTAACTATGAATTTTTGGCCATCGGTAGATTATGAGTTAATAAGGCCAATAAATCAAATCCCCAAAGGGAAAAAGGTCATGTGGGAGTGATGGGTTGAAGGTCATAGGCAGGTGCATGATGGATATTACTATGCTTTTGACATTTGTTGCAACATTGAGCATAATCTAGGAAATCATGGTCTATTTTTTTTCCAGTAATACCCTTGACATAAGATTTTTTGTGTCATGGATTTACCGAAGAAATGACCACCACAGAGGCTATCATGAATGTTAGATATAGTTGTGTAAATATCTACAAGGGAAACATGGGGGAAAATATGACCATCAAGAGCATGTTTGAACAATTTAGTACCAATGATAACATAACAAGTGGCTTCATGGTGTAGCTTGTGAGATTCATGGAGTTGTAAAGTATCAGGAATATTTTATTTATACAAATAGTTATAGATAGGTGTGAACCATTTAGTTGTGTCATGACTACGGGTGACTTCATAGGCTACGATAGGTATGGTGGAAATAGATGGGTGTCATAAGTTGGTAATGATGAAATTGGCTTGATCATTGTGAAGGTCTTGCGGGATAAGGGAGGTTGTACTGGGCATGACATTGGCATGGTGATTGTCTTTGTAAGGAATCACGGTGATGGAATAAGTATCAAAGGTAGCTAAGAGGTCTTTTACAAAGGCATTGTACAGAATAAGGTGTTCTTCCTTAGTGTGATAGGTGCCCTTAACTTGAATAATGACTAGTTGAGAGTCCCCATGGATGCAAAATTTAATAATGAGGACTCATTTAGTGGTAATAAAACCTAAAATTAGGGCTTCGTATTCAGCAATATTATTTCTATAGGAGAACCCTAACCAGTATGCAAAGGGAAGTGGATGACTATGTGGGGTAATGGAGAAAATACCAAGATTGGAACTGGAGTGGCAACGAGAGCCATTAAATTACATGGTCCATATGTGTGATTCAATGGTATAAGCAATGAAATCATCTTGGAAGGAATTAGAAACATGAGTAGAATCTAAAAGAGGGGTAATGACTAGTTGAGCAGCAATGATCTTCCCCTTAATTACTTCATTTGTAATAAACTTAAGGTCAAATTATGTAAGGATCATGACCCATCAAGCCAAACGCCCTGAAATATGAGTACGAGACAAGAGATAGTGTAAAGGGTCAACTTTAGTGATAAAGTGAACCTCATAGTTAAGGAGGTAATGAGGAAACTTATCGGTAACGAAGATATGGTCAAGGCATAATTTTTCAATGTAACTATAATTGCATTCATAAGAAAGAAGTGTACAACTAATATAGTATATGACTCATTCTCAATGGGTATCATCATGTTGGGCCAATAACACGCCGAAGGCATGGAAGGTAGCAGAAATATACAAGAGAAAGGGGTGGTCTGCTACAGGTGGGACTAGGATAGGAGGGTTTAATAGATAAGCTTTGATGTGATTGAATGTTTACTAACATTGTTCATCCCAAGCGAACTGGGTATCCTTCTTCATAAGATGTTTAAAGGGTTGTTTCTTGGTATCCAATTGTGAAATGAAACATCAAATAGATTGAATTTTATCTTGCAAGGAGTGAAGTTGATCATTTTTTTTGGTGGAGGCATGTCGAGAAGAGCTTTGATATCAGTGAGGTTAATTTTGATGCCTTAGCGTGAAATAATATATCTAGTAAATTTCATTTAGTGATGCTAAAGACACATTTTTTTGGATTGAGATGAACATGATACTGATGTAATCATTCAAATAGCACCTGAAGGTCATGTGCATGTAAATAATGATGAAGAGACTTAGCGATAATATCATTGATGTAATATCTGATGATCTTGTGGATGTAATAATGAAAAATATATGTCATAGTGTGTTGCTAGGTAGCCCCAGCATTCTTGAGGCCAAATGGCATGACATTATATCAAAATGTACCCCTTGGCGTAGTGAAAGAGGTTTTTTCTTGATCATACAAATTTATTTTAATTTTATTGTAGCGAGAAAAACCGTCCATAAAGGAGAGTATTTTGTATCCTGTGGTAGATTCTACTACAGTATTAATGTGTGGGAGTGGAAAACTATCCTTCGGGGAAGCTTTATTTAAATCACAGAAATCAGTATAGAATCGAACATGACCATCAAGCTTCATCACTAGAACAATGTTGGATACCCATTAAGGATATTCAACAACGTGGATGAAGCCAACATCGAGCAATTTTTGGATTTCTTCTTTGACTAAAAGTGCAACCTCAGGATGCATCTTAAGGATTTTTTGTTTGATGGGCTTGGCACTGGGATTAAGAATAATGTTATGTATTGTGATAGAGGTATCGATACCTATCATGTCACTATAGTCCTACACAAAAATGTTGGAATTTTTTTGAAGGATCTTCTTGAGATCCTTTTGTTCAGCAAGGGTAAGGGAAGTGGCTAACAAAACAATACAAGGATTTTTCATCCGATCCCAAATTATTTTGTATGGTTTCTTCATTGATAAGTGTGGAACAATCCTTAATATATGGAATAGTAGGAATAGTGTCAAGTCATTTGGATGTATTTTATATACCATCCACACATGTTACTTACATTTCTATAGCTATTATTTCTTGTTAATTTACATAGAGTGACTAGCACGAGAGCACCTAGGGAATGACATACACACACAACCCACAAGTACATTCAGGTCTAAAATGTAGTGCAACACTCAGTGATAAGTCCACTAGCTTGGTGACTAAGATCAGTCTGACCCATTCCTATATATCTTTCATTTTTCTAGGTTTGGACAGTTGAAGGAAGGATAAATGTGGAATGATCCTCGATATAGTGTCATGTTAGATTCACCAAAATGATTAACATAAATAAGGAATTTTTAGATGGCCTAAGGGGATATCTAGGGTATTAATGTTACTCTAGTTAGGAGGACTAAAATTTTGTAAATAAACCGAAGAAATATGAAATAAATGTAAATAAACTACTCTAAATGAAATGAAACCCTAATGTGCAAGATAAGATTAAGGAAAGGACTTGGCTGATAACATAAGGTTGTCACACAATGTTACAAATCTGGAAATAAAATATAGAAGTGCAGACAAACCCTTAGATACCCTACGAACATAAGATTTGGAATTTTTGAGATACACTAAAAATCCTAAGAATCTTAATCTAGTATGGTCACTAAGTATCTTCAAGTTCTTCCTATTTGTCAGGTTGGATTCATCGAATGAACTAGAGAATGACCCATAATTCAAAAATAAGTATCAAACCCCAAAAAAATGAAAGTTTCATATGAATGGGTTGGAATGACCTCAACTACCAATCTAGTGGACTTATCACTGATATTTCCACTACATTTTGGACCTAGATGTAGTTCTGGTGTGTGTGTGTGTGTGTGTCATTCCCTAGGTCCTCTCATGTCTATCACACTTTGTGAAGTAATGAGTAATAGTAGCTATAGAAATGTAAGTAGCATTCCCTACCCCTAGGTCCTCTAATAGAATTGAATCCCTACCCCTATGAAGTGTGTGTGATGTAGATCTCCTAGCTTGAATTCATGGAACTCTATGGATGTAAGTGATGTAATGGATACAACCCTAGATGTATTGATAGTAGTGATAAGATGAAAATGACATAGGACTCTCATTATGGTCTTATAACTTTATATTCATAGGGATCTCCAGTTTAATTTCATAATCAATCCTGACAAGGTCAATTGAGAAGAAGATAAGGATGACCAATAGCTATAAGTTACCCAAAAATAATTAGAAGATATTATGCATAGACCGAGGCACTCAAAATGTGACCAGTGCACCTCGGGGTGCCCCAGTACAGGCTGGGGTGCCCTGATTTTAGAGTAAAATGTCATAAAGGTCATGAAATGGGTTGGTCAGTATCAAGAAATACGCATGAAAGATGAAATAAAATATAAGAAAAATGTGGAAAAATTATGGGATTAATTATTACTTTATACACTTGAGAACCTTCTAAATAGTAGTATAAGGTTGGGCTAAATATTGTGTAATGTGCAATATTTGTGTCTACAATTAATTCAGTTTCAAGCATGGGTTATAGATGGATTATCATAGTCACTGATTACTTCACCCGATAGATGGAGGTAGTTCCACTAAAGGAAGACACAAAAAATGTGTTCCTCGAACTCCTTCATGATATCACTACATGCTTTGGTTCCCCTCCTGCATAAACATATTAGACATGAAATCTATCTAAAAACATCTTCCAACTACTTCCTGCAGGGTAGTAGTTTGGAAAATTTGACCAACAAGAATTTGATCAGACTCATAAAAATAATTGGGAAGGACATAAGAGATCGTGGCATGAGCATATCAAGATGGTCTTAATTGGTTTATGGTAAAAGTGTAGTAATACCTATCACTGTGGAGGTCTCATCCTTATAGTTGTTGAAGAAAATTGGGGTCAAGTAACATGGAGCAATGCAATTAAGACTCATAGAGCTAGTAGAGCTTCAAGAAAAATGGGAGGTATCCCATGAATCCTTGATCAACCGTTAGTAGGTTGTTAAGGCTTTGTTTGATCAAAGGAATTTAGAGCCTAATTTCTGAGTCATCACTTTATTTTTGAAGTGGTACGTGAGATCCGCCAAGCCTGGAAATCATGGAAAATTTGATCCTCTCTGAAAAGGCCCGTTCAAAATCAGTGCATGTAAAGAACACAATGCCTTCGAGCTTGAGACTATGGAAGGTGATCCCTTGGTGATTCCTCTGGATGGGATCCACCTTAAGCCTTTCCATTGATTCTTTTAAATATTGTAAATTTTGTATCATATGTATAGTCTCTTCATTTGGTCTTTTGCCTTATTTTTTGGTGTCACCTCTTTGAATAAGTGTATTTGACATGTGCATCAAGCAGAGACCCTTATGTCCCTTCTTAAAATTTTGAACTAAGTGTACCTTCCTATGTTTCCTCAAAGTAAATGATCTAACGTCTTTTTAGAATAATTAATGAAAAGGATCGGTGAATTAATGAAAAATATCTTGGGAAATGAGAATTTCGGTGCTAAGGGTCATATAACTAAAATTTTGTTATATGATGTGAGCCAATACATGTGCGAGCCTTTATTTCTCATGGGTCGAGGAGGCTGTTTTATGCAAGTTTCGAAGTCATCTAGGCTTCATTCTAAGTGCTAAGAGTCTTTTACCCTGAGTTATCGAATCCCCGGTTCGAAAAACTAGAACTTTTCCCAATTTTAGAGCAGCCATGGTAGCTTTTGGTTCCCTACCTTTGCCAAAATCTTATGCAGGACACCCAATGGTGCATCACTCTCTTAACTTGAGCTTAAGATTCCCGAACAAAGAAACACAATTCAGTTACACTTCCGTGGTCACAAATTTCACAGATGGAGTCTTTAATCCCATCCTCAATAAGAAATTAAAGTGACTTAGAGAATTTTTCCAAGCCATATTGCTGAATTTGGGGGATTCTGAGTCTTTTAGCTCCAAAATTTTGAACCTCCACACTCACCCAATACATGGTGCCTCTCATGCACCCATATCCAGAGCACATGCAAATGTGTGTATGTTGTTTTGACCTTGATTCCAATACCATCAATTGTAAAAACATGTAGATGGTGATTACACCATGGGAAATTAGGGATATTTTGGCCCTGCCCTACCACAAAATGGCTAGTTTCTGTGACATGGCCAAACTCCAAGGCATATGGGCTTAATGCCAGAATAAATTTGCATTCATCAAGAGAGATTTACGGAAATCAAATTCAACCAGTTATGGAATACCGAGATTCCCAATCCCACACAAAATATTTATGGTAGATTCTCAGGATGCCTACTTCATGTTGGAATTCATTTTTTGGCCAAGACTCAGACAAAAATTTCCATCACTGGAAAAAGGAAGCCCTTTCCAGGATGACAATAGTGAAGAAGGACCACACATATCATTTTGATTTCTTCGAGGCCATAATAGGCTCTATTTGCAATTAATTGGCCTACTTCCCTAAGACCTTCATTTATTCTTCCTATTTTTTCCACCTTGCTTTATACTACAACACCTAATTCCTTAGCCAATTTATGACCTTAAAGTTTTGGGACATGGAGGTGGATGCTCAGAAGGTCATCTTAGTATCTGTATGGAATCATGTGTTTTCCCCCTCCTCAAACGCATAAAAATTCACCAATTGTTTTTCCGTGCCTCTTCTGTGTGATTTTAACCCATAATAGGTCAATGATAGAATGAATGATTCAATTTAGACTATCCTTTCAGACCCCTTGCACCCCTGCGACTATTTCTTCAGGTTAGCACACTCAATGATCTAGCTACATGGATTCTGAGAGGACTCCTTCATGCTCCCTAGGATCCTCACGTTGCGGGTGGTAGGCTTGGATATAGCTAGATATTTGGTGCTTGTTGATACATATCATGGATCCATCCATAAAAATAAGGCATTATTCGACCTCCCCTTCAGTAGGTGAGGAATTAATATAATTAATCACAATGTGGAGCATATCCTTGGCAAAAGCTAGCTTCTTAGGACTTTGCCTTGATCCAGGATATATGGAGATATGATCTGGATAGGTGGAAGGCTACCACTCTTTCTCAAAGAAAAGTCTCGGACTCCTACTAGTATGAACATAGAATTTTTTTTAAAGATAGGAGGTCTCCACAAGAAGAAGCTCCTAATATTTATGTCAAGCTACGCAACATCCTGATTCCACTATAGGAGTCATTTCATCCAGTCATGAACAAGTATAACCCTACCATAACAATGACCAAGGGCTTGAGGGTGGCCCTACGTAACAAAGAATGGAGTGTGGAGAAGATAGAAGCCTATTAGAAATATAGGTAGGAAATCAAACACACTACCCTCAATTTTGAGGTCATGCCCACCGATGAGTAGTAGGAAGAATTATGGATGTTGAGCATGGGTCTGATCTAGATAACAAGGAGGTAGTGGAGGTCACCAAAGAATAACTCACATGGCATATAATAGAATCCATCGGCCCCTCTAAAAAAAATGATTCCTCAGCCCACGCCCTTAATTTCTCAATAGGATCCCTCATGCTACAGCCCACAATTCAGATAGTGTTAGACCCTCAAGATTAAGATACATTAGCACAACCATCAGTCTTTCCCTCCACAACAATAGGTGAAGGTGCAAGCCCCCAGAGCCCTCCAAGGAATAATTTTAAGTTAGAGGAGGTCCCTTCTTCCACCACCCCTTCACCTCCTCTCATTCATCCATCTCCTTCTTCTCCACCTTTCATTTCCACAACTGAGGGCATTCCCATTTTTGTCACCCAAACAAAAAATATTCCTCCCCCCGACTCCCTTTTCCTACCTCCACCACCCACCACCATTCCTAGATTCTCTCACCGAGTTTTAACATTCCCTTATTTGGATCTCATGACTAATTATCCCCCACAACCAATTCCAATCCCCTATGGCCTATCACCAGGGTTCCCATTTTCAAGAAGGACAATTCCTTCCCCTTCTAATTATTTGCATCAAGCAGAGATGGCCAAAGCATCCTGAGATAAGAGGAGGTAGAAGAAGAAGAAAAATCATATGGAAAAGGGAGCTAAGAGGAAGATGTGTTCATTATATGACCATCAATAGGGCTCTCTAACCATCACCTCGATGGTCCCCAATGTCCAAAATTCCATATAGAAAATGCAACCTAATGATTATTCCATCAGTGCTATTGCGGTGGACCTCACCTAGTTCTGGCCTCAAGATAAGGTCAAACTAAAGAGAGAAATATCTTTCATGGTCACCACAGATTACCTCAAGCTCAGTAATAAGCTAAAGAAAATGGAGGCTAGCCTCCTATAGACACAAAATATTTTGGCACGCCTGAATGCTAAATTCAAAGGAAAAGGAAAATAAATAGAACAACTCTACAAGGAGTTCAAAGAGGCAACATCACAAGAATCTATTACAACTTCTCAAGAAAGGATATAACTTTTAGAAGTTGGGCTAGAAGCATAAAAAAATGTGGCTAGTTCACTTGATCAGGAGAATAAGCTTCTTCATCGAGAGGTCAATTCTAATAAAGTGGAAGTTATCACGCTTCAAGTAAAGTTATAGGCCTCAGAAGTTAAGAAGGGTAGCCTGCAAATAAAGTACAAAATAGCTAAATACATAGTCAAGGATTTGACCTAGAAACTAGCTCAAAAACCCTAGAATGGGGAAATTTTCACATTGGTCTAGGGATTATACACCTCATGCTGTAAAATAATTATCACCAAGGAAAAATATATAAGGCCTACACTTGGATTCATATCTGATACACAAATCATATGCACTAACATGGAATCCTCAGCCTCTACCATCTACAACACTATATCCACGAAGGTCCTTGAATCATATATTTTGGTTTAAAAACTATATGAATCTTCATAATATTCCCTAAAAGGGGTTAGTATTACAGACATGCAAATGATTAGAGCCATGATCAATGAGATTTTGAGTTGTAACAAGGTATCTATCAGGTGTCGGAATCTCCTGACCCAACTCTAATTAAGTATCAAAGAGCGGAAGTAGTGCATCAAAGAATTAGTTCAATTTGGCTTCCCATCTCCCTTTCATGATGACTCCATCGTCCTATCAAAGGACTAGATTCAACAACTACTTATGGCCAAGCTACAAGATAAGACTATCTTTTAGTCTTTAAAGGAGGATTCCAGTGTAGCTGAGGTGGATTCCATTTTGAACCCAATAGAAAAACTAGATATCCATTTGCACACAATGATGCAAGATCTTCAAACGTTCTCTCACAAGGAGATCATTGAGCTAGATAAATCCTTTCAGGATCTACAATGAATGAATTACCCGACAAAGGCCGAGTGGTTCAGGTACCAAGCTACTTTAAAGCGGCTCTGAGTGGCATATCTTTGAGACACATTTTGAAATTTTTCAAGGGAAGGATTGTCATATTCTTCCATCACTGGCACAAATTCCCTATTGAGTTGATATAACTGTAGAATGAATTCTACAATTTTTTGGGGTTCTTCATTATTGCTATCTTTTATCACCTTGTCCCCCTTTTCTTTGTGGCGTTCTTTTGTTTTTTGTTAGGATTGAATTTTGCCTAAGTATGGAACTAAATGTGGAGGGTATCCAGGTGTCCATTTGATGCATTTTGGAGAAGGTGCAAAGAATTGGGAATATTCAATAAGTGAGCATTTACTACGTGGCTGAAGAGCAACTAAGCATCCCAAGTTGGCTAAAAAGTCAAAGTAAATTAGAGGGATGCTTAGGCCTCCACGTTTCACCCAGACGTAACTTCAAAAGGAAGGAGAAAAGGAGAAGCCCCAAAGTAGCGTATGATCTCCATGTGTCACACATATAACTACCACTGTCAAAAGGACCAATCAAAGAATCGAAGGGCTTGAGATTTGGCAGATTTGAATGTGAGCTTGGTCCTTAAATCATGTAGTTGATATTTTGATCGAAAGGTTAAAGATTTCGTAGGTTAAAACTAAATGCAGTTAGTGGAAACCTAAATAAAGGAACGTTTAAGAAAGCTCTGGGAATATATATATAAGAGAACATTCTTGTGCTAGATAGAAAAGAAGGGAAAGATATAAAAATAACTTCCATAATGTCAAAAGAGAGGAATTTAGGTTTAGTCTATTTTGTTCATTTTCTTTAGCAAGGCTCCATTATAGAGAAATGTTGTAATCTATGCCATTTCGGCCTTATATATTATTTTCTATATAAATAAGAGTTCTTGTTCTATGCACCTGTAGGTTCACAATATTCTATATCATGTGCTTCCTCCTATTTATTTGTATTCAGTTATAGATGAATTTTTAAATATCTATTGTGCTACACGCCCTTAGATCTTTACATAAATCTATTCATTTACATTCGATTATGTTTTAATTTCATCTCGCCTTAGATGGTATGAAATATTTTCAAAATATTTGACCATGTTTAATGCTCTTTGACTAATCTAGAAGTTTTTTCGATATTGATCTCTTTGTTTTATAGTAAATACTCGGTGCATTGCCTTAGATAGGATTTAATTATTGTTTTGTTTTCTCTTTAACCCTTATCTCAACCCAAATCAGAGAAGATCCAGCTTCTATAAAATATGGAGGTTATCTTATGGGTCAAGTTCCACATCTCTGATATTTCCCAAAACTTTGGTGATTCATCTGTAAAGATAATCTTCAACAAGCTCATCATCAAGTTTCAAGTAACATAGTTGGAAATTTATTGCATAATAATATGTGGCCTAGTCATAACTCATGGGTAAATAGTTTTCTCCCTAGTGAGTGCAATTTTATTGGAGCTAGAGGGTTCTACTAGAGGGCATTGGTAGGTCGAAAAACAATCAATTTCTTTAATCCTTTTGTTGGAAGAAAAATTTGACATTTGGATGGAAGAGATACATGGTAGAGGGGAGATTTGGGAATAGTTATCATCCCAATCAGAAAAATAGGGTGACTATCGAGCATTCATACAATCATAGTAAGCCTTGAGGCCTAGAATAATATTGTTATACTCCTAGCCTAACATATTTGGGGGTTTATAAACACCCACAAAATAATGGGAGAAAAAAAATGTGGAATGAAAAAAAAATACAAAATCGAAATGTGAATAAATTAGTCCTTCACATCGGGTTCACTAGATTTGTACATAGGAAAAATGACATGAGATTTCCTATGCACTCAACTTCTCGAGGTTAGGCTAAGACAAATGAAATGTGAGTGATGTGATGGATGTGAATAGGTATAAAATGATAAATATGAAAAATAGGTGGGGATGGTTAAGTGTCAATATTCAAAGGTTGGACAACTCATAATCGATCAACTTGCAAGTGTGAAACTTACTCCTCAAGGATATCAAAAACTCGTCTGATCTCTATGTAGATGATGTTATAATAAAGGATAAGTATTGTGCATAATTCTTGATCTATGTATATTATACAAAAGATACTTCAGCCTAGCTGGAATACTTTTGAAAAGTGTCCATTCATGTCTAAATATTCCTCTCCAGAAAGGTTCATACGAAAATATAGATGATTCACAAAGAAAATAAAACTATGGATTTATATTTCTAACTTGGTTTTCTTAATTGGACCAAAACTTATCAACTATAGATAATTGTTCACTTAATGCATCAAGTTGGTTGAAATTTTGTGGGTAAGGGAGTAAAGTTGAAAACTAATACATCTAATACTAATTCTATGTCTCCTTGATATTGATCGATGTCTTGTGGGTTGATGATTGCTTCAAAAATCCTCCTACGATGTTGAACTAAACCAAGAATGGTCATGTATGTTCGTAAACTTGTGAGTGAGAATAAATGAAAATGAATAAATAGTCAAAGGATAGTTAGAGGATATGAACTTGTAGCGTGAATTCCTAATAACTAAGTTTATTGTTTTGATTTGGTTTCCTAGATTACACTAATAATGAATAAATAACCAAAAGATATGCAATTCAACCAAGGATAAGTAAACGTAACCTTTTAATTTATCAAATTCTTTTCTAATTAATTAATTAATTAAAATAAATGTTACTTTACTCTATCTTTGTGTGTTTTAGAAAGCTTTTAAAAGAAACAAATTAAAACTAATTAACTAACTAGTGTTTTTTATCTTTTTTGAATTATTTAAAAGTAAATTAAATATACCTTCTTATTGGTGAAATAATTTTTCACTTGGAAAAATTAGTTGATTTTCACCAACGCTCTAGGACTAAGTCCCTCCTGCTTAGAAAAGGGGAGGATCTCTTTATTTTATGTGAACAAAAAACAACTCTGTAGTTGGTCAATAGGCCAAGGATCCAATAGGAACACTCCACTACACCTATGGTGAATACTTACACCTCGTGCAAGGGAATAATTTTTAGAGAAAATGAGATTATGGGAGTGAGAAATTAAGAGAGGGGGTTAATATTGCAAGTAGGATTAATCATATTCTTACAATTACTAACTAGAGTTTATCAACACATAATTTAAGAAGAAATTTTATTTTTCTAATTACGATAAGATAAAATGAACCATAAACATAAAATTTCATTCATTCACTCATCAAAATTTGTTATACTCTTAATGGTAATGCAATATTTCCATGTTCAAAAAGCTAAAAATGAGAGAATGAGGAAGCAAATGATAGGGAAAATAAAAGAAGTTATATTTTTTCTTGTTCTTTATAGCTATCTACTCTTTAATTAATAAAACTAACAACCCCATGAAGTGAGGAAGTCACTACAATATATATTTTTCAAAGAGACTCTTCACCTCACATGAATTTTTGCTTTTCTTTCACAACTTGTGAATTTTCATATTCCTAGGAAAGAAATTAAGTCTCCTTTATTTAATTGAGGGAAACTTATTACAATTTTCAACTATAGTCACATTATAATGAGTAAGACAAAAATAAAAATTGCAACTCCTATTGAAGAAATAGAACATAAAAGAAGAGAGGAAGGGATGGGGAAGAGATATAGGAAAAGAGATAGCTACTCGGATGAAGAAATTGTGCTTGTCAATGCCGCTTCACTCTCTAATGGAAAATGGATCAAAGCTACTAATGGGAGTAACTTGTTGAACTACAAGAGACAAAGTAGAGTTCATATCCATGAAATTTTTGTCATATAAGATGAGGGTACTTACATGATCCTCCAATTAGTCAATTTTCTCCTTATATTCTTAGTTCCTTGTAAGAAGGTGAGTAGAAGATTCCTTGAACAGGTGAGTGTCTCCCTCATAAGTCATCAGTCCTAGGTGAATGGTTCTCATTTTTTACTTAGTCGAGGTCATCTCTTCCATTGGTTTAGTTACCTTTGACCAAGCTATTTCTACGTATTGATTTCCCGAAGAACCACTAAAGAAGTAGGAAGCAACTTAAGTTAGCTTTCCCTTCTTCACTTTGACTATTGAGGATATGGCTTGGAAGTCTAGGACTGCCACTTTTTAAACCATGTGGAATCTCCCTCCAATCATCTCTTGTGACCATAGAAACATCTCATTTATTTTAGGCTCGATATTTGGCATGAGTTTTGTTTCTTATTCTTAATGAGAAGAAACATCTTGTATTGGTGGGACTAGTGTGGTTGGTGTGGTTGTAGAGGTTGAGAGACTTTGATATTTCTAAGGGATCAAAGGATGGACTTGATCAATTTCTCCTTGTTCCAAATATACCATAGGGTCTTATGTTTCCTTTTCCTTTTTTTACAACCTCTTGTAGTGAGGAGCTTCTGATTCCACTAACTTTTTTTGGAGTGTTCTCTTGAGTGAGCAGATATTGAAGTGTTCTTGGTGGATTTTAAAGAGGAAATATGGGATGTTTTCATTTTGAGAGTTAGGAAACCTTGTGATGTGATGAGGGAATATTTCTTCTTTTTGAACCATTCCATGATCTCTTGATTACTACTTTGGTTCGCTCATCTATATCCACTAATTCACGGATGCTCCAAGACACTTATGGTAGGGTCAAGGCATTCACATATTGATACTCCGCATCATACCTTTTAGTAACGTCATCATCAAATCCTTCTGCGAACCAATCAAACTTAAATTTTCTTATTTTCCCAATTGTCATCCTCATATGATCCCATTCCCTGACCTCGAAATCATCTACATAATTCACCCAATAGTCCTCAATCTTCAAAACATGATGCACGTCAAGAGGTTTAAATGTTTTTGGATTGCTATGAATATTGAAGTCTGATCTTGTAGTGTATGAATATAGGCTCAGTGGAGAAAATTCATCTTCCAAGTTAGCAGTATCATTAGCACTTTTGTAAGAGAAGATCCCAAGAAAGATAGGGAAAGAAAAACTTTTCTTCTTTCAGTTTTTAAGCTTACTACTAATGTGAACACGCTTCCTACATAGCCTAAACATCATGAGATTTTCAATGCAATATTTTGGTAGCTTACATGGTGCAAGATAAAATATAGACAATTTGATGTAGGAAAAATTTGAGAACTATGTGAAGAACGACCCTTACCTCTTGATCAAAGAAGGAACTTGTGAAGACAACCTTTATTCAGGATTTCCTTCCAACAACCTGATGACATACATAGTGAATGCATCGTTAACTCTTAAAAAATGATGGTTTATCTCTTTCAAGGTAAAATTTGAATATTTCTCATATGCAAGGACCTTTTGGGAAAAGTTATGAGTGAGTTTCAAACCTCTTAATGGTCGTGTGCTTACAAGGTCATAGGCCAAGTAGGATGTCATTGAAAACTTATTAGTAGCTGACACTTGAAGAAATTGATGATGCAGGTTGTCACTCACTATTTTCCCCAAGTCTATTACTTTTTCTCCCTCAATAATGATAAGGATGAACAACACCATCCAATCCTAAAAATCCCTTGTAGACTCTTCTCTAATTACCCTACTTCAGAGGATGATTGCATCTTAGAATCCTTTGTGAAATTCACTTTGAGAGATATTTTGGCATCCAGGGTGGCTTTATTCTTTGTTTTACCCATGAACCCAAATCAATACCTTGAAGGTATGATTTCATTTTATACTTCTCACTATCTACAACTTATTTTCTTATGATCTCCATGTTATTCCAGGTCGGAATCTCCATATACCGAGAAATAGCTTTAGGAGTAAGCACTACCAGAATTGAGTTTTCTTCCTCCCTTATGATTCTTCTCTCTGGTTCATAATGATGGGAACATGTTAATAGAAAATTCACACTTATAATGGATATGGGATGACCACCCAAAACATATAATCTACTTGTGAATATATTTTCCTCCACTGGTTCCCTAGCACCATCTAGTATTTGATTCTTAATATCTTCCAGATCTATATGGGCAACATCATTGTCACCCACACCTAAGTATTCTGATATCAAGGCTGAAATGGGCTTGAGACCAGAAAATTTGAACTTCTTATTTGTGAAAAGTCAACAATACGAGAGAAAACAAATATGACAACAACTTTATGTACTTGAAATGGAGACTTTCTATTTTTCGTAGTTAGGGTTCAAGAGTTGCCATTTTGGGAAAGAGTAATTTCCTACCTGAGTTCACTTTTTGAAATCCCAAACATGCTAGGAATACTTTCATGTATTCTCTTTTATGATTTTTGACATTTTCTATTTTTATAAATTTACTTTTTTTTTTTTCTACTTTTTCATTTCTTTAGCCAAAATTGCTTAGTTTGTCATCTTCATTGTTCTCTAAGTGTATTGTTCTGAGAGGATTTGATTTTTAGGAAAGTTACTATTTTTATCAAGTGAGGATACCAGGTACTTACTATTTTTAGAAACTAAACTTCCCCACCTTGGATTGCAAAAAAAATTGTTTCACTAGATTAGGCTTGCTCCCAGCACTCCGTGCTCAAAATTTCTGTTCAATACACCCTCTAGAATTCTTGGAAACTAAAAAAGAATGATTTAGGGCATCAAAATAGGGTTTTTTACCATTAAAAAATGAGTTCATAATCTAAATTTATTTTACTTTCTTCTTATAGGTGTCTGTGATGAGGAGCAACTGTGAAAATATCATTCAGATTCGTTCACTAGTTCAAAAGATATGAATTTTTTATGTTTTGGAGCATATGGTCACTCTAGAGAAATTTGGGCATGGTTTTTGGACAATTTTTAGGTTTCTTGGGTGTTTTATTCTACTTAGATACATGTGAAGGTACTTTGCATCATATACACCTATCAATTTTATACTCAATATATGATGTTATTTTTGACCTGGAATGACTCGTGTAACTCCACTTTCTACTCTTTCTCCACATTATTGTTGGTAATTGTAACATGTACATTATCTATAGCCTTATTATCCTACTCATTATATTTTAGTGTTTCTTTGAGTTGTGCATTCCAACCAAGGAGTTGAGAATCAACCTTTTATGACTTATCTTTATCCTATTGAAGCACCTTAGAATATTTGTGCAACACTAAATATCACTTCTTAGGATTCTTTTTTATGCCTAACCACATTTATCTCCATGTGATTCATCATTTTCCACTTTTCTCGTCATTTTTTTTAGTTCCCTCAAAATTTGCAGTGCTCTCAATACCCTTGTCACCTCACCATCATCCTCAGTACATCATCATAACTAAGTTTTTCATGTGTTCATTATATCTCTCTTGTATCTCTATCACCGGATTATAATAATGTGAGCCTCATCATTTATTTTATTTCTATTTGTCTGAACCTTTCTTAGGAAACATAGTTACTGTATTAGAAACATGTGCAATTGCATAGTAAATTTTTTACTTTAGACATCCCTAGAGAAGAAGGTATTGTGAGTTATTATATGAAAATATGTGTCCTCATTGGATCTGGTGTGATTTTGCAAAGAAAGTTTAAACCATGATGGGAGTGGTTTCTCTAATAATTCAAATTTTAGGTGTTGTGTGCAACATTCTCATTGGTGGTGGTGTAGGTTATTGTTCTGGTTGATCAACATGGAATCTTCTTTTAAACAAATATAAAATATCATATATAAATATATAAATAAATATCACATTTTATACATAAATGCATATATATGGATATAGATAAAAATAATAAGAATAAAAGAAAAAAAAAAATAATGGTAAAATAAAATTTTAAAAATAGTAGAAATAAAATTAAATAAATAAAATTTATGAATGATTTTTTTTAAAAAGGTGAAAAATTAAAAATTTTAATGGGAAGGATTGGTGATTTAATGGGGATAGAAAAGTTATTGAGAATGATGGTGGTTGGTGTTGATGGCAGGATGGTCATTGGAATACCAAGTGCGGTGAGTGCCTCATTTAATGAGCATGGGGGAGATCTTGCTTACAGTTTAGTAATACCCATGACATGGGTACACCAATCCTCGTATGGTAATTACTATTGGGCCCCTAAAATAGCTTCCAAATCTTAAGGATGCATAGGCGTGCATGACCGAAGGAAACACACAAGTGAAGGTGCACAAGGAAGAGTTCAAAAGGATTCTTGGAGAACCAAAGACGTGTGTGCCGCACAAAGAACAATTTGGGACTTATCCATTTTTGGCCCCTTGGATAGCACACATGAAGAACATTTTCATTTAGATAAGGTTCTAGCTTGGCGATAGGGTGTCTTGGAGGGAATGTACCTTGCGATAGAAAGATCCAAAATGTTAATCATGACATGGAGAGGCATGTTCCCTAATGACCCACACCTTGACACTTGGGGCCAAATCTGAGGATGTAGAGAAGTTTGTTAGAGTTCAGAGGCCTATTTATAAGCACAGCCTTGGCAAAGAAAAGAGAAAAAAGAAGAGAAGTAAGGTAGAGGAGCTCTGCAGAATTACTGCGAGAACTATGGGATGAAAATGGGTATAGAATTAAAGTAAGGATGTAATGGGGAAATGGGGAATGAAATTTCTGTCTTGCGAGAATACATGTATAGATCCACACATGGTGCATGACTACGTTCTTCCTTCTGTAATATTTTATAAGTAACATTATGAATGAATGTGATAAGGTTACCATGACAAATGTATTAAGACTATTTATGTGTATTACCTACATATTTCTATTGTATATCTATTCTTATATAATCGTGAATCTTACTTGAATGGTTAAGTATAGTATTAGATTTATAACTCTTAGTTCTATTATTTTTGTTACGCTCTTTGGTTCTATTATGACTGAAGGGGTATAGAAGTCGTCCTGAGCTCTATAGCTCTTCATGTTTGTTAAATCACTAAGCCATAATCATGAACTATGCCTTCCACTAGACTCACATAAAAGAGAGACTCAGCTCCCTCTCGCATGCCTCGGGTGAGCGTCCAGTGCCCACTGGGTGATAGGTTGGCATGCATGAGGTTCCCTTGTTCTTAGTGGGTGTAAAAGTGACTACATTTTGGTTCCATTGTCGGGTCCTCTTTTCGAAGTTGTAGGGGGACATGGCATATATCATCTCTGTAAAAAGTGATGGTGGAGAGCTTAACACTTGAAGGTGTTGAAGATTGGTTTAAGAGCATGGAGGATGAATTCACTCAGAGATTTAGTACTAGATCTGGGTTTGATACGCGAAGATGGGTGGAAGACACTCTTTATCATGAATTGTACAAAACCTTCTTCTGTTTTTCCCCAGTAGAGTTATTCGAATGGCTCTTGACTTATACATCTAGATCAGGGTGGTGTTACAGATCACACCCTTGGACCCAAGAAACATATCAAAACTTGCAAGATGTTGATCTAACATGGACCCATGCTATAGATCATTGGTGGAAGGGAGTATTGACTAGCTACACTCTGGAATACACCATTTCCACGTATTCTTGTCTAGAAGTTTCTAATTTTGAGTTCTTGTGAGAGCCCAGGGGATCATTTCTACATGTTATTCTCCTTGCAATAAAAATATTGATGGTAACCATGGGTTTAGAGGCATTTCCTATGGCCGGTAAACCACCCTAAGCACTAGGCGAGGAAGCCAAGTTGGGGAAGGATGACTGATCTGACGACTGAATAGGAAAGGGAGGATAGGCGGCTCAAGTATAACGAAGCACGTGAAAAGGAGATCGATAGATAGCATGGGATTACAAGTGGGTTATGGAGCCAAACATGGTGGAAAGGAGTTGAGGTTCACATGGAGGATGTGGAACCCAAATATTTTGTGGTACCCCATCTTGGTAAGCACAAAAGAGACAACCTTGCGGCTTCTGATGAGAGTCCGTCGCGTAGAGAGAGAAGATTCGTTGGCAGGTGTCTGACCCCACCTAGCTACCAGACCTTGGTACTTGGCTTGTTTGAATGAGGGAAGATAACATTTGATCCATTTGATATCGGTGGAAGTAACCGATCGACGCGTAGAACATACAATTTCTCATTTGGGACTTATATGGCTTCACACACTATTCTAGTATTTGGTGAAATGTTTGGACAAGGAACGTATACAGCTGGTTTTGGAAGCATGTTAGGAAGTGGTGGAGGAACTACGACTGGGAGTGGTACTAGTTCACAAACTTTTGGTGTGAATTTTAGTGGGACGATGGGAGCACTTGACATGACAAACACAAGCCCTGTACCTAACACAAGAGGATCTAGAGGTGGAAGTGGTGGAGCTGGTGGCTCAGGATCTAGTGGATCCGGCGGAGGAGGAAACACCGAAGGAAACCAAGGGACTGGATCAAGAGGGAAAGGGCCTCAACCACCTCCTCAAGTATTTTTTGAGATGTCTCTACACTTACCAGATTACAGTGGGATAGAAGATGCCGAGGAGCATATGCATAAGTGCGAGCTTCTATGGCGCATGAAGGGAATCATGACCTAGGATCGAAATTCTAGTCAATTTAAGATGACCTTGCAAGGACGTGCGCATAGTTGGTACACAAAGTATGAACCTCATCAGAATGTTGTGGATTATACCACGCTAAAAAATACTTTCTTGGCAGAATTCCACATACCTAAGTTTGAACAGAAGAGAATTAGCTCTCTCAAAGAAATCTAGTAGGGAATGGCAGAGAGCATGTGGGAATATGATGTACATTTTAAAAATCTATTGTCTAAACTATCTTATGATATCCACCCTTCACAACATGCTCAGTGGTTTTTCGGAGGGTTGATCACACCCTTTAGGAGGGCTTTATCTCATAAAACATTCATGGACCCGCGTGAAGCATTGGAAGATGCTTTACATGTTGAGGCATTTGGAAGTGTTGACATTGGTGTTAGCCCATTTTTGGAGGCCCAGATTGCTGCCATGGCTAAGAAATTGGTTGTGGTAACCACGGAGGAAGAAGTGAGTTACCGCATGGGACGTGTTTTAATTATGGAGCCACAGAACATTATAAGCGTGAATGTCCAAATCTTCTACAATGCTCTTGGTGTGGAAAAAAACATAGTACGAAGAGTGCCTGGAATTATACGAACATATGAGTCAGCGATACTGGAAGGATAAGGGTACTTCCATGGTGAGTATTAAGAAGGCTATCACGTAATGGCTTCCGCGAGTAATACATGAATCAGAACTATAGCCTATTATGGTAAAAACGAGGGTAGAATCCATGCGTGTAAGGGAAGTGCCTAGGGAAAATACCTCTGGTTTTGAGAGAGGTAGTACATGGGAAGTATCCAAACCCGGCTCACTAGAAAGAAGTCTACCAGGAGAACATGGATGTAATTCAAAATTTACAAGGGGAGATCCAATGCTTAAAAGAGCTGACCAGAAAGGATGAGCAAAGGAGAATCATAGAAGCACCAAGGGATGACTTGGATGAGGTTAAGGAGGTGTGTAAACTGCTAAGGCAAGATAATTTTATTCCCCTGCTAGGGGCATGGTTGAGAGAAAAGGTGCCATGCACTGGGGAAGAACACAAAAGGCAGACCCTACATGTAAACCTCCCACTTCACAACCTTGATTATGACAAAGAGATTACCTTGAACGTAGTAGTGGATGGATGGTTACTTAAAAACATCCTCATTGACATAGGCACAGAGGTTAATGTTCTCACTCTGGATGTCTGGCATCAAATAGGAAGACCTACATTACAACCATCTTCAAATGTGTTTTATATGGAAAATAAGACAAAGGCGATGCCCATAGGTGTCTTGAAGGATGCAACCATTACCATTTAGGGGACTAGGTTCACTAGGGATTTTGAAGTCTTGGCACTTGCTGAGGTAGATAATTTCCTATCTCTACTTGGGCGCCCGTGGTGTTATAAGAATAATGTAGATCTCCAGTTTAACAAGGGGTATATAAGCTTTAAAAACAAGGAAGAGTGGGTATTTATACCACTGGTTGATGGGAATTCCACCCCTTATACTGAACCCCTTGGGGAGGAAGTCCTGGATAGAATATATATGCACTCCATAAGAGATCTAGAGATCATCCACCCTACAGAAGGATTCATCCAGTTTGATGAAGCTCAATCTATCAGTGATACTACCAATATAGCATGCGATAATTGGGCACGTGGGACTTATGAATTAATTGGGTGACATCTGAAAGGATTATAAACTAAGGTAACAATGGCACGTACATTTTGGCACCTTAGAGGGAAGACAATAACAAAGTATTCTGGGAATGTATACCCTGAGGTATTTTTGAGAGAGATGGATGCTCATTGGAGGGAGGACAAGTGATGAAGTATGCTAGGTTATGTTTTGATAGGCATAGCAGCAATGTGGTGGGCTGCGAATAGTGAGAACTTGTTGGAATGGCGTGAAGTTTGAATTGTGCTCACTTTCTGATTCTCGAAAAGTAACATACCCACCGCCATTAAAGATTACAATGGAAATGGACCCATTTCTTCCCACATCAAGGCATGTGAGAGGGTTTGGAGAGAAGGCACGGAAACTTTACCACCCTCTCTTTCGGTGCATAAACTGTATTCGACACTACAAGGTTGTGTGCACACTTGGTATATCCATTCTGAAACACGCCACCAAACGAGAAGTTAGCAGGAATTAGTGGCTAACTTCGTTCACACTTTCGAGTACCGAAGTACCAAGCAACCAATTGATGAGGCATTACATACTATCAAGCACCTCACTCTGGGGGACTTTGCCATGGCAGAAGATAAGTTAGTAAACTTACTCGGTATACGTAGCTTAGAAGCATGGTTCGAAGAGGAGGAACCAAAAGATGTATGATTTGAGCATGCATGTGCTGAAAAGGAGAAAGGAAAGATGGTATACATTGTTGATGGAGAGGAGATAGAAAGCCCGAATGTCAACCATTTGGTTGGGGCACGTGAAGTAGTTGACAGTGCAGATGCATGTGCGTGCATGTAGCATGAACCACTCAAAACCAAGAAAGTTAACATCGGCTCGGAAGAGGAGCCCAAGGAGGCTATAATTGGGGACTACTAGTTGGACAAGGAAGTATCAAATATCATCAATCTCTTATGCAAATTTGAGGATTTATTCTCGCATGGATACCATGAGTTGAAAGGCATCCACCATTCATTTGGGGAAATGAGGATAAATTTGAAAGATGGTATGCGCCCAGTCAGGAAGAGGCCTTATAGGATGAATCCCAACATGTGAGTGAGGGTTAAAGAAGAGCTAGAAAAGATGATAGCATATGGTATCAGTGAGGGTGTGGAGGAATCAGAGTGAATAAGCCCAATGGTGATCATCATAAAGAAGGATAGGTAGATTAGGGTATGTGTGGATTACAGGGAATTAAACACTATTTGTATCATAGATCCTTTTCCCACCCCCTTTACTCAAGATATTTTGGAAGGAGTTGCTAGGCGTGAGGTCTATTCCTTCACGGATGGATTCTTGGGATATCACCAAGTAAGGATTTCCAAGGAAGACCAAGAAACGACAACTTTCGCCACCGAGTTGAGAATTTTTTCATATAGGGTCATGCCCTTTGGGCTGAAGAATGTGCCCACTATATTTTCACGCATAGTGGTATAAGCATTTAAGGACTTCATCCACAAGTTATTTCAGGTATATTTGGATGATTGGAAAGTGTATGGATTGGTCAGGGACCATTGTGATAACTTAAGTTTGATGTTTGAAAGATGTTGGTAGTTTAGGATCTCCCTCAACATCAAGAAATGTATCTTTGCAACTCCTTTTGGAACGTTGTTGGGGCATATCATATGTAAAGAGGGCTTACGGGTGGATCCCGTGAAGGTTATAGTTATTGTGTGGTTAAGGGAGCCTACCAACCAAAACACCATGTGTGGATTTCTTGGACACACTGGGTACTATAGAAAGTTCATTAAGGGATATGCCAAGATCATTGTGCCTTTAGAGATATTGCTTAGACACAAGAGTGCCTTTCAGTGGGGAGAGGCGCAGCAGAGGGCATTTGACACTCTAAAATAAAGGCTTATCACCGCACCTATTTTATGATTCCCATCATGGGATAAACCTTTCCATTTCCACATGGATGCCTCTAGTACAACAATGGGAGCCGTTCTTGCTCAACCAAGAGAGGGGATTGTTGATCATCCCTTGTGTTTTGCAAGTAGAAAGTTGACACCATCAGAATAAAATTATACAATGACTGAGCACGAGGAATTTTCAATGATCTACACACTCCACAAATTTAGGTAATATCTTCTAGCAACTCCTTTCATATTCTACACTAACCATATGGCCTTGAAGTATCTGGTAAACAAAGCAGTGTTGCAAGGGTGCATATGCCGTTAGGTTATTCTATTTTAGGAATTTGAATTCAAAGTGGTGGTAAAACTAGAAAAGAACAATTATGGGCTAGATCATTTATCAAGCATTTATTTAGGAGAGGACATAGAGTATCGAGGAAACCATGTCAAATGCACAACTATTCAGGTTGCGGCGTGCACCCTCAGAACTAGAAGACATTGCTATCTTTCTCAAGGAAGGTGTGGTGCCCAAAGGGATGAATTCTCTGGAAAGGAAAAGGTTATCCATACACGCAACACCCTTCATGTTGATCAATGGGGATTTGTATAAGATGGTCCGCGATGAGGTTTTGCACCAGTGTGTATTAGAACATGAATGCGTAGCTATAATAGAAGAAGCCCATGGTGGGATTGCTGGAGGGAATTATGTAGGCAACGCAACTACGTGCAAGATCCTAGTCGCTTGACTATGGTGGGAGATGATTCACCAAGATTGTATTGAGTTTTGCAAGGCCTGTGCCCACTGCCAGCACCTTGGAAAACCTGGAAAAAGGGATGATATGCCCTTGCACCCCATTGCCAGCACGGAACCTTTTGAAAAGTGGGCAATAGATTTTTTCAGACTAATCTCACTAGCTGTGCGAAGGACTGACTCGTGGTATGTTATTACTGTACTGATTATCTGATAAGGTGGGTAGAGGCCGTACCCACTAAGGATTACACCGTAGCCACAGCTGCTAGATTTTTGTGGGAGAACATTATCAGTAGGTATGGGTGCCCATTAAGTTTAACAAGTGATAGGGCCAGTCACTTCTTAAATGAAACAATCAGGATTGTATTAGCAGAATTCATGGTAGCCCATCACAAGACTACCCCTTATCACCCTCAGGAAAATGGGACTGTAGAGGCATTCAAAAAAATCCTTAGTCACACATTGACTAAGATATGTGACATGGGTAGGAAGGATTGGGATGACAAGGTGTCAACAGTCCTTTGGGAATACAGAACAATGTATAAAAGGTTAAACAAGGCCACACCATTTCAACTGGTGTTTGGCACGGAGGCTATTTTATTGGTTGAATTTATGCTACCATCGTTGCGTAAAGCACGTGCATGAGGGTTAGACGATGAACAAGCGCTGGAAGAAAAATTGATGAATTGATAAAGTTGGATGAAAGGTGCTCACTAGCAAGATGAAGCCAAACAACTGAAAAAGATATAAAAAAATTCATGACACAACCACCACATCAAAAACAAACACTTTGAGGTTGGCCAAATGGTATTGCTATATGATTCTAAATTTCTACGCCATCCTTGAAAGTTGAAGATGCATTGGTTGGGTCCTTATGTAATTTCATACATCCTTGATTCGGGTGCGTGTCAACTATAAGCACTAGATGGAACAAAATTACCTGGGCACTTCAATGCGAGTAGGCTGAATCCCTACTATAAATAATGCTTCTTGGTGTTTGTAAATAAGGCAGTTCTGCCAGTTATTTTAGAGTTTCCTTTTATGCTTTTCCTTTCTTATTTTTTCCCCTTTCACATTGTTGTTTTGTTTTGTGCCTTGGGCACTGGAAACTTTATTCATTTTTATACTTATGATTGTGCAGAGGACCATGCATCGATTTAGTGTGGGGTAAGGTGATAAAAAGAGGCATGAAGTTATTCTATAAGAGGATTGGGTTGGCAGAACATTCAAATTGGCCCTGATGAAAAGATGCATTAGGAAGGCAAATGGGTGGAAAAATAAGGTTACACTGGAAATCCACGTACAAGGAGAAAGTACAAAAACATGAGGTAGGTGAAATAAAGAATCATGAGGATGGAAGAGGTGCCTTTGATGCTGGTAACACGCATGCAAGATTCTTCTATCAAGATGGATTTTTTGCATGCCAGAAGGTTGGAAAAATTTTCGCACAAGGATTGGGCGTGTAAGGAAAAGTGCTGAAGTTGGGTTTGTTTGACAATGCCACATTAAATATTGTTGTATGATGGTAGGTAGTCTAGCCTTTAATGCATAAAAGTGGGAAAAGCTATAAATACAAGGATGGGCAGTTCATTATTTTACTTTTTGAAAAAAAGGAGAACAATTTTCTTGTAAGAGCTAGGGTTTCGAGAGCTAACCCGTGCACAAGAGAATCTAAAAAACTCACGCAAAATCAGTCTGGTTGATCTAAAAACTAGAGAAGAAGTGATTTAAAGGTATGAGGAACATTGGGAAAGAGTGTCGTGATCAAAGGAGGAAAATCAGAAATTAGGGTTTGTACTCTAGGGCACAGGGCACAAGAAGAAAACTCTCAGACGACTTGAAGGTAACCAAGGAATGAAAGAAAAGGGTAAAATGATGGTCATGAAACCAGTTGATAAGCCTACAGTACAACCCAAGAAGGGAAATGGGAAGGGAAAAGGAAAGAAGAAAGAAGATGAAATCCCCTTAGATACCAATGAGGAATAGTACTCAGAGATGCAATACCTTAAATCTATAAACTAGATTAAATTGCAAAAATAAGGCAGAGCTTGCTGTGATTTTATTAATATAAAATGAAGCATTACAACCAAAAGAGAGAGATGCAATATTTATATATATTGGAAAGCTTCTATCTCTTCCACAATACATGGAGCAAATCTCCTAAACAAAGAAAATATGCAGAAATAGCATATTACCCCTAAAAAGCTTCTATATGAAATCATCTGAGAACAATATTCTAACTAAAGAACATCCTCCACAATCTAAGGGATGATAACAACACACTAACAACTAAGCTAACTAAAGTAATTAAATAATTACTTTATTATAATTACACATTAATCCACATATGGTGAATTAAGTGTTAGATTATTTCTAACATTCCCCCCCTTAATTTATCATATTCTGAAGTGAACAAGAGAGAAATACTCTGAATGCCTCAAATTTAGGACATGCAAGACATTTTTTGAAGATATCTACACGCTGATGTTCTGTCGGGCAATGTTGAAGCTGAATGTTGTTGTTATGAACTTGTTCGTGAATGAAATGTACCTGCTCCTCAATTTGTTTGGTGTGTTCATGAAAAAATGGATTCCGAACAAGTTTTATTAATCCTTCATTGTCTACATGTAGGATTTTTTGATGATCATGTGGAATTACCAATCCTTCAAGTATCCGTCTGAGCCAAATCACTTCACAGATAGCTCCTCCTACTGCGTGATATTCTACTTCTATGGAAGACCTTGAAACACAATTTTTTTTCTTGCTCCCCCATGAAATAGGTCCAGATCCCAAAAAGAACACAAATCCTGAAGTGAACTTCCTATCATCAACGTTCCCTGCATGATCTGAATCTGTATATCCTGCCAAGAAGAATTTATCATTCTTCTGGTATTCTAGGTAAAATTCCATGGTTCCTCTGATGTATCTCAATACCCTTTCCTGCTTTCCAGTGACAAACCCTTGGTTCTTTCATAAATCGAGAAAGATAACTAACTACATAGCTGATATTTGTCCTATAATAAGTTAAGTAAATGAGACTCCCAATCAACTGTCGATAAAGAGTAACATTTACTTGTTCTGATGGATCTGTGCAAGACAAATGAAGCCTTGTCTCCATAGGTGTAGCCATTGGTATACTATCCATCATTCTGAATTTCTCAAGCATTGTCTTGGAATATTTTAGTTGAGTAAAAAAGATGTGATTTTCCTTTTTCCATACTTCAAGTCCAAGACAATAATGAAGAAGCCCGAGATCTGTCATGTCGAATGATCGATTTAGATCTTCCTTAGTTGTTACAATCATCTTCACTGAACTTCCAGTGATGACTAGATCATCGACATATACTACTATGATCACTATCTCCCCCCCTTGCTTTTTGAGATAGAGAATAGGATCATATGGACTTCTTTTGAATCCATGTTTGATGAGATGCTCATCAATCTTTATGTACCATGCCTTAGGAGCCTGTTTGAGACCGTACAGTGACTTTATGAGTCTACATACCTTTCCTTCTTTACCTGGTATGACAAAACCTTCTAGTTGAATCATGTAGAATTCTTCCTATAAATCCCCATTGAGAAATGCACTTTTTACATCCATTTGATGAACTTTCCAACCAAATTGTGCAGCTAGAGAAAATATCATCCTGATTGTTTTGATCTTAGTTGTTGGTGCGAATGTTTCTTCATAATCAATGCCTTCTTTTTGTGCATAACCCTTAGCTACCAATCTTACCTTGTATTTATCAATGCTTCCATCTGATTTGTACTTTTTTTTAAATATCCATTTGTAACCTATTGCCTTCTTCCCTGGTGGAAGATCTATAATTTTCCATGTATTATTTTTAAAGAGTTGAATTCTAAATTCATAGCATCTGACCAAGGTTTTGATTGTTGGGCATCTTAAACTGTAGTGAGCTCACTTGATTCAATTAATGTACTCATTAAGGCTAAGTTTACCTCAATTTGAGTCATACTACGAGTTCTAGGTCCTAAAGTGGATGTGTTAGGATCACTATCCAACTTAGCATCTCAAATTAGATTAGTATACCACTTAGGCATACGTTTATCTATTCCTATAGATGGAGGAGTTTAATTATCCTCATCATTCTTATCTTCATCAACAACATATTCTATTTTCTTAGTAGGATTGTTTTGTGAGTTTATGGAAGGAGCATCTGCTTCTTTATTCTCAAAAAACTCAACATCTCTACTTGTGAAAATTTTCCTTGATTTTGGATCCATTAACTTGTATCCCAAGGCTTCATCATTGTATCCCAAGAATATAAGTTGTTCTAATTTCATATCAAGTTTAGTTCTCTTTTTATTAGGAATGTGCATACTTGCCTTGCATCCAAAAAATCTAAGGTGCTTTATAGATGGTTTGTTCCCTAACCAAGCTTCCTGTGGTGTTATTCCATCAAGTGAGGAAGTGGGAACTCTATTCAGCAAATAAACTGTTGTTTTTACTGCTTCTGACCAATATGTTTTACTCAGTCCTGAGTCGTCAATCATACACCTTACCATTTCCATTATAGTTCTATTCCTTCTTTCAACAACACCATTTTTTTGTGGTGTATATGGAGGTGCCATTTTCCGACGAATTCCATGTGTTTCCAAAAAAAAATTGAACTCATTACTGGTGTATTCACCCCCTCGATCTGAGTGGAGTGTTTTTATTTTCTTACCAGTTGCATTTTCACAAGCTACTTTGAATTTCTTGAAAGTTTCAAAGGCTTGTTCTTTGGTGCGAATGCAGTATACCCAAATTTTTTGTGAGTAATCATCGACAAAGAGCATAAAATATTGAAACCCTGAATGACTAGGTCTCATAGGTCTGCATAGATCGGTATGCACTAGATCAAGTTTACCACGGGCCCTGAATGTACTACTTTTCTGAAAAGAAGCTCTATGTTGTTTTCTTGCCAAACAATTTGTGCACTTGTCTGTATTTTTCTTGAAATTTGGCAGTCCTCTTACCATGTTATTTTTTTGAAGTGTTTCAAGATAGCCAAAACTTACATGGCCATATCTTCAATGCCACAAATGTGCCGATGATGTATCCTTAGCTACAAGGGCCTGATTGTCGGTTTGAACAAAATCCAACTGAAACATATGACCCAAACCAGAATCTTGTGCAAAAATATTGGAGTTTTTAGACTTATCTTTGATTAAACACATCTTCTTTCCATCTGTACAATCAAAATCCACTTTTAAGTTGTGCTCCAAAAGCTGACTTACTGGAAGTAGATTCTTTGTCAATCCAAGAACATATAGAACATCTCTTATTGTGCACTTTCTTGATCCAAGAGGTAAGGAGATGTTTCCAATTCCTTGTACTTTGTATGATGAATCATCACCCAACAAAATAGAGTCTTTGTTAGGTGTATTCTTTAACTCTAAGAACCAATCATTTCTCCTAGTCATATGTCTTGTTGCTCCTTAGTCAACATACCAAATTTCCTGTGGTGAATTGATTTCTTGAGTTGATTGTGAAGAAAATAAGAAGTCCTCATTTGGTGAGTTATCTTCTTCTTCAGCAATGTTGCCGTGTTGTGGTGTTTTATTTTTCCAGTTACTTTTCCTTTGTCCTTATTGTTTGTTTTGATAACCCTGACTAGATTGTTGAAAAATTGGCTTCTTGCCACTAGATGAACCCTTTTGAAATGTGTTATACTAACAATCTTTTAAGTCATGTCCTTTTCTGCCACAAATCTAACACTGCTTTTGCTGAGTGTTCCCTTGAGTATTCTGTTGAGAATGCTACTTGTGTTGCTTACCAGTTGTATGAATTTGTTTCTTTCCCTTATGGAATGAAGAGAGTTTTTTTTCCTCATCTTCTATAGGTTTGTTCATGGACTCTTCCTGTTGTAACATGTTCACTAACTCTTCAAAACTTGTACTTGGACCCATAATGTTGAGAGTTGTGACAAATATTTTGTATGCAGCCGGTAAAGCTCTCAATATAATAGGTACAAGAGATTCATCAATGACCTGTACTTCCAAAGCTTGGAGAGATGATCTCAATATAGCAACACACTTTTGAAAACCTTCAATAGACTCATTAGAATTCATTTTGATACAATGGAGTTGTTTTTATAATTTAAAAATGGAATTTTTGTTCTTAGCTTCATATACAATTGCTAGTTTATCCCATGCTTCTTTTGCAGTTGTCGCTTGATGAATATGAGGTTGTACATCATTAGTTACACCAAACAGAATTATAAGTTTTTCCTTTTGATTAGCACGATCAAACACACATTGTTGAGCAATATCATTTTCTAGTCTCGTTATCGAGCCATCAACTACACCAATTATGTCCTCAAACTCAAGTTGAGTTTTAATTTTCATTTTCCATGCAGCATAATTATCTCCTCGTAGGAGTTGTGAATCAGGCAAAAAGAATTTAGGCGCATTGTTGGCCATTTTTGCACGAAAGAAAAGAGAGATAGAGAATCAAACACGAAACAAATCCCCCCCTCAAATCAGTACACACCCCCCTAAAATTGATTTTTATTGAGTGTGGGCTCCTTTTTTTGGCCTTTTACAATGATTTTTCAGCACTATCGGGCGTTTTTACAAACATCTTGTAAATAGAAAAAGAAAAATGCACCCCCCTTCTTGTTTACAAAAAATTAATATTTTCAAAAAAATTTAAATTTTTGGGCAGTTTGGCCTCTTTTCCCTTGCAAAAATCTTGTAAGGGAAAAGAGGCCAAACTGCCCAAAAATTTTAAAAAAACATATACTTTAAAAAAAAATGGCACCTCAATCTGAGGTACCAGTTGAAAGTTATGACCGTTTTAAAATATTTTTTTCGGGCCCCTTTCCAAAAATGGAAAAAAAAATTGTCCTGATTTTTTTCACATCATCCAAAATAGGAAAAAAAATTTAAAACACTTTTTTTAACGTAAAAAATGCGGGTCTGACTTACGCATGCATGCAGCTTTGTTTCCTCTATCGTCAACCTTGTTTCCTTCGCTGCCCATTCACCTTAAAGGCTCTCTTACGCTCTGTTTTGCAAGGTCACACAGGAATTGCTTACAGATTGAAGATGCATAGCCAAATCAGTATCCAGCTCATTTTTTTCTTTTGCAAGTGTGAAGTTGTCAGGTAAATCCATAGGTATGCAAGGTGAATTCATAGATATATGCAAATACCACAGCTGCATACAGGCTACATATCGGTGGTGGATGTTTCTTTTTTTATTAAAAAAGAAACCTACACACCAAACCTGAATAGTGGTGCCTCCAAAATTGGGGGTCCACTAAATTAAATCACACTAAACAGGATCTCTGAATTAGAGAAAAAGAAAGAAAAAACAATTGTATATAGTTCATATGTAATGAACAGTATTAAAAAAATTGATACAATCACTTTGTTACCAATCTTGGAGGTTTTTCTGTACTGTTACTTTTGTTACTTCTAGCGTGTGGAGTAGGGCAGGGGCTCTGTGAAGAGGCTGGGGGTAACTCTAGCTCCTCCTAGCTCAAGCTTCTTATTCCTCCTCCCTCAAAAATTCCTACACTTTTCCTTAGATCAGAATGTTGCTCTGATACCAGAATGAAATTTGTAAACTAGATTAAATTACAAAAACAAGGCAGAGCTTGTTGTGATTTTATTAATATAAAATGAAGCATTGTAACCAAAAGAGAGAGCTGCAATATTTATAGATATTGGACAACTTCTATCTCTTCCACAATACATGGAAAAAATCTCCTCAACAAAGCAAATATGCAGAAATAGCATATTGCTCCTAAAAATCTTCTATAGGAAATCATCCAAGAACAATATTCTAACTAAAGAACATCCTCCACAATCTAAGGGATGATAACAACACACTAACAACTAAGCTAACTAAAGTAATTAAATAATTACGTTATTATAATTACACATTAATCCACATATGGTGAATTAAGTGTTAGATTATTTCTAACAATACCCAGATGGGGTTTTGCTAGGGCAAGAGTGGGAGTCCCACATCAGACAGATGACCATAATTGATTACAATCACCAGTTGAGTATAATTGTGAAGGAAATGGCATTGGAGCTGGTGCACCCCACAAACAAACAAACACCTGACGGGATGTTGATCTACAATGATGTAATCAAGGTGAAAATGGAGAAGGCAAGGATTCTCCATCTTTACGAGTTTCCCTACTTTGGGAAGCCCGAGTGCTTATACCAATGGTTAATGACGCGCGTGCACGAATATTTCTTCTACTTCGTAGGGTGCAAAATGCGCATAACTCCACAGTTAATCTCACACTTTACTGGCCTAAGCTATAAAGGGGATGCGATCTTAGATGACCTCCAGGATGAAGAGGCAATTAAGGAAACCATTACATTCCAGGATTGTAAGAAGGGATCTAGGTACTACGACGCCACGGATATCAGTGATCCAGTGATGAAAATGGCTACACACCTCGTTTCCAAGATAAATGGACAAGAGAGGTGGACCCAGGTGAGTAAGCCCTGGTTGAATGTTTGCAGAAAGGTCATGGAAGGCACCATGTACAATATCTCCAAGTACATAGTAGACGAGATCATAAGCAGCGCGAAGAACGGAGGAAAGATATTGTTTGGGAACATTCTATTAACTATTATATTCTCAGAAATCACGGTGCCATATGCATCTAATAAGTTCATATGGGAGTACCGCGATGAAGACCCTTTGCCTGCGGATAGGTTACAGAAATATACTTATGAGTCAATGACGGGGGTGCACAAGACACGCTTGGATAAATGATATACATGCCTTAGGAACACATTCGGGGTAGAATGGAAGATCCCAGAGCAACTCCCTGCGGTGATTAAAGGAGAAGAAGAGTTCACGGTGTACCAGAACTTCTGCATTGGTAGATTCATCTTGGTGGACAGCAGTTGGAGTCCCTGGTGCAAACTCCCCTTCTCATTTACTACCCTATTCTTCCATGCAGGGGTAAACAGATACAAGGAGTCGAAGAAGTTAAAACTTGACCTGTCCACCCTTGACAGTGAACACAGAGAGATGAGAAATAAGTTGGTCTACCTAGGGAAGTGCAAGTATGTTGAAAGGTACATGTCGCAGGACGTGCATATCGTAAGGCTGATGACCTTATTGATTACTGAGAGCACTTCTGCCAGAATTTACCTACACATAAGGCCAAAGTTCAAGAAGGGTGCATACATAGAAAATGAAATATCCATCCCAAATGACCCCATGGGAAGGAAGAAGCCAATGCAAAAGCATAAGGAAAGATGAAGAAGAAGAAGAGGAAGAACAAGGGGTGGTGGAAAGGTATAATGTAGGTACCAATTTATATCCATGACTCAGAAGGAGAGGAGGCTGAGGATGCAAATGATGATTTCATCTTTATAAGGAGGAAAGGTGCCCGAAGGGAGGAAAGCACGCACAGCAAAGAGGGGAGCAAAGGGGCTAGTACCAAGGAGCCAAATATGCCCAAGCTCACCCAGGAGGAGGTGAATGAAAAGGAAACAAGGGAGGTAGAGAATATAATTGATGCCTTGTTCAATGAAGAGTTGGGGTTCAGCGCAGAGCTCGTGCTTGGCAAGTTCAAGAAGAAGAAGAGGGAGAAGAGTGGAAGTAGCATGAAAGGCCCAACTCTCTTGGTAAATGTTCCCAAGGGCATGCGCACGGGAAGTAAGCATGCGGAAGGGGGAAGAACAACTATGGGTTACATTGATGATCCCAACAAAGTTTTGCACATGTGTTTCCAAAGTACCGTGCCCACCAAGGAGCTCACCGCCATGGAGTCTTTTGACCCTGAGGGTGGATAATCATAAATGAGGAAGATGCTACCATGGGCATTTGACTCCCACCTCGATGAGCCTGAATTCGAGATTAACCAAGGAGCGGTATTGAAGCTATCCGAAGGAAAGGGGGACAACCCCATTGTAAACACACAAAAACTATTGGATGAGAAAGTGTGTAATGCACTCAACAAAGTCTCCGTGGAAATCGAGGCTAGGATCTTTGGTAAGAATGACAGGGTTAGAGTCTTGGAAGACCTGTTGGAGAAGAGAAAGGAAGAAGTGGTGAAGCTAACAAAGGATCTCAGGCTTGAGAAATTAATCAGTGCTCAACTATAGAGGGAGCTTCAGGAGGAAAAGGCCAGGGTACATGAAGTTTCCAAGAAGGTGGAGCTCATCTCCCAATTGATTATCACGAAGCACCCGGACCTTAACCCTCCTGTGTAAAAGTATATATCCTCCCTGGAGTGCCTAAAGGACTTGACTTGGATCCTCACCATGGAGAGGCAGCCCTTGGCATTAGAGTTGGTAGAAGAGGTAGCAGCATGCTTGGAGAAAGAAGATAAGTTGAAGGTCATCACACTCGTGGCTGAATACAACAAGGTGCTCACTGATGTAAGAAAATCTACACAAATTGTGGGGGTCTCTTACGACCACTGCACAGATCAAGACAAAGTGATAAGCATACTGCTTGCCAACGACGAGGCTGAGCTGAAGGAATTTAGAGAAAAGAATAAGGGCAATAGAGCCGAGCAGGAAAGGATCATGACTGAAGTAGAAAATAAATCTGAAGCCATTGAGAACCGGTGGGCCTCAATCAAAACCTGGCTAAAAGAGCTCTACAAGGTCATCACAAGGAAGATGGATGCTTTGGAAGACCACGCTAAAGAATTGGAGACTGTGGTGGAAACCATTACCACACAAGGGAAGGGGCTAACTTTTGACGAGGTGAGCACCTTGGTTGGTGACATTTGCACTAAAGCGTAGGAGGAAGTCAACACTTGGAGTACACTGGAGGCCGACCTCTAGAAAAATTTCCCCCTTCTTCTTCTTTAGGCAATTTTCCCCTATTCTTTATCTCCCCCTTTCTTTATTCTCCCTCCCTCCCATTATTTTCCAAGGAAAGGCCTTGCATTCTTTTTGTACTGCATTCTTTGAGAAGTTTCTCGAGGGCAGAGAACAAGTGAAGTGTGGGGTAATGTTGGGCCCCTAAAATATCTTCCAAATATTAAGGGCACATAGGCGCGCAAGTGAATGCACACAAGGCAGAGTTTAAAAGGCTTCTTGGAGAACCAAGGATGCACGCACCACGTGAAGAACAATTCGGGACTTAGCCATTTGTGGCCCCTTGGGCAGGACACATGAAGAACATGTTCCATTTGGATAAGGTTCCATCTTAGCGACAGGGTGTCCTCGAGGGAATATACCTTGCAATAGAAAGATCCAAAATGTTAATCATGACATGGAGAGGCATGCACCCAAGGTGACCCACACCTTGACACCCGGGGCCAAATATAAGATTGTTGAGGAGTTTGTTAGAGCTCATAGGCCTATTTATATGCACAACCTTGGAAAAGAAAAGAGAAAAAGGAAGAGAAGTAAGGTAGTGGAGCTTTGCAGAATTACTGGGAGAACTATGGGGTGAAAATGGGTACAAAATTCAAGTAAGGATATAATGGGGAAATGGGGAGTGAAATTTTTGTCTTGCGACAATACATGTATGGATCCACACATGGTGCATGACTACATTCTGCCTTCTGTAATCTTTTATAAGTAACACTATGAATGCATGTGATAAGGTTACCATGAAAAATGTATTAAGACTATTTTTCTGTATTACCTGCATATTTCTATTGTACTTTTGTTCTTATATAATCGTGAATCTTACTTGAATGGTTTAGTAGTAGATTTATAACTCTTAGTTCTATTATTTTTGTTGCGTGTTTTGGTTCTATTATGATTGAAGGGGTATAGAAGCCATCCTGAGCTCTATAGCTCTTCATGTCTGTTAAATAACTAAGCCAAAATCATGAACTATGTCTTCCACTAGACTCACATAAAAGAGAGACTCGGCTCCCTCTCGCATGCCTCGGGTGAGTGCCCAGTGCCTGCTAGGTGATAGGCTGGTGTGCATGAGGTTCCCTTGTTCTTAGTAGGTGTGAAAGTGACTACATTTACCTAGAGAATTCACTTACTAATAGATATGAAAATTGTAGAAATTTTGGACACTTGTAACATGATTATCCTTTTACCCTATCTAGACTTGTTTCGTGCCCTCCTAGATACACCACTTTTCGGAGTGTTAGATCTAGTAATGGGTATGAGTATTTTCATAGTGAGAAGGATGCTTAGTGCTTATTTTAACTCACCATTTTTATGTAATGCTATGAAATTGAGATGGAATACAACATTGATCTCATTTGATAACCGACCTATTTTTTCCTTGTCTATTCCTACTTCTTGTGCCATGTTACAAGCCATGAACTGGATGGAGACCACCATATCAACATATATAAGATTGAATAGATATCTTTTCAATTTCATTACATTTGGACACAAATTATACTTTGCATCCAAAAGAAAACAAGTGAGTTGTTTACAACCATAAAACATTTGTAGTATTTTTTGGTAAAATGGAAAAATGGGTAGAGCAAATATTATAGTACTTTGTGGTTTGGGACACATTCCTTGGGTGAAATGACATTCTCTTTTTTTTGTTAAATAAGAATTCTTAGTTTTGGTATCATTTCGTACATAAGGTATGTGAACCACTCATTAAAATCCCTCAAAGAAATGTGATATCTTAGAATAGTATGAATGATGGATATGAACTATGAATTGTTGAAAATCATTTGGAAACTTGCAAATAAATATAAATGGAAGATTTAGTCCAAAGAACCACAACAATTATCACCATGCTTGCAGCCCATGCTGATGGATTTCCCTTTTTGAAAAGTTGGGATCCAACGGTTCATGTTATGTAGAAAAGTTTCGAATAGTTTGTGAAGCACCTATTTTAGTGCATCTAATCTACATGTCATTGTAATATTAATGTTGAGGTTGGGGATGATAATTTTTCCTGGGTACATGAAGAATGGGTTTGTTAAAAATACGTTTCAAAATTTCAATAAAATACACTTGGTAGATGGCCCCACAACATTTGGCCACATACTCCCACCGGTGCCAGAAATGAAATATTGGAAATAGGGTATGGAATCCCATCAAAAAATAATTAATAGTGTATTTTTCGTTGTGGTTATGAGTACCTTAAAGGCATGTATGTAAACTGTGGAAGAAAAATAAGGCATGTGAAATTTTTGAAAATGCATATTTGGGGGATACATGTAAATGGAGCCCACGGCCATCCTACAATAATACCCATTTACCAATAGGAATTGTATTCTACTATTCCTCTAACTTTCTTCCATACGTGCATTCTATTTAGCATATATTAGAACTCAAGTTTTAAGAGTAAAGCATGCAAATCAATTTAATAAAAGCAAACTGTAACGTAAAACTTTTTAAAATATATTTTAAACTGAGTTTAGTGAACCACAAAACTAAACTTTGAAATGCTTTACAAAAATAAACATGACCTCCCACACAGTTTTGGATCAGTTCTTAGAGACATGAGAGTGAAGTACACAATAAAACAACCCTTTTAAATGTTTAAAATCTGCTCTAGAATTGACATGCGAGAATTTGTGGAACCATTGTGGAATCTCTGTGTTTTTAATGCTTCTCGACCAAAAAATCAGGTTATACCACCTCAAACATATATTTCTTCATCTTATTCCCTTGAGAATAATTTTTTCCAAGTCCTTTTTGTAGCCACCTTGTCTTGCGATTCTCAAGCACAAAGTGTTAAATTTCACCACCTGCCTCCTAAGGGTGCCTTTAAAATAAGAATTGGTCATTGGTTTTTAGTTTTATTAGTTTCTTTGCATTTTCTCCACAAATAATAATAGATAGGTTAGAAGAAATAGTTGTTTTTAGGTGTTAAACGACATTTTTCTGAGTCCATTTTTTAGCCACATGGGATACTTTGAATGGTAATGTGATTAAGTATTGTTAACCAAATTTTGAATTTTCAAGACACTCTTGTATAGTATGAGTAAATTGATGTTAAGGAATATGTATAATAGCTATAAATAATCCCTTTAAAAACTTATAACTAAATAGTAAATGCAAATTTTGATTTCGTGAACAATTTTGTGCTTCTCTATTGAATTTTCTTAGTTGTAACAAAATTGAACATTATGTGAAGAAATTGTAAACTTTTTTCTTTATCTCAAACTCTAAAATGTGATAGGCTATAAAATAATGAGAAAAATCTTGATTGTTCTCTCTCCTAGCTGACACTTGATTATGGAAATAAATTGGTTGCTTCTGTGAAGAAAATGGATTGTTCTATCTCTCTCCCAAACCTAGAAAGTTGATTATGATATGAAATTTTGTGGAAAATATCGATCGCATTCTCTCTCTCTCAAATTTGAAAGTAATTTTCCAATATAATTGTGAGATAAGAGAGGTGTAATCCATTCCATCTATGTGTTGACCCCTTGTTGATGTAGGTGGTAGGAGATGCAGTGAAAATGCAAATAATTAGTGTACTCAAAATTGAATTACAGTTAGTTCCCTTTAAATTATTTAATTCATTTAAAAAGGAAAATGGGTAATTGTAGTTGAAATTTTTGTATTATTGTTTTTGGCTGGTTATACTTTTTGTATTAGTTGAAAATAATTGAAATTCAAAATTCAAATATGGAAATTGTAAATCATCATGTGCTTAAGGAAAGTGTGTTGTATTTAATTTTTTTGTTAGAACCTTGTATCAAAAAATGTAGAAATGGAATTAAACAAACAAATAATTTAAGACTGAATTGTTCTATAAACTTATCCCTAGATTAGTTTGTCCCTTTGTGGAACGGAATCTATCAAGGGAAACCATTAAACCCCTAAGAAAAAACTTATGTTATTTGAAAAAAAAAATATTCACTTACACATGTAAGATGGGACTTGATATAAGACCAACCCTACAATCTAATCACAAAACCTTCGTTTTGTTTTCCTTTGGTGGACACCTTGTTATATAGATATTTGTTCCATGTGTGACTCTAAAATGATCATATGTTTGTATGAAAAGTTGAAAATATAGGTTCTCGTGTGATCCTTTCCCTATAGAAAATATAATCTCATCATTGCAAGAATGGGTTGTTTTCCTTCAAACATTTCTTATGGTACCTAGAAGTATGTTGGACCTAATGTGATGTTACCCTTAAAGGAAATGTTATCCTTTTACCTAAATTATTTTCCCCTCATGTTTTTCTCTAGTTTGAGATAGGTATGGATCCTCATGTGTCATTTTCTCTTGAAAGTAACCAATGAATTATTAATTAAATTATGCAAGCTATTATTAGATAAATATATCATGATAATCTTAGTCATTATTTCATTTTATATTTTAATTATTGAAAAGATGGGTTGAACCTATCCCTAAATATCAAAGGGGTCGTGAGATGCTAGAAATTTCCATCCCAAAGTCACTTTCATAAATGGGTGAATCTCTTTATGAGGATGGTTATTGGTGGGATTTTATACCTCGTAACAACCAAACTGTGTTTAATAAGATTTCATTGAATGTGTAATTTTCAACTTGAGGTGCTCCCTTTTAAAATTATGTGTAAACATATGGATTACTTAATAAAATTAAATTGGGGTGTTTACTTCAGGGGAAACACGTTTATCTGGAAATGGAAATTCATAATTTGAAAATAAGTAGTATGTGGCTCCTATATGCTTTAAATGTCCTAAAAAAACAAAATATTAAAAAATTAATTTAATTGTAATATGCATGTAAGCTAATTACGATCTATGTAAATTGTGGATGAAATCCCTTCTTCTTTCTCTTAGTGGTTTAGATATTGTGTTGTGAATCACTCTTTTGAGAAAATGTTGAACTAAATTATTATTTTCATGATTATTTATAAGTGCTTATATAGGTGTGGCGATGATACTACATAATTTTTTATTGTAGATATAAGTCATTGTTAGTTGAAGGGAGGACTAAGGGTTTGTACATGTCATTACATTAGAGGAACTAAGGGAATTCATTACTAATATTAATGGAGGTATAAGGGTTTTTTTTTTGTTGTTATATTTTATCTTAGAGGAACCAATGGATAGCAAGGATTCCTTCATGGAGGTAAAAGTGGTAGTACATATGATGGTATATCCCCTTTGCAAGACATATGGGTAGGCTTGGTGTTATGTGTCATATTTAAGTTTGGTGTAAAATATCTCTTATCTCATTGTATGATAGGGTTCATGTTGGTGTAAGTGTATCGTGCATTACTTTTTTGTAGTAAGTGGTCCCTAAGTGTTGTGTATGCAAGTGTTTCATGAAAAAAAATTGACAATAGTTTTAGCTATGGATTTTTTTCTATATATTGTGGATGTAACCTACGGTATTAAAGTAGATGTTCAAACTTTGGAACCTCTAGGAAATATTGGTAATGTGATAACAAAGTATGAGATAGAACTTTTTATAATGTTCTGTTAACAAATATGTCATTTTTGTGGATGTACGTGTAGTATTGTACCACTTGGCATGGAGTCATGTGTTATTTGTATTTTATATATCGGGTGTTCTCTCATTGTGAATTTTTTACATATGGTATATGTTTTTTCAATGTGTTATGTGAAAATCATGTTTCCCATGAATCACAAATGTATTTTGATGTTACATCACTCTATTATATTATGCATGCAATACTAATGTGTTGTGTGATAAAAGTTTTTCCTAGTGAATTATGGACATATCATAACATTATATCACACATTTCATTGTACATGTGTTATTTGTATATTATGTGATAAATGTGTTTCCTTTTGATTATGGGTCATATCATGAGGTTATCAATCTTATTATATTGTACTTATGTTATAAGTACATTAAATGATGAACATATCATGTAATGAAATGTGAACATACTTTGACATTGTATCACCCTATTATATAGTACCTATGTGTACAAAATTCTTGTTATGGTGTTGTGTAATAAATAATTATATTAGTGATGTATTTATGTCTTGTTTTATATTACCCTACACCATAAATTCTTATGGATAGTATCGATGTGTAAGTGTGGAGTGATAAAATTGAACGGTTCTTCATACTTTCTCAAATTAAGTACAAGATAGGAAGTGGAGTCTTGCATAGACTAAAAACCTACTTATGTTCATTTGGTATGTATGTAATATTCTTAATGCTTTTTATACATATTGTGTAGTGAATACCTAAGGCTCAAAAAACTATAAAATTTTCTCCATTTATCTCACTCATTAATCAGTTGTCTTAAGGAAACCTTTGTGTGGTTATTAGTTATATTGAGCCTTGTACATGACTAGAGATGATGATTCAGATAAAGGATTTGGCAACTACATTGTTTTGATTATTTAATAATCTTATATTTAAAATCATGCTCAATGTTAGATGATTTCTAATTTTTAATTGGATGTTGATATGTGGACTCGAGGATACAATACCCCTATGGGTGGCCTTTAATGGGTCTCATAGTTATTTTTCATTTTAATCTTTTCATATGTATTTTATTTTTAAACTTGATTATACTCATAACCGACACTTTTATTTCACTTATTAATAAAATTTGAGACTCTTTTTTGTTATTTATTTATTGTGATACATTTTAATCTCGAATGTGACTACTTACACATTTTTGTTTTATTAATGCATTTTGATTATTTTTGGTGACTCATAGCTTTATGGATATTGATGTCTCTTGGCTATCTTTTGTTAAGAATGTAAATATGGATTTTCTTGAACAATTTGATGAGTTGGTTATACTATTTTGTATGTGCATATTTTTTTTCCATGGACTTGATATGGACCTTATGTAGTTGCACAAGTATCTCCAAAGGTTATAAGACTACATTGCATGAGGTTTCAAGATGTTAGGCCTTTAGTTTTTAGGTGATAGGGATCTATGTGTTGGTCTATAGAGTGACCTGACCTTATTCTAAATGATTCACATGTTTTTATGAGATATATGGATATTATATTAGGATGCATATAGAGTGGTGTACTTGTGATAAATTAAGTGATTGACGAGTTAATTTTGTGAATCATGTTTATGTGTACTTGTGATACTTGAGGCTTGATGTTCCTTATTAAGGAGATATGATATTTACATCCACATATTGACATTGTGCTGGAGACATTTGTTATTTTGAGTCATGTGGAAATTGGTTACAAATATATTGTGATGTTTTGTTATTTATGTTGGGCACATGTAATCTATGTTTCTCTATGCATAAGTCTTGTTATTTGAGTACTATGATATGTGGATAATATCTTTCTTCTCTTTGTGTGTAGGTTTCCTTGATATGAGTAACAGATATGTAAAAATGTGATAAATGGTATATTTAGGATTCAACTCGTGTTGAATTGGTAAGTATTGTATGTCGTTGATAGGTAATGTGTTTGGTGGGAAATTGTTATAACCAAAATTTATTAAATGTGAACATCCTATGAGAAATGATATAAATGAATAATAAAGTGAGAAAACTACCAATCTTCATGGAACATGAATAATTGGTTAAAATCACAAAAAAAAAAATCCCCCTTGTGTTCGGCTTTAGCAACAAGGTCCATTTCTCTAGTGACATGATTAACTCTTGGATTATTTCCACTTGTGTGTACTTCTATTTTCCCCTAGTTTTTTTTGTCACATCGAGGACAATGTTCTTACAAAGGGAGGGATATGTAGTTCCCTTTGAGTTTGCAACACTCTCAATACCCTTGTGAACTCATTTTTGTCCTCAATACATCATCATAACTAATTTTTACATGTTCTCATCATGTCTATTTAGCATCCCCATCACTAGATTATATTTTTGTAAGCCACATCATTTTTTTTTAATCAAGTCCTTATTTAAACCTTGCTAAGTAAACCCAATTTGTGTATTATTCATATGTATAATTATTCATTAAATGTTTAACTTTATATCTCCTTAGAGAGGAAGGTAATGTGAGTTATTATATGTGGCTTTTTGCCCCCATTAGATATGGTATGATTATGCATAGAAAAATTTAAATCATGGTGATATCGGGTGCTCCAAAAAGTAAAATTGTAGGTGCCTTGTTGAACACTATCATCAATGACGGTGTGTCTTTTTATTCTAGTTGATCAGGACTAGATATTATTTTTGTAAAATATCAAATAAAATGTGTGTGTGTGTGTGTGCGTGTGTGTTTGTGGATTTAGATTCAAAAACTAAATATAAAATAAAATAGTGGTAAAATAATAATTATAAAAACTAAAATAAAATTTATGAATGGTTTTTTTTTTTGTAAAATGTGAGCAAAAGAAATTTTCAATGGGAAATAATTGAGAGATTATGGGGGAGAGATAAGTTGGTGAGAACAGTGGTGGTGGGTGATAATGACATGTTGGTTGGTGGAATGTTGGGTGGGGTGAATACATCTTTAAATGATCATTGGGGGAGGTATTTCTATAGTCTAATAGTTCCTTTGGCATGGGCACACATACCCCCACATGAAAATTACCAAACAAATCCACTTACCTATATGTATGAATAGTGTAGAAGTTTTGGACACATGTAACGTGATTATCATTCCACCCTTTCCAAACCTATGTCGTAACCTCCTAATTATGCCACTTTTAGGATCCTTAGATCTAATGATGGGTGTGAGGAGTTACATAATGGGAATAATGTTTATTGCATCTTTTAGCTAACCATTTTTATTTAATGTTATGAAATTGTGATGGAAGACAACATTGTTTCCATTTCACCAGTGACTAATTTTTGTCCAATTTATTACCTTCCCATTCCACATTACAATCCATAAACTTAGTGGAAACCACCATATCAACATATATTATCTTTAATAAATATTTTTTCTCTTTAAATACTTTTAGGCATAAATTCTACTTTGTATTCATAACAAAATGAGTAATTTGTTTACAAACTAAAACATTGTAGTATTTTTTGATAAAATGGAAAAAGAGGAAAAGAAACTAGTGTAGTATTTTGTGGTTTGGGATATATTCCTTAGGTGAAATATCATGTTATCTCTTTCAAAACAATCCTTCTTAAGTATGGTATCATTTTATGCATATATTGTGTGAATTGTTCAGCAAAAAGCTTCAAAGAAATGTGATCTCCTAGAAAACTATGATTGTTGGATATACACATAATAAGTTGATGAAAAGTCTTTGAAAAGTTACAAATAAATGTATATGTCAAGTTTAACACATCCTTTATATGTGTGTTCATATCTTATGCCAATAAAGGGAATTTCATGATCATATCATTCATGCTATGTAGAAATTTTTTGAATGGTTTGTGAAGCACCTATTTCAGTGCATCATATGTACATGTTGTTAAAAATTTGAGGTTGAGTTTTGGGTTGTGAATGGTTTCATGGTATGTGAATAATGGGTTTGTTGAACATCCCTTTGAAAATTTGAAAAAAATATACTTGGTAGATGTGTTGATAGACCCAAAAAAAAATTATATATAATCCCATTCGTGCTAGAAATGGGATCGTGAAACAAAGGTATAGACATCTGTCAAAGTATAATGGATGGTGGATTTTTTGTGGTTACAAGTACTTGAAATGAATTTATAGGAAATTTGGAAGCAATCTATGACATGAGAAATGTTTGACAAATTACCTAATGGATTGTAGCACCATGAGATGTATGTTCATGAGATATATACAAATGAAGCCCATGACCAGCCTACAATAATCCCCATTTACCACCAAGAATGGTTTTATATTCTTATTTTATCTTGTTTCCATACTTTCATTCTATTTTGAGTATATTGGATTTAAAATTTTAAGAGAAAATCATGCAAATGAGTTTTAAAAAATAAAGTGTAATGCAAACATTTTTAAAATATATTTGAGTTGAGTTTAAAGAACCACAAAAAAAATATTTGAAATAATTTACAAATAAAAATATGACCCCCCACGTAATTTGAGATCGACTCTTAGATTCATGAGAGTGAAGTACTCATGAAACAATTTTTTTCCAAAAGAAACTAACCCTTTTAAATGTTACAAATTGGCTCCAAAATAGACATCCATGAAGTTTATATAACACATCACTATACAATTTTATATCTCAAATGCATTCCTTGATACTGAGATATATCTATATAATCTAATTATACTAAAATGTAAAATTATAACCTACTCTAAATGTTATAGCAGCAGTGTTGGTTGGATATTTTTTCAATCCAAAATATGAGGTTCAACCACAGTATATGGGATTAAATCCCTCCTCAAAGACAGGTGAGGTTGCCTGCTTATTACTAATCTAAAACACAGTAAAAACAATTTATACAGTATTCACACTAATCTAACCATTGGGGTTGGGATAAAATCCTGAAATCCACATCCACATGATTCAAAGGTATTGCTTTCGTAAATGAACTGGGTCAGAAACTATTACAATGAAAGAAGAAAAATGGAAAGGAAATGAGAGAAACGTATTTTCTTTCGAGTAAACACAGAGCACGAAATAATCATATGAGCTTTAGATCATAAATATAATGTCTGAAATGATTAGAAACATTAAGGTGCTAAACAAAGAATAGCTTAAGATTATGAACGTAAGAACAATGTCTTAAGAAAGATATATCCCACAACACAAAGTTTGCAAAATAATCTCAACTTCTATTCTTCAAAATGATTAAAAGAAAACACAAAGTTTTTCTTCTTTCCAATAGCTCTGAATATTCCAAAAATCTCAACCCTTTGGAATGCATAAGCATCCCTTATTTATAATAAAAGGAATCGAGAGAAAATAGGATAAATCCTAGAAAATAGTGTTCTTTAAAAAGAGTTCTATTTTTCTTGACTCTCATGCAGGAGACCAAGTCAAAATTTGCTTCCTATGTGACGAAACAGAAATGAAAAAGACATGTCGATTTCGAGATTGAAATGACATGAAACATCAAGAACTAATCTGAATCATCATCTTTCTCTTCCTCCAGATGTGCCTGTTTGTTCCGAAATTCTTGGAACCTTCGAATTATGCCTTGCATTTTGTTTTCGTCATGTGCAGTGGAATGATCATTCAAAATTTCACAGGTTTTATGGGTATCACTAGCACCACCGGGAAGCTTTTTCAATATTTTGCTAAGCTTTCTCAAGGCCTCCAAAGAATGTTCAATTCTTACAAACTGATTAATGATCTCAATACCAAATCCGTGCGTTGGTTCATGCTGAACAGACTCTTGGACTTGTTTGAAAAGATCATCTGCTGATAGGATACCTAAGTTTCCAACTGACACCTTTGGACAAATATTCAGCAACTCTTCTTCTAGATCACTTTTTCCATCAATCAATTTATCCCTTGATTCTCTCAACTTACCGCAGGCTTCGTTGAGAATCTTTACTCTGAACTTGATGGCTTTGGTCAGCTAGAAATGCTTATCCATATGTGGGATGATGCCTTCTTCTACCAAGATATGTGATGGTATTTGCTTTAATACTTGGAGAGTTTCAAAAGTCAAATCAAGATGTCCAATTTCTTGAGAGAAATCATCATCCATCTTCTCTTCATCCTTCTGAATGTCCCCCAAAGATTGATGAACTTTCAAAACGTCTTGAATCACTTCCTTCCCCTATTGGAGCAGCCTTTGGATCCATTCATCGACCACCCTTCCTTTTTTATTAATCTTCTCAATTGTAGGCATTGATGAGAAATCGAATCCGACAGGGAAAGAAGAAGATGGTATGACTTCAAGGGGTTTTGAGAGTTTAAGCAAAACCTCAGTCAACTGCTCCACCTTTCCTTTAAGCTCATCTCTGTTGTCTTTTGTTTCTTTCAACTTCTGACACAGCACGTTCGTAGCATCCCGTGCATCCTGTTGTGCCCCTTCTGCTGTCACTTTTCCTAGAGCCACCCTGGTTATCTGATAATCAGAGGCTTTTATGTCCTCTTTATTTTTGTCAATCATGGGAGTGGCGATCTCTACGAACTTATCCCCTAAAGTGTCCACCAAAACCCTTGAAACTGTTTTGGGTTTCTTGGCTGATTTAGCAGTAGAAGCCTTGAGTGAGCTAAAATCAAAGGCTGGTATGGGTACAATCACCTTCCTCTTCCTCAGAGTTTGCTCGAGTAGCCATTGCGGCGTATCAGAGGAAGTTACCACTGTTTTTGAAGTTGGTATCATACTCTCAAGGGGAGAAGATTCTACTAGTGGAGGGGGAATAGTTACCAATGTGGTAGTAGATCCGATAAAAAGAGGCACAGGAGGGGGCATGTTGGTGATCACTTGGGTCCCAGTAGAGAGGGGTGAGAGTCCAGAGAAAATACTGGCCATGATTGAAGAAGTTGATGGAGAATGAGGAGGTAGCAGTGGTTATGAGGGGGTAGGCGCAGATTCAGACTCTAAAGCCTGAGATGCAAGAGATAAGGTCTCTTTAGTTGGGAAATCAAAAAATGATGAAACCAGAGGTTGGCTTCCTTCTTCTTCCAAAGTAATTTCTCCTATTTCTGGTGGTGTTGGTGATTCTGGCACATCCACCATTTCAACTAGAGAAATAATTGAAGATATTTCTCTTTCTTTCCTCTTTTTGACAAACTTGACCTTTATAGGCCCCTTAGTATATTTTTTGTCCTTTTCCTTTTTGGAGGGCCCCACCTCTGAAGCAGCCAACTTTGAAAACTTATCATCTTTAAAACTCATTCCCCAAGAGGAGAGCCATGCTTTGGTGCATGCAATAATCAGAGCCGACCTATCTGTAATGGAGGCTTTTTCACTGATTAATCAATCAATAGGTTTGAAAACATATGGATCTTCATTTAGTCCATCATAGGAAAGATCTAGAACACTTTCATTGTCACTAGTACCTTCTGGTAAGTCAGCAAGCTCAAGTGTTTAAATCTCAGCAAGTGTCAATCTGCTATGATCCTTTTTGCGAACAACAACCTCATCATGTGGGTCAATCCAGATGTCTTCTATGCTTGGTCTGTGTAGGTGTATAGTTCCATATGCCCTAAGGACTCCTCGAATGTCAAACCTGTCTCGGGGCTTCATGTGCTTCTTCAACTTGTCCTGAATCTCATGAACAACATTCTTAGCTTTCACCATTGTCGAACAAGTGTATCTTCCAATAGAAATTGGGAAAGATACAGCAGCCTTATGTTTACTTTGTTGGAATTTATGAAAATCCAACAGTTTTCTGACCAACTCCATCAGGATTAATTTGTCCCCTAGATATTGGGGCAGATGGAAAGGATCCCCTGAGTACATGACTACCCGAAGATATGTGAACTTCTTGAATTGCAAGAAGACACATCCCCATTTGGAAACTTCAGCCCAGGCCTCATCTGAGATTCTTGTTTTCCTCAATTCATGGTTTAACCTGCAGATGTTTTCATAAAAGAAGGCATCATTTACGCTTCTGAATTGGTCTTGAGACCCTTTTCTTGTCAGTTGAGGGAAGTACTGATAAACCTGGTTCACCGTCATGTTTCCCTTTACATCCAACTCGGGATAGTTCCTCATCCCGGCCATTGCATAGGTGACATATGAGGACATATAAAACTTCCTTGTGGACAAGACTGTTGTCATTTGGGAATTTATCTCATTACTAATGAGAGTGCCCCAATCAATTCCTTGTTGATTCTTCTTGATGGTGATCATGAATTGATACATCCACCCTTAGAAAACATTTGATTCGGGTAAACCAAAAACCTGACTCAACAGAGTGATGATGTCATTGATTTCTTGAATGAAGTCACTCCTGGGGATAAATCTTGGGAATCTGGAGACAGCCGGTTTGGCTTTGATCAGGAACTTCTTATTTACATGCTTGATATAATCTTCCTGATTGTTATCCCAAGCTTTCTAAGCTGAATTGTATCTAACTCTCCATATTCTTCAAAATTGGGCAGTTTGAGGAGGTCATCAAAGTAACCTCTGTCTAACTTGATCACAACTTCTCCCGCCTGATTTCTCACAGCACGGGAAGCAGAGTCATAACTGGAAGTGCAGGCTAAGATGAATTCAAGGCACTGAGCAGACATGGGAAAACCCGCTACAAGAGGTAAACCACTATCGGCTATCCATTTCATCCATGGAGTTTGGGAGGAAATCCTTACCCTACTCCAGAAATCATCAATATCTATATTTCCGAGCTCTATATCTCGGATGTCATAATTGTAATCGATATATGATGGAGACTCCACCTTTCTGAACTTGTATTTCATCCTTCCTGACTTCTCAGTCTTTTCTTGCGATGGACCAAGGTCTGACATGAGGGATTTCAAAGGAAGAGATTTTTGGAGATCATGAGATGTTGCACACTGAGAAAACCCTGACCTACTGGAGATGCCGAAAGGGTGGAAAAACCTAACACACTGAGGAGGATGTCGAGGAGTCTAGAAAACCCAATGCGCTGAGGATGTCAGAGATTTGAGAAATCCTGACACACTTTGAAGATGTCAGAAACTTGAGAAAGCCCTACATGCCAAATCTTCTGATATACTGCGGATTTTTGATACTGCACAGCACCCTTCAAAACCCGAGAAGAGGGAACAGGGTTTTTGTTGAATTTAAAACACGCAAGTTCTTTATTTACCATTCATATACCAAACATAGTTTAATTACAAAAACATTCCGGGAAATAACACAAAATGATAATTCCAAAGAGATAAACCCTAAAACATAAACCCAGTTTTAGAAAAAAACCTAAAAAGGAAAAAGATAAAAAACCCCACAAACGTGGTAAGAAAATGGGAAGAATTCCATACATAATTAATTCACAAAAACCATGAACAAAGAATGAAGAGAAAAATACCTTCAACCAGGGCAGGGAAAGATCAAAAATGATTAACGCAATTGGGCACAGGTGAGTTTCAGGTTTCGAGGTTGGAGAAGCATGCGCGAAAATCCACGAGGTAAAAATACGTTCAGTAAAAATGACGTGGAAATCTGCATATATATAATAAAATTTGCAATTAATACACTTCGGCTGGCACGTGCCAACTCACCCAACAACTCAGCATTAACGCCATGTCAGCATGCTCGGGAGGTCTGAAAACCTGACACAAAGGTATTTAGAGCAATTCAGGTTTCAGGTTGCGGAAAAAAAATTACATGAAGCATGATGCTTAGACAAAGACATGCTCCAATGTTCGGAAGTTCCGCAAACCTGACTCACCTTAGTCAATGCGGGTTTCAGGTTTCGGGGAACACCAGACATGAAAACATCTAAAACACATGTTGTCCTATCGGTGAAACCCGAAAACCTGATTTTCACTCATAAAGGCAATTTCGCAAAATCAGCTTAAAAAATTTCGTAGGGTTATCTGATAGTTTTGGCGTAAACTCAAAACTGAGATAACAAGCAGTAAATAAATGAATAATGAAATACTGAATTTAACCCAAGTAACTAAGTAATAAATAATGAAACCCTAATTCTAAATAGGGGTTAGATGAGCATTAGCTTATTTGTAGAGGTTGTTGAAATGTGTCAAAATGGAGACCGACTGAATAGAGATGGAAAACCGTCACATAGAATCCTAGAAATTTACAGATATGAAGGATTTGAATGGACTGGAGAACCTGGAGAGGGATGGAGGCATACGTGGGCACTCTGGTCTACTTTCTAGGTACCCTAGTCTACGTAAATGCTCATAAAATATCTTCTAAGGTTTTGTAAGATGTTTTCACTTATTCACCTTTTATGACATGTATGTCACACTTGGATCGCTGAGGTACCCGTAAACCTGCAATGAAGAAAGAACCTACAAAACCCTCAAACAGACATCAAATCCTAAAAAAGAAAGATCCAAAATTAGGGGTCAAACTATCCTCATCTACCACAATGGTGGAGTTACAACCAAGCGCTACACTAAAACTCAAATCCAGTGTAGTTATGTGTGTATGTATGTAGAATTTTTCCCTAGGTTTCTCTTGTGTATGTTGCACTTGAAGTAGCGAGTAGGTAGCTAGGTGTAGAATGTAAATAATTTGACATGATAGATTCCCCTCCTATGAAGTGTGATGTAGAAGAACTAACCTTTTTCCCTTGTGATGGAGCTAGATGGATACAAATGTAGCTCTTATATTCTTGATGGATGCAACCTTAGATGGTGATAAGTAGTGCTTAGTGCTTGTTCCCTTATTATGATCACATAACTTTATATTTATATGATTCCCTTGCTTAAATTTTGTAATTAACCATGAAAAGACTGACTACCAAAAATATAAGATGCTCAAATGGCTAGAAAGAACCCAAAAGGTGTGACCAAAGTACAAATAGGACAAGGGTTCCCATAGGGGATGAGAGTGCCTAGCGGTGATGTTCTAGCTAGGCGTTGGTGTCTAGAATGACAAATTTTGAAAGGTAAATAGATAGACTGAGAGAGTAAGAGTGTAAGAATTAAAGCATAAGCATAAAGCAAATAAAGGTGGCCAAATACATGGGTTAGTCATTACTTTTTGTACTTAGGAATCATATATAGTAGTATGTAACTAGGACTAAATAATTACCCAAGGTGTGTGGTTTGGTGTCTACATTTTCCCCCACTTTATGTTGGTGAGCAGAATGATCAATAACATAAAGTAGATAGAGATGCCCACCTAATATCCATGTATATTTATGTTGAAATTGTGTCGAGGGACTATAAAAAGTGTGGAGTGATAAAAAGATGGAGCATGGAGAATAAAGATGAAAAAGTGTAAAAGGTGATGAAAATGAACCTAGGGTGAAAATGTGTGTGCATATTCCAATGTGTGTAATGTTCTTGTTTTGTTAATGTTGAATACCTACTTCCCATATGGATGGACCTGCAAAAGAGAAGATGATCAAGTATTTAAATACACATGTATATGTATAAAAAATCATGTAAGGAAGTATGTAAAAGAAAATACTGAAAATGTGAAAAAGGAACATGTGCACTTGATCCATGATGAGGAAAGAGTGTAGAAAGTATCTTGTAGATGATGTCAATGCATGCACATTTTTCAGGAGATTTCACTCCAATGTAATGGAAGAATTATAGGTATAAAATGTTTGATGTCATCTTCAAACCTTTAACTGTTTCTTGCTATATAAAACACCACTGCATATGGTGTGTACAAGTTTTAAGGATTGTATTCCCTGTAAAATCCATTGTTTGTGGAGTTATGTAGACTTTTTTGAACTACCAATCGATGTGTGATATGCCCCCTAGTCTCAGGTAATCTAGAAAAGGTTGATGTGTGATATGCCTCCTAGTCTCAGGAAATCTAGGAAAGGCCACTGTGTCATGGACGCAAATTTGATTTTACGCCCTGAAATCTGAAAATTGTATTATGTTGGTACTTTATTGTGTTGTGTATATTATGTATGGGGTAACTAATTCACCCAAGTGATTCCCCATCCTTTAGGGATCATGCAACGTCACTAAGGGAGAATGTGGCCTAAAGGAGGACTGGCTGCTGAAATTGTGCCCTGTAGAGGGGGAGGGGATGTGCTTTTGGTATAAACCAATGCATATGCAAAAAAATGGCTAGGAAACAAGTGTTAGTAAAATCAAATACAAGCATACATTTGTAAGATGAGGTGTAAGCTAGACATACAATGTGTAAGATAAAACACACAAGAATACAATGTAGACCATGAGAATTGGGTTACAAACATAGGACATCACTCATAATGTCGTAAGATAATAAAGGCCATAGTGGCCGCAAGAAATTAGAGAACAAAAAAGGAATAGGGAAAATCCTATAAATAATGACAAACAAAACAAAACAAGTAATGTAACTGATAACCATGGTGGCAAATAGTCCTGCAAAGCAAATGTTGCACATGAAGCACCTGTTATCATGTTATAAAGATAAAAAATATGTCAAAGCATGTATAGTATAATAAAATAGTGTGCTATGAAAAAAAATGAAACAATAGCACCTGTAGTGTATGAAATTAGATGCCCCAGGGGTCATTATGGGACTGGTACTAGGTACTGCACCAATCATCCATGTTGTGTATAACGGACCTATATAATCTGCAATCACAACTAGAAAGGAAAGTGAACATGCATGTTTGTATAATCAATAAAAATTACATACAAGATATCTATATAGCATGTGTAATAGTGAACACGTATAATTAAATGTAAGAAAAATTAAATGCAACCAAGATATGTAATATGTTGTGGATTTATGGAATGGAATGCAAAGTGAATGATACAAGTCGTTTACTCCCCCCCAAGTGAATTGAGTCATATGTAGTGAGGTTCATTTGTTTATGATTCCTCAACAAACAAGAATGAATCATAAATGAGAATTTGTCATCTGGAAATGGTCAAACTATGTGTTGTATGTATCGTAGTGTGTTGAATATGTAATGATGATATGCAACATAGAGATGAGGTGTGAAAACGTGTGATGGTTTAGCCTAAAGTGTATATCACAAGATGAGTAGAAGAAGTGACGATTTATCCTAAATCTTATATTATGATATGATGTTAGAGGAAGTGATGATGTATCCTATGGCGTATATCACTAAATGATGCAAGATGAAGTGATGATGTAGCCTATATCATATATCACTAATCTAGGAATGTCAAGTGGTATGATAAAAAAAGGTTGATTGATTGATTAAAAGTAGGATTTGATGAGGTCCATTTGATATATACCCTCAACAGTTGAGTATAAACCATGGGACTGAAGTGCATCATAGGGTAGTGAGTGTTGTTGTTAGGTGTATTATTTCTTAACATGCATGACATTGAGTGGGATTTTGAGTGGATTTCCCAAAAGTGTAATAAGACAATAAACTCCGCCACCAAGTTTTTCAGTGATAATGTAAGGACCAAGACAATTTGGTTTAAATTTTACTTTAAGTGGAGCTTCAACATTTTTGTTTATCTGATTCTCTATTAGAACAAGATTTTCGATGCTAAATTTGTGAGGATGGGTTTTTTGATTATATGCATGCGCTATGTTAGATTGATACACAGAAATATTTTCTAGTTCTTGAATGTTGTGGGAGTCTAGTATTTCTAACTCATGTAGTCAGTTTTCACGATATTCGTTGTCCTTAAGTATGCCTTTAAATGAGACTCATAATGAAGGTATCTCAAGTTCAAGTGGGATGATGGCTGCAGTACTATAGACTCGGGAAAAAGGAGTTACATTTGTAGGCATATGCACACTAGTACGATAAGCCCATCGGGCGTAAAATAGATAATTATGCTAATTGTCACCAATAGAAACAATTGTCTTGCATAAGATTTTGATAATAGTTTTTTTGGTGGCTTTGACTTGGCCATTAATTTGTAGGTAGTAAGGAGTAGAGAACAATTGTTTAATTTTTTAAAAAAAATTAACATCCTTATTTTGTAAAGAGGATCCATTATCTACGATGATAGCAGAGGACACACCAAAGCATGTAATGATATGGGTATTTTGGAAACCACATATTTTAGGGCCAGTTACGCTTTTTAATGGGGCTACTTTGACCCATTTAGTAAAATATACAATGTCCATAATAATGAATTTGTGTCCATCTACTGATTCACAATTTATCATGCCAATGAGGTCTAATCCCCAAAGGTAAAATGGCTAAGTTGATGTAATTGGTTAAAAATCATATGCAGGTGTGTGATGGAGGTTACCTTGACTTTGAAACTTCTCGCAATGAGTAGCATATTCAAAGCACTCCTATTCCATGGTAGGCCAATAATATCCTTGACGCAAAATATTTTGAGACATTTCCTTTCTAGATAAAATGACCACTGAACATGATATTGTGTATTTGGGAATTAGCAGTGGGAATATCATCAAGCCCTAAACAACAAAATATTCAATCATCAAGTGCATGCTTAAATAATTTTCTCCCAATGATGATGTAATGGGTAGCCTCATGTCATAAACGATGAGTTTCATGAGGTTGCAGAGTATCCATAATGGTTTCGTATATAAGAAGTTATAAATTAGCGTAAACAATTCGGAATTGTCCTTACTATGCATGATGGTGCAAGATGTAATAGGTAATGTGGAGATGGAATGATATCCCATGTTTTTAATGTTGAATGTTGTTTGGTAGTCGGTAATATCTTGTTGAATTAGTGACACTATGCTAGCCATAGCATCTGCATGACAATTATCCTTACAAAGAATGGTAACAATAGAGTAATAATCAAATTTAGCCAAGAGGTATTTTACAAGTGCATTGTATGGGATTAAGTGTTCCTCTATTTTGTTATATGTATCATTAACCCAGTTCATTAGTAGTTAAGATTCACCATGTATGCATAGGTTACAAATGAATAGCTTCCAGGAGGTGAGAAGGTTGAGGATGACGCTTCATATTTTGTGATGTTATTGGTACAGGAAAACCCTAATAGTTATATAAAGGGGAATAAATCACCTTTTGGAGTGATGAAAACTATCCCAGCCCTAGTGCTAGAGAGACAACGAGACCCATTAAAATACATTTTCCACATATCAAGATTGACATTATAAGTAGTGATTATGTTAAAATGTAAAATTATAGCCAAATATAAATGTTATAGTAGCAGTAAATAAATGAATAATGAAGCAATTAATTTAACCCAAGAAACTACATGATAAATAATGAAACCCTGATTGTAAATAGGGTTAGAATAGCCTTATCTGATTCTCAAAGGTTAGTGGAATGTGTTGCAGTGGAGACCAGATGAACAGAGATGGAAAACCATCGCACATGATCCTCAAAAATTATAGATCTATAGGATTTTACTAGACTGGAGTGCCTAGAGAGGGATGGGGTCCCCTATGGATGCTCTAGTTTGGTTTCTAGGAACCCTAGTCTGTATAAATGCTCAGAAAAATATCCTTTGAAGTATCACAAGAGGTTCACACTTGTTTTCCTTTTGTTACGTGTATGTCACACTTGGACCACTGAGGTACCCATACACATCCAAAAAACTCAAATAAACATCCAATCCTAAAAAATAAATATGCAAAATGAGGGGTCAAACTATCCTCATCTACCACAATGGTGGACTTGCAACTGATTGTTGCACTACATCTCAGACCCAATGTAGTTTTGTGTGTGTGCAGAATTGTACCTTAGGTTGCTCTTATACATGTCGCACTTGAAGTAATGAGAAAGTATCTAGATGTATAATGTAAATAATATGTGCATCGAAACAATAAAATCCCCTCCTGTGAAGTGTGATACAAAATAAGTGGCATTTTTCCCTTGGGATGGAGTTATATGGATGTAAGTGGAACTCTTAGATGCTTGATGGATGTAACCTTATGTGGTGATAAGTAGTGGTTAGTGCTTGTACCTTATTATGACCACATAAATTTATATTTATATGATTCCCTTTCTTGAATTTCATAATTAACCCCAAAAATTCTGACTACTAAAAATATAAGATGATCAAATGGCTAGAAATGACCCAAAAGGTGTGACCAAAATACAAAGAGGAAAAGGGCACCCAGAGGGGATAGGAGCACCTAGCACTAGCATTCTAGTTTGGCACTGGTGTTTAGAATGAAAAATTCCAAAAGGTGAAAATACAGACGAAGCAAGTAAGAGTGTAAGACTGAAAGTAGACGCATAAAGAAAAGAAAGGTGGCCAAATACATGGGTTAATCATTACTTTTCATACTTAAGAATAATGTAAATAGTAATATGTAATCAGGAATAAATAATTACCCAAAGTGCATGATTTTGTTTCTACGCAATCCATAAAATGCACCTCATAATTTGTTTGACACTTTTTCAATGTGGGTTTTGAAGACACCTTAAAGAGTTGGTTATACTAGGCAACTACTTAGTGTTGTGAAACCATTTCAAAATCACCCTATTTTTAATGCTTTCCAACTATGAAATTGGGTTATGTCACCTCAGACCTATTTATTCCTACTTTGAAAATTTCTAGAATATTCTTTTCCATCTTGTTCTATTGAGAAGCACTTTTTTGCATTTGTTTGAGATCCACCTTGGCTTGCAATGCTCAAGCAAAAATTGTATTCTCACCATAAAGGATAATATAATTAAAATCAATATATTCCCGATTTGGGTGTTTGGCAACCATTTTATAAGGCCATTCCTTATCCACTTGGGCTAGTTTAAATAGTAATGTGAATAAATCATGTTGGCCAAACTTTGATTTTTTTAGACACTCTTGTAAGGTATGATTAAATTAATTTTTATGAATATGTTTATTATATATATATAACCAATATAAACACTTCTAACTAAACAATAAATGGAAATTTTGATTGTGTGAAAAAATTTCATGCCTCTCTATAGAACCTTCTTAGTTGCAATGAAATTGAAAGTTGTGTGAAGAAATTTTAAAGTCCTTTATTTCTCTCAAAGTATAAATTATGATTAGACTATGAAATAGTGAGATAATGATTTATTTTTCTCTCTCCTAGCTTGTACTTTATTATGAAAATAAATTTCTTACTTGTGTGAAGAAAATGAACATTTATCTCTCTCCCTCGAATCCTAGAAAGATAATTATAATATGAAATGTTGTGGAAAATATTGATTTCATTATTTATATAAATTATGAATATTGTTTTGATAACATTGTTAGATATGAGAGGTGGAAGTCATGTCATATTTTTGTTGACCCCTTGTTGATGTAGGTGGTAGGAGATGCAACGGAGATGAAAATAATTAGTGTACTCAAGATTTAATTGTAGTTAGTTCCCTTTAAATTTTATAATTTGTTTTAAAATAAAAGTGGGTTACTATCATTGAAATTGTTGTATTTGGTTAGTTATATTGATTTTATCAGTTGAAAATAATTGAAATTGTGAATATAAGTATAGAAATTTCAAAACATCATGTGTTAATGGAAATCATGTTGTATCTAAATGAATTTATTAAAAGTTTCAAGAAATAATTATTATCGTGTGGTTGGAACCTTGTTTGGAAAATGACTACTGTAGAAATAGAATGAAATAAAAAAATAATTTAAGACTGATTTTTTCTCTATACTTATCCATGCACTATTTAGTCCCTTAGTGGAGCCTAATCTAGCAAGAGAAACCCTTAAACTCATAGGAAAGAAGCTATGTTATTTCACAAAATAAATATTCTCTTAAATATGTAAAATGGGACGTGATATATTACTAAGCCCTAAATTTTTATTGTGAAACCTTGGTTGTATTTTCCTTTGGTGGAAACCATGTTCTATGGATTTATTTTCCATGTGTTACTCTAAAATGGTCACCTTGTTGTATGAGAACATGAAAGGATAGGGTCTCGTGTGATCCTTACCTTGTAGTATTTACGTTCCCATATTTTAAAGAATCGTTTATTGTCCTTAAAACCCTGTTTGTGGTCCATGGAAGTGGGTTATACCTAATATGATACTACCCTTGAGGAAAATGTTATATTTCTACCTAGATTCTCTATCCCTCATAATTTTTTCTCTATTTCAAGCTAAATATGATCCTTGTGTGTCCTTTTCTCTTTCAGGTAACTAATGAAATATTAGTTAAATTGTGAAAGATAATATGAGATAAAGATATCATGATAATAATAGTGATTATTTCATTGTGATTTTTAATTATTGTGAAGTTAGGATGATACTATCTATATGATCTCTTTAGGAGTATAATTTTAGGTGTGAATTCTTAGCTTATAATAGCTAAACTATGTTTAATAAGATTGCATTGAATATGTAAATTATAACTTGAGTTTTTACCTCTTAAAATTTTTGATAAACCTTTGGATAACTTAATTAAAGTAAATTGGATTGTTTCCTTATGGGGAAACATGTTTAGATATAAATGGAAATTCATAACTTGAAAAAATGTTTTTTTATTAGATAAGGTAAAAACATGGGTCAGATCCCAGGGTCATTACAAAAGGAGGAACATAAACCAACAAGCATGAAAGAAACAGAAAATTCCAAGAAAGGAGTTAAACATGCTTAACTCTTAAAATGAAGATCGAGACTTTGAACCAAAGAGAGAAAACCTAGAGAGAAAGAAAACTGAGCTCCAAAACTTCAAAACTAGTAGAAGTTTGCCAAAAGTCTTCCAACAGTCTAGAAAAACTGAGCTAATTTTTAGGAGATCCTTCACTAGCTACCATCATGACTACCTTTGATCTCGGCACCCTCAACACCCTTGACATTTATATCTTCCTCAAGCTCATCCTCAAAGCTACTGATGCACAAGTTAAAATTCCTTCTTTTAGTGCCTTCCTCCATCCCTTCCAACCTGTCACTCAGCTTTTTGACCTGGTACTCCAGGCTCTAGAAACTTCTTCTTGGACTTCACCTGAGTAGAGACAATTTTCTTAGAAGTGTTAATGACATCCAACATAGTTTCCCTTTGACCAACATTGGTTTCCTCCATCACCTGAAGCACACCCTCTAAGTACTAAACCTTTCTACTCAAATCCTTGAAACCCTTAAAGTTACCATCCCAATTCCTTTTTCTCAAGGTTCTTGCTTCCCCATGACCTTCCTCACTCTTCTCTTTACCAGAATCCTCCCCCACATTTTTGCATTTCCCATCCTTCATCTTAGTAAGGCATTCTGTGAGAGTGAGGTCATCCTCTTCAGCCTTATCTTCCAAAGAATAATTTAGAATAGGTTTCCCTTTTTCAAACATCAAAATTATGATCCCTTCATGCAAAGGTATCTCATCTTTCTCCTATTGGAAATCCATCAAAGAATTTTTCAAAGACATAAATAGGAAGAAAGGGATGCTCACCATGACCTTATGGTGAAACATATTCAGAAGGGTCATATGGTGGGTATAGTATTTTTTGTATTTTCCTTCCAGAGTTATATACTTCATTATTTGAAGGAAAAAATATCTCCATATTCTCAAAATACATGACCTGGAAATACCATCCATAAAGAAGGAGTACCTTTCCTTACCCATAAAGAACAACTCAATTTCATGTTCTCTGTGGGTTCTGTCCTTAAAAGTTTTGAGCCTGTCCATTTTTCATGTTCATCACAAGGGAAATGGTGCACTCAGAAACCTCAATTTCCATACCTATGTTACTTCAAACTTACCCTCTTTCCAAGCTTTTCCAAAATACTTTGACAGGGAGGGATCATGACCATGTAATTTGGCGATGAAATTACTGAAACCCCCAATCTTAAGCTTGTTCAAAAAATGTTGATTAAAAGCTTCAATGCTCTAGCTATAAGGTTCAACTCTAATCCTATCACCACCCATATTCACAAGACTAAACTTCCCCTGTTTTCTAACACTTCTCAAAATCAGACCCCCTTTCACACTAACAGAAACCATGGAAAACAAGATATTAAGTAAGTTGTCATAGCCCTGGAGCTCACTCGTGCCAACATCATCAAACTTAGTGCCCTCTATCTCTACTAATGGTTTCATTAATGTCCATGGGTAATTCATCATCTTTACACCAGATCTTTTAATCATTACTAATGGCTCTGTAATTATCCATCTTATCTGCACACTTGTTCCCTTGACGCAAAGTATGATTATAAGAAACCCTTACAAAATATTTTAAAGTTTCCTTAACATCATTGAGGATATTTCTTATGGACCAATTAATGGAACCCTAATTATTGAGGGCATTAATAATGATGAGAGAATCACCTTCAATCTAGATGTCCTTGAAGCCTTTTTCTTTAGCCAACAAAACCCCCAAAGTAAGAGCTCTAGCTTCCACCATGTTGTTTTTTTGCCATCCTAATGGACCCACATAAGAAAATAACCAATCTCCTTCATTGTTTCTTAAAATTCCCCCTCCCCAAGCAAGACCCGGATTCCCTTTTGATGCTCCATAGAAATTTATCTTAACAACATTTTCAACATGCCTAATCCAACTAGAATTCTTTTTTGGTTTGTGTAATTCCACCAGTCCAAGGATGAACTTATCAATAAATTTTTTCTCACTTTTCGGGTAGGGTTTCTTGACTTTTCCTTTAAAGAGTTTAATTTTTTCCTTAATGGCAGCCAAAATGTTTCTTCTAACTTTCAAGAGAAGAGTTTTCTGATCCCAGAAGATACAATCATTCCTAGCCTTCCATAGTCCCCAAAAAAATGAGGGAGGGCAATATTCCAGGCCCAGAACAAAATGGGAAAACAGAAGGGACTCTCCCATTGAAAACAATAGTCTTCAATCGTCAAGGGCAAGGTCCATTGGTTATTGAACAGATCTAGAATGAAAGAAAAGACATCATGGGAGAAGGAGAAATGAAGGAGGAGATGGTTGACATTTTCCTCCTCCTTCCTACAAAGAGAACATCTATTAGGAAGCTTCATTCCCCTTTTCCTGAGATTATCCACATTCAAGATTTTATTTTGGGCAGCCATCCAGTAAAAGATATTAACCTTTGGGGTAAGATCCTTCACCCAGATTTTACTCCAATATTCATTGTGCATATCAGTCTTGAAATTTAACATGTAGGCATATTTAACTGATGAAAATTCCGTAAATCTTCTTCTTTTCATTTGATGGAATCCTCCTTGGTTTGGAACACGGGGATGTGGAAATCCCTTAATTTCTTATTGAGAGCCTGAAAGGGTTGGATGTCACCATCAAAATCAAAAGGAGGTTCAATGGTTTCCCATTTGACAGAATCTTCCTAGATCCAGAAGTCCCAAATCCAAAATTTTCATGTTTCCTTGTAGAACTGAGCAACCCTTTTCCGAGATTTCTAGGTTAGCTAAGGGGGAATCCTCAATCCAATTATCATACCAAAAACTGATTCTAGAGCCCTTTCCTATCTCCCATATAGTACCTTTGGTTAATATTTCTTTGGAGGCCAAAAAATAATTCCAAAAGGGAGACCCTCTAGGAATATTATCTTGATTAAAAAAGGATTCCATTCTACCTATATTACGCAAGTATTTCATCTTTATAATTTGCACCCAAATTCCTTCCTCTCTAGAAATCCTCCAACCTGCCTTGGAAATTAAGGTCTCATTCATAAGAGAAATATTTTTTAACCCCAAGCCTCCACAAAGCTTTGGTTTTGTGACTTTTTCCTAGGCCACAAGAGGGAATTTTAACTTCTCTCCAGCTCCCATCCAAAGGAATCTCTTCTAGATTTTCTCTAAGGATTCCTTAATTTTAACAGGGAGCATGAAAAGAGACATCACATAAATGGGAATGCCTTGAAGGGAACTTTGGAGTAGTTGAATCTTACTAGCCTAAGAAAGCAAGAGACCCTTCCAAGATGAGAGTTTACTATTAACTCTTTCTAGTAGAGAATTCCAAACTGTGAAGTTGGGATTCTTATAAATCAGGGGCATACCCAGATAAGAATCTAGAAAATGCTTAAGCATGCACCCTAGGATGTGATCTAGTATAGCTCTGAACTTAATTCTCCACATTAATGAAACAAATATAAATTTTGTTGAAATCAACCATCTGTCCCAAAAACATATTCATAATCATTAAGAACCACCTTAAAATTGGAGGCATCATAGATAGATGCCTTTCCCATCATAAATTTATGGTCCACAAAACTAATTTAGGTAGATAGAGGGAAGGCCATTAGAGATTTTAATACCCTAGATATTGTTTTAAAACATCGATAGTTGACAAATTCTACTCAAGGATGTAGCCATTATGACATAAAGGAAGGGTGAAAGAGGATCACCTTTTCTTATCCCTCTACCTGCTTAGAAGAATCCTTCCAGTTTTCCATTAACCAAAACTAAGAAACTAGAAGTGGATATGCAGGTCATAATCAAATTAACCAGGAAGTTATCAAAACCCACCTTTAACAGGATGACCTGGAGGAAAGACCATGTTATCCTATCAAAGGCTTTATGAATATCCAACTTGAGAAACATTTATGATCTTCCAAAGCTATCAATGGAATGTATGGCTTCTTAAATCACAATAATGCTATTAGTAATTTTTCTTCCCAAAAAAAAAGCCCCCTGATTCCAAGAGATAAAGTTAGGAAGAACCATTCTAATCCTCCCAGCTATGATTTTAGTTAGAATTTTATAGTTGGTGTTGCACAGGCTTATAGGTCTGAAATCCTTAACCTCCTTGGCACCAACAATTATCGGCACTAGGACTAGGAAGGTGTTATTCATTTTCCTCAAAAGATGACCATTGTTGAAAAAATCGTAGACCATTTCAATGACCTCATATTTTATCACCTCCCAAAATTTTTGAAAGAAAAAGGAAGGGAAACCATCCAGCCTTGGAGATTTATTTGGTTCCATATCAAAGATTGCAAAATGAATTTCATCCTATGAGGGCTCTTTAAGATATCTCTATTTTCAAGAGGGGTGATAACATTCTGGAAAATATCCAGGACTTTATTTTGAACCAGATCCTTCAACCTTTAACCCTGTTTAAAAATATCCTCAAAGTAATTTATCATAGTGGCATTTATCTCCCTATTTTCCGTATAGATCTCCCCATTATCACTTCTTATCTCATTAATCTTTAGGATATTAGCTCTGGAAGTGGCAGAGAAGTGGAAGAATTTAGTATTCATATCCACCTCCTTCAGTCATTTAACCCTAGATTTTTATCTCCAATACACCTCTTCTTTAGCCAGGATCTCATGGTATTTAAATAGGAGTTTTTGTTCTTGATCCTTAAGAACAGTGTTAAGACCATCATTCTCCATAAATTCCTCAATATTTCTTAAATCTTCAGCATTTCTTCTTTTTTCCTGGAAAATATTTCCAAAAGTCTATTTATTCCATCTTTTAAGGTTACTTTTGATATGCTTCAGTTTAAAACACAATCTAAAACTAGTAACCCCACAAACTTGAATATCCCACCATTCTTGAATTCTATTGAAAATATCAGGGTGGTGTAACCACATATTTTCAAATCTAAAAGGTCTATCTTTTTATAGTTGATTCATCCCCAAATCAAGAAGAATGGGATTATGATCCAATCCAATTCAAGGGAGAGTTTTTAGAGAATAAAGTTGATTGATCATACAAATATGACTCACCACAAATCTATCTAATCTAATCTAAATGAGCTCAGTTCCTACCCTTCTATTTACCCAAGTAAACTTGGATCCCTCTAATTCTAAATCAAATAGACTATTAATGGCCAGGCAGTCAGCTAAATCTTCCATACTTTCAGAATAAGAGATCAATCCCCCTTTCTTTTCATCAGGGGAAAGGGGGATATTGAAGTCCCCTCCAACAATCCAATATTTGTCTTTAAAGAGTTGTATACAGCTAGAGATATCCTTCCATAATTTCCATATTTCACTGAGTTTATTGGGAGCATAACTATTAGAAACATACTAGTATTTTTTAGAGATGATTTCTGTGAAACTCATAACCACATGACTAGGGGAAGAAAGGATTAGAACACCATGCACTATTCTAGGATCCCACATAGTTACAACACCTCTTGAGGCTCCTGAGGAGCTACACCCCTCCCAGTAACTTTCTTTCCAAATTTTCCTACCCACCTCTTTAAATCTATCCATTTTCATTTTGGTTTCTCGGAGCATGAGAATATGTAGTTTGTTTTTAACTCTAATATCCTTAACTGTAAGATAACTTGAAAAAAAGTAATATGTGGCTCTTATATGCTTTGAATGTCCTGTAAAACAAAAAATTAAATAAAGAATTTAATTTTAATATGTGTGTATACTAATTGAAATCTGTGTAAATTGTGGATGAAATTACTTCTTCTCTCTCTTAGTGGCTTAGCTATTGTGTTGTGAATCGCTCTTTTGAACAAATGTTGAACTAAATTATTATTATCATGCTTATATGTAAGTGTGTGTGTATGTGTAGGGGTGAGACTACATAATTACTTAATAAAGGGATAGGGGATTTTTTATTTGAACGGATGAAAAATTTTGTTTGTGTGTGTGTGTGTTATTGCATTGGATGAACCTAGGGAAGTTGTGGCTAGTCTTAGTGCGGGTATAAGGGAGTGGTTCAAATGGAGGTATAAGGGGCATATTGTTTTTTTGTTTTTTTCAAACAATATTGGTAGGCTTAGTGGTATGTGTCTCTTTATTTTTAGTGTAATGTATTTATCTTATCTATTTATATGATGGGGTTCATATTTGTGTAAATTTATCATAAATTGTTGTGTTGTACTAAGTGTTTCAGTAAAAAAAAAATTACCGTGGCTTTAGCTATGGATTGTTAGGTTTATATATTGTGGGTGTTACCTATGGTATTAGAATAGAGGTTCATAATATGGAAACTCTAATATAATATTGTTGATGTGATCGTGGAATATGAGATGGTGGAAGAGATGGAAGTGTTATGTTGTATTGTCAACAAATATGTACTTGTGATGTTGTGAATGTACTTGTAGTATTGTATCACTTGGTGTGGAGTTGTGTGTTATCTATATGTTGTGTCTGGTGTTATTTCATTGTGAATTTTGGATTTATGGTATATGTGTTATGTGAAAATCATGTTTCACATGAATATTGAATGTATTGTGACATTACATGACCCTAGTATATTATATGTTTACTACCAACGTGTTGTGTGATAAAATTGTTTCCTAGTGAACTGTGCAAGTATTGTGGTGTTATATCACATATTTTATTGTACATATGTTATTTGTAGGGTATGTGATAATTTACTTTCCTTCTTAATTTGGGTCATATCATGAGGTTATGAACATCATAATAGTTTATGTGTGTTATAAGTACTTTAAGTGAAAAATGTGTCATGTTGTGAACCATGAACATGCTTTGATGTTGTATCACCATGTTGTGTAGTACATATGCAAACAACGTTATTATTATGATGTTGTGTATTAAATAATTTTATTATTTATGTAGTTTTGTGTTGTGTTTTTTTTCATTACCCTACACCACAAATTCCTATTGTTAGTATAAATGTGTAAGTGTGGAGTGAGAAAAGTGAAATATTTTCCATACTTTCTTCAAATGAGTACAAGATAAGAATTGGAGTCTTGTGTAGATTACAAAAATAACTTTTTTCATTTGGTATGCATGGAATTTTCTCATTGGGTTTCATGCACATTATGTATCACACACCTTAGGGTCAAAAAATGACAACTTGTGCCTCCTTTCTCTCTCTCCTTAACTATTTACTTTAAGGATGACCTTTATGTGGCTAATGACTATGTTGAGCCTTGTGGGTGACTAGAGATGATGATTTAGAAAGATAATTTGGTAGTTACATTATTTTGATCAGCTATTAAATTTATATTCTTGTTCATGCTCAATATTGAATGAGCTATGATTCCCAATTGGATGTTGAGACACACACTTGAGGATACAATACCCCTGTGGATGGCCTTTAGAGGATGCATAGTACTTTGTGATGTGAAGAATTTCATATGTATTTTTATTTTTAAGCTTGAGTTTACTCAGAACCAATACTTTTATTTGAATTATTGATAATCTCTTAGGTTTTATTTTTTTAGTTACCTATTGCCTTATTTTGATCTTTTTGTAGCTTAAATGTGGCTACTTAAGCATTTATCTTTGATTAATTACATTTCCTTATTTTTGGTTATTTTCATAACTCGAGGCTATATGGATGTTGATGCCTCTTAGTTATCTTTCATCAAGCATGTAAATGTGGTTTTTCTTAAAAGATTTGATGAGTTGGTTCTACTATGGTGTATGTACATATATGTTTACCTTAGACTTGATACGATTCTTGTGTAGGTATAAGGGTCATAGGATTTAATTGTCAGGGGATGTAGGGTTTTAGGCTTTTGTATTTTAGGTGACATGCCTCTATATGTATAGGTCCACAGAGTGACTCAACCTTATTTTGGTATTATGATTCAACTATTGTTTTTGGAGATAAATGGATATTGTATTGAGAGGCATATATAGTGCTATACTTTTGATGTATTATGTGACTAGTGAGTTAATTTTGTGACTCTTATTACTTTCTTCTTGTAATACTTGAGGATTTATGCTCCTTATTGATGAGATTTGATATTTATATCCATATCTTGACACTGTGTTGGATACCATTGTTATTTTGATTCATGTGAAAACATGTTGCAAATATATTTTTGTGATTCCTTGTTGTTTATGTTGGCCACATGTTGTTTATATTTCTTTATGGCTAATGCATATGTGATTTGAGTACTATGATATGTGGATTTATCCTTTTTTCAGTGGTGTGAGAGGGGTCTCCACAACCTAATATTCCATGTTCACTACTAGTAGATTTGGTTTTAACTTAGATTCTATAGAGGTTCCTTCCTATCCTTGCATAACCTACTCTCTTTTCAGTGCTAGTCGGTCTAGATTAAGTAAAAGTAATGGTGGGATAGGGAAATTAAATTAAATCTTACTTATGTCCCTAGCATGTACTTGGGAAAAACAAACAAACTCCCATGTAAACCATTCCCTTTCCTTTTGGGTGTATGGATTTGTTTTCATATCCTCTAAGGACATATTTTGAGCTCGTGCTGATATAATCACTAATTCATTACATAAAATCTCATAGCACCATGTGGAAATCAGGGAGTCCTTTTAGATATCTACAATTACCTCCCCCTACTTACGTATTTTTTTATTCTTTGTATATTTTGGTTTTTTGTATATATTATTATAGTGAGTCTCATATTACTTCCTCCTAATTCTTATTTTTTCCTTGAAGTGTTGTTATTATGAGTACTAATGTGTATAGTTTTTATTATGTGTGTAGAGGTTTCGTGGTGGTTTTTCTATGTGTAGTGGTTACAGAATGCTCAAGATCATTCCATTTTTATTACTTATGTATTCCTATTTCATTTTCAAATTGATGAAAAATGGAAGCTTTAATGGATTATTCACTCACTATCCTTTAAAATATCCAAGCAATCTCATTTTTCATTATGGAATAATACCCCATGGTGTGAGATGTGTGTACATCCCTTAGGACCATGATGTTTATGTTGAAAATATTCCTAATAATTTGAAGTTAGAGTCTTAATTTTAGTTATTTCCCATACATATCAACTCATTTTGGAGACACATATCGTTTAAATTTCTCATGGATATAATACCCCTTCCCTACCTTTATTATCCCTTCTGGGATTTTCTAGTGCATAAAACATTACAAAAAAATCAACCATTGGAATTAGAATTTATTACTACCACCTTAAAATATTATTTGCACATTATGGTTGACCTCATGTGTAAGGAACTTGGGATAGTTAAATTGTTCATTTTGGGCTCACATTTGTGTGGTAATTTCTTTGGTTCTAAAAGATGTTTTATTACTACCTCTTATTACTTACTAGTAAGTTACATTATGATATCCATGAGTGTGTTCCAATTGTTGATGATTATTACTATTGTAATACCTCCAATATTCCTCTCTAAAACATATAGTTTCTTTATGTTTGGGGAAATCAAAGGATTTTTACTTTTTTAGGATTGCATATAAGTTCCCTTATCCAAGAGACTTATAGCATTTGCAATTATTTTTCTTATGGTCAATATCACCTCAGGCATAGAGAAGTGAATGGAACCATTATGATACTAACTCATTAATGTTTTAAATAGTATTGTATGGTCACTAAAATCCAGTATAGATAGAAACCATTATATATCAAAGTTCCTTGATGGCTATTGTTTAAATAATACTTTATTCATTATTTCTTTTCTTAGTTTGGGCTTCTTCATATTAAATATTTTCAGTCCTTCCAAAAATTTGTGGTGGATTAGATCACTCCACCTCATTTTCCTTTAGCTACCACCTATTCCCATTCAATCCTTTTCATTTTCATTAATCTTTGAGAAGGTTTACCCCATTTCTTCCATCAAAAACTTTATTTTCCCTCCATTTTCTCATGTGAAAGGATCTATCTTTATTCTGTAATTTTAATTTTATTCTCTATTTCTTGTTATGTATTATCATCCCCTTCCCATTTCAATATTTGGATATTACTCTTAAAGATTTTGTTCCACTAAAATGGTTCCTTAAAATTTCCTTGTTTTCTTTGCACTATATCTCTATATATTCACTTCTTAAATTCGTTTACAAGTGTTCATATCCATTTAGTTCTATCCCTTCTATAAATTCTCTCTTTCTTCCCACCATTTTATTTTGAGTGATATTTCCATTAGCTACCAATTTTTTGTAATATAGTTTTTCATTAATTTTAGTACCCATTGAGATTCGACCCCTTTTTTATTTCTATGTTTTAAATTCAAGCATATCCATTTCTTTAGATTTTTTTATCTGTCATTAAATTTATTTGAAGATTTTTAAATTTAAATACTCTTTTTTAATCTAATTTTATTTATTAATCTTCCCCCCATTTTAACATGCTTCTTTTTGTATGGCCATTGGATTTTCCTTTTCTACAAAACATTCTCAAACTTAAAGGATTTATAAGCTTCCCTAATTTCTCTCACACATTTAATGTTTCTTACCCTTATAGATTGGTATTGAGAGATTTTGATTAGATCCATATTATCCTTTAATCTTAATAATTACTCAAAACTACCTTATTTATATTTATACATACTCACACACTACATCACTAAAATATCTACTCTATTATGTGTCATATGATACTTAGTTTTGAAAATCCATTATGCTAGCTACTATTGCTTGGAATTCAGCCTACTCTAATTTATTTTCTTGGGATAAAAATTCCTCTACAGATAGTGTAATACAATTTTTCCATACTCTTTGATATGGTGAATCAATTGTGTCCTTTTCCACCTTATCCACAATTTTTGTAGGTATGCTTTAAATATTATTTCATACACTAGCACCAATTATCTCTCTTTAATTCACATGTTCCTATAAATTCATGTTTTTTACTACAATTTTGTTATTATTACATCTAGTTGGACATCATTTACATCTCTTCTAACCTAGACAATGTTAACAATCCATTTTCTATTTATTACTTATCGCCAACCTCATCACCATCGTAATCCATAAGCTCAACACTATGTACTTCATCAAAATGATTGCCTCTATTCTATATACCATTCAGAATGTAAGTATTCCTCTAGTGTTCTTATCATTTGTTTAGTATGTGTATAATACTATTGGAATTTGTTGTTGTTTCTACACAACATGCTTTAATTTCCCTCAAGAAATCATGGAACCTTGGACCTTTCCTTAAATGAGAAAATTATTTGAGTGCTTAAAATTTATGATCCCTTGTCATATGCCCCTTTACAATATTTATTATCCCTTATTTTTATAATATCCTTATTCCTGAATTACATGTGGTCTCACCTCAATTTTAGGTGCACAAGTGACTTTATTTTGTGTGAACCCTTGAAGATATTTGCATGACATTCTTTCACTTGTGTAATATTATGTGGCCTTATTTTTTGTGTGCATTTTTTGCACCTCTTTGTGTATTTTGACATGCCCTTATACACCACACTTCACATAGTGAAAATTTCACCCTAAAAAATCCCATTACAAATTATCTTAAATCTTGTGCACCATCACCTTAAATCCATATATTTTTCAAAGTAATGTGTAATGTCTTGCACTATTTCATAAGCTTGTCCATTTATTTCTTGAACCTTGTATAAATGCATGAGTCGCCCACATTCAACTTAGAATATTTATTCATTATGTAGACATATCACGAATCATACAACCTCTCAATGCTTTGTGGCACCTTGAATAGCTAGGATACCAAACATATACTATGCAAGACCCTTAAAAACCTTATGGAATTATGTGACTTCAGAATTCTTCACCAAATTTATATAATTGAATTAATTATATCCCACTTGGGAAAATATAACACCTAACACTTTTTGTCTCAAGTGTTATATTGTGCAGATAACATGCACACATTCATGATACAACAAAGGATGCACAAAAGAAGTTTCATAAATTCTTCTAAGGAAGGCAATGCATATTGTTTGTGTAATAATTTATATTATGTAGACTAAAAAATGTCAAGAGTGTGAAAAATTACACAAAAAACATAAAGAAAGACATAATAGTCGAACACACACATTGTCACACCCCTCAATCCCTCATTCTATTTTGTTGTAAAATGAATTGAAGCATTAAAATAATTAGTGAGTAGTGTGGCAGCCGGTACCACTATGTTGTCTCGTGTACCGTTTTGGACACGTATGCATAGATGAAAGGGTATGCATACATGTGCACAATTATATGAGTGACATCGCAATGGCTCTTGTTGTCTCATAGCCGCAAACTAATTAAGGTTGTAATTCCTTCAACGTGTTCGCATGCTACCTTGTTTCTGTAGATGATGGTTTTATTAAGCATCTTAGATGGCTATGTTGTCATGCTGTGTGTTGTGAAATATCTTCTAGATAGAGGAGATGGACCTTCATTGTGGGATGCATAACTGACATCCATACATCGATGGATATTATTATTATTTTACTTTTGTTTTCTGGGTGATTTAAAGTTGCAAAAATATGGTTGAACTTATATGCCACTTCTATACTTTAGTCATTATGATGAAATAATGATATGGTACTAAACAGTATATTGAGCTTGGTTTCTTACACGACCGCTATGACAAGTTTGATCAATTCTTACATTTAGTAGTATGGGAAAAATGTTTGAATAATTTGACGGTGAGATTGGTTATGAAGTTGTTGTAATTATCACCTTCGACCTATCTAAATATCCTCCATGTAAATTATGTTATGATAAACCTCTATAAGTTTGTGTACTTAATTAAATAACATTTTAAGTTATATAAAGGAATTCAATTATTAAAATAATTGAGAGGCTATGAGATATTTGTTTTGATTAATATTGCTTGCATTTCGAAAATAAAATCAAATATTTTTGGGTATTGTTATTAACTATATAGGCCATGCATGAGGCTTAAGGATTTATAAGCCAAATAACTACATTGAAGACCCACTAAGTAAATTAATACAATTTATGATTTTTACTACCAAGCTTAGTTAATAACAAACCAAGATTTCAATGAAGGCGTTCGCTATGTGAACGGTTACTTATATTTCTGTCTATGCAAGTAGTTAAATTTGGAAAAAGGAATAAATTTTTCTAAATGTGTGAATCCCACCTTTTGTGGAGGAGAAGTTAGAGGCCATCAGTGATGGTTGGTTCGATATTAAATAGCATTGAATATATTTAATACACTTAAATGTGAAGATAAGCTTTGGAAGTGGTGAAGCTTCTTGGAGAAGCTATCAGACATTTTATTGATTCATTTTATTTTTTTCTTTCAAGTTGCAACTGCGAACTCTTCTCCTTTCGAAAGTTCCACTTTTGGAACCAAATTTGCAAGTAGTTCTTGAAGGATATTTCGTTGGAAATTTTAGAAGATAAAAGTAGGTCAATTATTTTTGTATATATATAGAAGGAGGATATGTGATATAGATAGGTTTTATTTGGATTTTTTTACTGTTGGCTTTGTACAAGGAGCATTGGTAATCATGTCTCAGTGGTAAAGAATAGTTGTTGGGACTACGAGGTGGAAGGATTTCTGTTTTTAATAGGCATGGATCGCTCTCTCTCCCTCTTAATATCTTATTCAATCTAATATTTGAATAGATAATATTTTGCAACGTTTCCTTTGGTTAGAATGCATGAGGAAGGTTATTATTGTGCACTGTATGATTTTTACAAAATTATGAGTGATTATGTTTGAACTTTCAGAGAGATGTAGTAATAACTGTTAGATTGGGTGTTGTTATACCGCGTGATTATTACTGTTAAAAATGTGTGTTTTTTATACTATTGGGAAGTGTAAACTCATTTACCTGAGTTCTAATATTCTCTATTTTGATTATTACTTCATTAACTCTGGGTATTACCCAGATGCCTGAAATGTTTATACGGTTAAGGAAAAATACCTTAAGTGGCATGCTCTGTAAGTTTTGGTGTTATGGGGATTATAATGGCTTCACTTTATAGCTAAAACCATGTTTAATTTCAGATTATTCTTCCTTCTGGAACATGGGGTTGAATTCATGTTAGAGAATCCAACGAAAATCTTAAATAAAAACCCATAAGGGGATTTTCTGATTTGGTTGTTTTTAATTGAGTGTTTTTATCCAGTCAGTCAGGGTGCATAAAATGATTGATACTGCATATATGATAAATTGATCTAATTGGTAATTTGATGTGCATGTTTGGGCATGAGTGATTGACTTGTGAGCTCCAAACCCTGTGTATGTTTTTTAGCTATATTTTATTGATCACTGTAATGTGAATACGAAGACCTCTTAGCAATGCAAATAAGCCAGTAATCAGTTATTTCCTTTGAGGTGTCAATTAGTATCGACATTGGTTGGGATGGGTCTTGATTAAGCAAGAAAGTTATAGGAATTTGTGAAGGATCTTGATTCAGTTAAAGGTAAATAAAAATTACTTTATTAACGTCTATCTTGGGAATTTGGGCAGTATAATGTCATACGTTGAGTTTAGTGGTTTCGATGTTTGGGAAAAATACAGATTCCCTAGTAAGATATATTTAAATAATATTAAAGAACATTAATAAATTATTTTGACAAGATTATATCAGTTGTTCTTGAAAGGAAGTGTATATATATTTTCTTAAAATAATTATCGACCTATTCTGGTAAGAGATGTCGGGTGGAAAGTAAGGAGGAAGAACATTTTTTGTGGGTTGCTATTATGAATACCCATTTATAGCAAATTTCTGCTACTTGCATTGAGTAGCACACTGAGATCAATCCCTATGGATACCATGAAGAATACCTTAAGGATATAAGGATTTAATAGAGTAATTACATGTTTTTAGAAGTTTTGTTGCCATGGCTTAATTTTATTAAGTTTGTAGCATCTATTAATTACGCCATATTCCCTTATTAGCGAATGAGATCATGAGCTAATCAGATCTCATCAATTTCATTTCAATTGATTCGATGGACATTAGTTCCAGTTCAAGGTTGAGATACCTTCTGTTACTTCTTTATCTTTCAACATCTCCAATCTCATCGAGGCTAAAAGTCATTATACTATTTCTTTATTTTATAAGCTAGTGTTTTATTTTTCTACTTTTGTTTATTTAGGACTAATGAAATTATTGTTAGCAATTGATTTTAACTTATAATTTTTTGTGTTATTGAAAGTGGAATAAATGATATGAATGCTTTAATCCTATGTTGTTATGTGATCTATTCTTGTGAATTCCTTTTATTGAGGCATTTAAAATCTATGATAGCAAATAGTTTCAGATGGATGAAAAGAAATTATTTTAAACATATGATGATTGATTCTTTGCATTATTGTGTTGTTACTATGATCGTAATGTTGCAACATATCATTTAATTAAATATTATATTGCATAATTCATTAAGAAAGGAAATGGGCTATTCATGCGAGTCTTGTTGGACTGACCATGTGTAATTTTGTACATCAACTTTTCAGTTCCGAGAAAGAGGAATTTTGTGGTGATTAAAGTCTGGACGATGAATTTGTATTTTCCTTTGAATGCTTGAGTGATTGGATTGTATTGAAACCGTATTTTTTAGTCAATATTTATTGTGAATATGATGGCTATTGAGCTTAAGATATTTTTACTCACTTATGAGCTTCACCTTGGTCATGTGATAAAGAAAAAGAGAGATAATTGCTGATGTGTGGAAAAGATACCTATTTTATCTAGAGGTAATTAAGCCTATTTCAATTTATGTTTGAGTTTGATTAGACATTTTGACTTCTTATCTTATTCTTTAATTGTTGAGATGCAATAGAAGATATTTACAGATCAACTATTCGAATGAAAATAAAATATGATGTTTCGATTTACATTTGGGTGCAAGAGTCATTTTTTATTATAGTTTACAATAAATTTTATACCTTGGAATATATTATTGGTTATGTTAACAATTGTCTATAATTTTCCAAATATGTAGCTCTTATGGACTTTCTACCAAATAAAATTGTTGAGAAAATATTCTATTATGTTACTCTTTAGTAACAAGGTAAATAAAGATCTTAAATACTACCTATGCCTAAATCCTGGTGGAACTTGACAGTGATAAAAAAATTCCTGCAACCATATATCTTAGAGTGCATAATAGAACTTGGTCATAACCACTAGACTATGAAGGTCTACCTTTCTGGTGTAGAAGATGGTTTTTCTTAGGGCACACCTCTACTACTTGTAGAATAGAAAAATGTCAATAGGAGAAAAATAGCTGGTAGAAAGACGCACTCCCGGAACACCTGATTTTCGATGTAAAAAAGGATGTAAAATCAAATGTAGCTAGTATAGCTGAAGCATATTCTTCCCTAGAAACCCCTTTATCTGAAACTATAATTGTGAGAAGCATGAAAAATGCAAGTTGTTGAGGGCAGCAAGGAAAATGATAAATATCTCTCTCAATACAACACTGTGGCTGTCCCAAATGGGAAAAATGTGACTAAGGAGAATAATCCTCCTTTTTATTCTCCTCCAACTACGGAGGCTCCATCAGGCTAGTTAACGTTCAGCAAAAAGAAAAAAATTTCACTCTGAAGGATAATTCTTTGCCTAGTTGATTTTCTCTATTATTGTTTGGTTGGGTTACATTGGTTTCATTTTTCTTGGCTGGCTAACATTTTGTTTCTTTTCTAATGGTGTTTTTGTGCCATTTTTGTTTGTTTTTTGTACATCAATTATTCAGATATTGATGGGTTGTTGGTTATTTCTTTGTAGACTATTTTCTATAGTTTGGGGCATTATTGTTATTTCTGGATTTTGATCTCTCTATTGTGCTTTAACTTTCAATTCTAGCTTTTGAGCCTTGTTGTACAAGGGTATAGTCCCTTTCAAAAAACTATTTACCAATAATTAAAAAAAAGGTAAATAAATAAATAACTCAAATTATTTCAAGTATTATTAAAAGTAGGTTAGCATCACAACATAGGTAATGATGCATGAAACATTGTTGCGTATCCTCATAATACAACTAGGTACTACTCATTTAAATCATGTATGGTATATTTGGTGAAGTGACCTTATACCATAGGGGTTTTAATAACTTGACCAATTAGCTTGACTGAAAGGCTATGGATATGTATTGGTAGTATGTATGGACACCCTACAGCACTCTAACTTTAACTAGTGTGAATTAAATTATTAAGATTAGAGGTAATTATTAATGAGATAAAAGGTAAATATCAATAGTTTCAGCAGTTAGATAATAGGATAATATTCTTAAGTAATGAATCATATCTATTACCTTGAAAGGTCATGTAATATAATCCAACTTACATAAATTATGATCTTAAGGTTTAACCATTATCAATAATGGTGAAGACCTAGTCTTATTTAGATTAAGATGTGATTCCATGTAAGAAAATAGTAATGGAACAAGTAGAATGATTAGAATTTGGGAAAGATAAATTACAAATGAAGTAAAAAGGACTTCATGGATAATGTGAACCATGTTGACGAAACAATAATATATAAGTTATATCCAAAATGGTATAGTCAACTGTATGAAGTTGACTATTGTTCACATAGACAATATTTTAATCTTTTATGGTCAAGTGTGTTGTGAGGTAGACCATCTATGTCTATTAAGTATTCAATTGAAAAAAAATACAAGGCTAGATAATCAATTACCAAGGTACATTGATACCTCTATAAAGGATTAGGGTCCACACTTCCATAAAGATAAGTTTAAAACAACCATAAAAGTGTGTAGATTTACATCAAATTATAGGAAGAGGGTGTTGGTCCTATAGCTGATGTACATTGTTATATGACTACGGTCACCATGGAATTTGAAATGAGGATATAATAAGATTAGTCTCAGGAATTTCAGAATTTGATAATTGTTCTAGGAGATGATGATGAATTTTATTAGGGTTGTCCCATAATGCATCATTATGAGCATATAATTATGATATTTGGTTACAATGGAAGTAAAATGGAATCATGCTTACTAAGTTGGGAAGAACATAGTACCTGAATCCTAACCCTGGTCAGTCAATACGGTTATTAACTCTAAGGAGGATTAGTATACAAACATAATAAAAGAGATTAAGAGATATTATGTAAAAAGGATATACAGGAGAGAATGAATGGGCAAGTAGTGCCTCTAATCTAACATATCAACTACTCCAAACATAACCTACTTGATGGACATATTAAAACAAATGAATGCTCTGGATTAAGTTGTAACTAACAAAAGTGAAGTTCTTGTGCTTAATTGAGTACTACCATCGATAATCTATGGTACTTGACAAAAGGTGTGAATCATACCTTAATACTTAGCCTTATGCAAGTACATATCCCCATATTGTAAAATAAAGAAACATGGGCTCAATTTATTAAGCCGAGACAATATTTAAAGTGTAATACTAATGATATATATGGATAGTATCATTTTCCATTTATGGTTAACTTGGGCATGAGATCTTGAAAGGTAATTTAAGTGTTGAATATTAAAGGTCCTATGATCAACCTTAGTTGGACCTTAGGTACGACCCATTCATGGAGAATGTGTCATAAGGCCTAGGCATCATAGGATTATTTAGAGGTATGTCTTCATGTAGCTTAAACTAAATTTGTACCTTGTTCAAGAATTGCGGTTGTTTACTGCATTTATGTTATGCATCCATATAACTAAATAAGTGATTAAGGTGAAATGACAATTTCCTAATGATGAGTGTGCCTTAATGGAATTAAGCATGACATACATGAGTCATAAAATTTGCACAAAGTGGTGTAAGCTTCTGATTACACTGTCGAGATTTAACTATGATCTAAGCTATGAAATTCCTGTGGATTTCATAGGTGGAACCCAGGTAAACACTTAGATAGGACTAAGCTGTGAGATTCCTGTGGATTTTTCTTCACTTATATATTTATCATATTCTAATAAAGGATAACCCAAGGATATATTTTATGCATGATCTCGTACAAAGCATTGAGGGAGAATGAATAGGTTTAGTAATCTCTCATATATCTGCACATGATTCATGACAGTTATCAGAATGGAATTGCATTAAGATTTATGTAGATTGAAATATATGGGTATTTAAATCAGCTGCATAAAATATATTTTTTTTTAAATCCTATTTATGAAGAGACAAAAAGTGGATGTTACACACATTATATGTATGGTGTAATAAATTTTTAATTGTATGCTTCACATTCACAAGAATAACTTTACACTCTTATGGTTCCTTATAGGAATTAAAGGAATCATCGTAAAATATTCCAAAAGGGGGCACAAAAATTTATAATTCCCACCGTGCATAGTGTGTAGAATAAAAATACAGCTCGACCACTAAACAAAAAACACAACATAAAATTTAACCTACAATACATTGTTTTTTATGCAACAATGCTAAAAAACTAACATTTATGTCAAATAATTTGATCATCCGATTTTTCAACAAAATAGGTTGATGTAGGTAAGGAACATACATTCATATAAATACATCAATATTAAAGAAATCATATCATTTTCAACTTTACTTAGCTCTGCCCTTTGGGGATCATTCCTATCTTAATGATGGTTTTTCCTTGTTTATGGAGTCAATATTTTTCTTAGGGATATTTAGAAATCATTCTATTTATACTCATACTCTTTTCCTTGGGTCTAATTCATACATCCAATACTCATTTTTTCTCAAGTTACTTGTCACTTACCTTATACACTCCTCCCTTTGAATTATTCCTCTAGGCCTCTTATCTCTAACATGAATTCTTTGTGTCATATCTCCCATCACAATCTCTCAGATAGGTTACTTGTTCAAACACATCAAGTAATGGTTAGTGGCACACCTAAAATGAGTCAAAACAATAAAATTTACAATGCTTCTCTTCATTGCACAAATTGTCCTTATAGTCTTGAGATAATGCAGTTTTGGTACATGTATGGATTTGGGTTTCTAGTGGTTTCTAGGAGACCTCATAAAATAATCTAGTATTATTTTTCCACTTCAGATGTTTCCCCAAATTTTGAGGTTCCAACTCCTTGTATAATTCTTAATTCTTTCCTTTTTATGTTTTGATTTACAAACCCTTAACTAGGGTTGGTGCAAGGAATTGTCATACATAAAACTCAATTCATGATATTTCAAAATGAAACAAAGGAAACTTTAGTCACCCATTAATCCATTTGACCAATCTTAGAATTTTTAGGGCTTCCTTCAAATTTTAGAGTAAGGTTCCTTTGTAAAAATTTCTCTCTAGACTAGGTCTAGACCGTATATCTCAATGTATTCCCGCACTGCCAGCAATAGGTCCAAATTCTACTAGTAAAAGATGAAAAATCCTATTGAATCACCTTATTCATTCCCCTATTGTTGTTAGTTCCAAATTTCAAAGGAAAATAATTTTATTTGAAGGTTCAATTATCAGGCCCTAACTCTTCTTCACTATAATTGTTAGTCAATCCCAAGAGTGATAAAAGACTTACAACTTTCTTCTTTGATGGATTTAAGACCTCAAATTTGTTCTTAGGGTTTTTGTTATCCTCTTACCACATTATATTTTTTCATATATTCTTGAAAACTATAACATTCCATTAAACTAACCCAAATTTACTCCCTTACTCATGTTGGAGGCAGAGTTATATCATAGTTAGTAGAATTAGGGAATTACAATGACAACAATAATCCTTGTTTAGTCAAACCATTATCTCCTATGCTCATCACCTTAATGCAAAACATTTCTTGTAGAATTTAGTGATAAAAAATTCTTCACTTGATGTAACTATCAAACATAATTTTTAGTTAAGTTCATTCAATGAAACCCTAGCATGCAATAATATCACAGATATAGATTTTTTTACCATGCATCTGCTTACCATAGTTCACAATCACTTACTTGGATATTTAGATGCCCGTGTAAATTCCCAGAGATCAAATCTACACAAAAAATAACCTACATCTCTCTACTCCCCTGCATTCATAGTCCACACTAAGTAACATCATACAATGCATTAAAATATGCTTCCCTATCCTTGATCATAATAATCTCTTACTTATTCTAAGACCAATCATATTTAGTCTTTTCCTTGACATGATATGTACACTTAACTTATTTACATAGATACCATTCACTATTCCAAGGTTTCACAGTCCCATGTAATCACAGTCTTATACAATTAATGTATCTTGAAACTGAGTACACCCCAACTCAATCATTCTCAAGGTGGCTACAATCATTCTTTCATGTATAAAATAAGAAGAGATCTTGGATTCCTATTATGCACAGTAATAAATAGTAAGAGCATGAAATAACTATCAAAATGAACTCACACATAATTTTTTCAAGAAACCCTCACTATCCTTCCTCAAGTGCATTCACCCTTTCAATCCCACTGTGTAACTTTTCATCACCTACAAAAATGTAATCTATATGTATTCTCAATCATGATCCATCTGCAAATGAAAAACACAATATTATTACAAAAATGCAACACAAATTACAAGATTACAAAAAAAAATTCAAAACTTGGATTTTTCCTCCAATATTTCTTGAACCCTTTACACATTAAGACTCTATCTGGATAGAATGAGGAAAACTAGTTATACTTGAGAAATATATAGCCATCTCTCAACTTATAATTGAATGATCTCTTAATTCTCTTGGTCACATGAGTGACTTCTAGGTTCAAGACTCAAAATACTTAATTATTGACTCATGTTATGACTTCTAAACCCATAAGAATACCTAATACACTCATTTGGACCCCTTTCCATCCTTTTACAAGTCTACAAGTTCAAGAGTTCATGAGAACAACAATGACAAGCCAAAAATGGCCTTTACATTCAAGTTTACATTTTGGAGGGAAAGTGTAATTTTCAAATTTTGAATATCTTAGACTCCTATTAGCACAGCTAACTAAAATCTAATGACCTCAAATACCTATGACCATACCTAAAAAATAAAAAATTGATTCCTTCATGGCTTATTCATGTATATGGAGTGATGCTCCTACATCATACTCTAGGGATAGGAAAAGGTTAGGTCCCATAGCTTTGTCTTCTTCTTCTTCTTCTTCCCATTTCTTTACTTCTTGATCTTCACTCTAATATTAATTTTTTTTCAACCTAATCATTGTTCATTTTCTCATTATTATGCATTACATGGTTCTCATTTGGTTCTTAGTATTCATAAAGAAAGTATTCTTCTTCTTAATTTTATTCTTTAGTCTTCATATCTTCTTCTTTAGTTTGTAATATCTCCTCAAGTTCTTCTTCTGCTCTCTTGTAGTATTCTTCATACTCAAACAACTCTAAAATTTCAAGTCCAGGTTACATGATTTTCTGCCACAAAATTTCCGCATCAACTGTCAACTTCTCTTCTTCATCATTTTTTTCTTCATTTTCAATTTCTTCATTCCTTTCACTAGAATTTTTCTTCATTTCTTGACTTTCATCTCTATCACCTACATGTACACACTTAAAAGATACATTAAAAAAAAGGAGGAATTTTAGCCTCATAAGATACTTAATCAATGAGCTCTTTCTCATCTTTTCTCTACTGCTCCACTTCATTATCCTCTTCTTCACCTTTTCCAAGGGAAGTTAGGAAGCTTTCAATCACCTCTTCCTCTTCTAAGCTCTATATTTCTTCATATACAATTTTTTTCAACTTCTCTCTCTTATCTTCTCTTCCTTTTTTCTTCTTGTCTCAACTTCATCTCTTCTTCTCTTATCTCTCTTCTCAGTTGTTCTCTCTCTTTTTATTCCTTAGAAGTAGCTCTAATGGCCACTTAACCTTATTTTTTACCACTATTCCAACTGGTTCTTCTACTTCTCTTTGACTCTATATAATTTCCATCAACTATGATACATTCCTCTTCAACTCTTGTATCTCCTCTTGCATTTTCAACTCTCTCTCTTTCCAACTACTTATTTCTTTCCTATTTCCTTTTCCTCTCTCTCTCTCTTCTTGTTTCTTTTTCCTAAAACTTATGTATAGACACCTAAAATCAGTATCTATACCCTTAATCACCCACGTGCGCATATTTATTTAATTCATCCCTCTTATTTAATTAAATTCCCATCACCCTTAAATCGTATTCAATTAACATCAATTAATTAATTAATTAATCCTCATCCATGCCCTAACCATATTTCCATTTTGGAATGTTTTCATTCTAAATCTACATCCATGCTTTTCCCTATGATTTTTCTAACCTATCTCTACTGCCAACTCACCTACACCTCTTCCCGCCTAATGATTTAAATCAATCGGCCAACTCCTAAAAAATAATAAATCATGCCAAAAGAAGAACAATCCTCCCATTGGGGAAACTTTCCCCACAATTGTCAGTGACCCAAACTATTTTTCATTAACCCTATAAAGCTAAGTTCTTTCTTTCTATTCATCATCAAATGTATGGGAATTCCCAAGCTTCCTTGTGACCTGCGAACAATATCCCATTCCTAAGAATCCCAAAAGAAATTACAAACTTCTCAGACCTCCTTGGTATGTGCTTGCATCAATATTGATCATCCTTTGTGAGATTGTTATCATTTTATATTGCTTTAATCAACTTTTATCATTTTATCTTGGTATTTCTTATGTCTAACCTCTTGCAGGAGAAGATCATTTGTAGCAAAAATCATAGCTTCATAATCAACCTCTCTTTTCAGATCCATACCTGTATGTTTCTCTTCCATCTTTCCTTTCCTCATATTTATCCAACTCTTTCATAGCTTTCGTTGAACCTGATAGGTTGGCATCGACTCAGCCTTCTGTAGCCTTTTCTTTTTGTTTCAGAACCTTCTCCCATCCCTCTAATTAGTTATTTTCCCTTTCTTGTTTTCTCTAATCCTCATATAGTTCCTCTATTAAGCTGAAACCATCCTACCTATACCCATATCGCCATCGACCAGGGTCCTAGTTTTCAACCCTTCCTTTTAATCCTTGTTTTATGTCATTTTCCTAGTTTTTATTACTTTAGATTCCCTCTGTAGGTTAACTCCAACATACTCAAGCCTCTGTAGATTCTATATTCTATCTTGATATTTCACATTTTGCATATTTATCTCATATTCATGATCCAGTCTCTCAGGTCACCATCAACCTACCTCTGCATAGTTTGGGTCATCTTCGACCCAGAACAAATACCTTTAACTTCCATGTATTTTGATTAGGTCAATATCTAAATCAATTAATAGTGTTTTTTAGATTATCTATTCTTCCACTCTCTGCATATTATCAGTATACCTTTTTGTTTATATCACTTTGGTTTAACGATGGGGGTTAACATCCACCAAGGAAGTTAACACTTCTCAAGTCCATTTTTTCAGGAAACCCCCACCCAATCCATCTAATCAATATCATTTTCATTTTATTCATAGGTCTTCTTCACTCTGATCGGCAGTAGTAGGAACTCATCATCCATATTACATCCATGTTCATCACATCACACATCTGATGTACTATAAATCCTCCAGCACTTTTGAGTTTAGTAGTTTCTTTAGTAGTTAGTGCATTAACTTCATTAAGAATGAGAAACTTGGTGAGAAATTCCTTACACGCCCGGTGGGACCACCCTTTAGCTGATCTTTTACATTATTTCTTTTTTCTTTGCTTTTTTTGTCTTTTACTAACACTATAGCATGAGAATCCACTTTATTGCTTTCACGTGTTGCATTCATGACTTAGATCACTCATCACTCAAGAAGTGCAAATAAATAGGAAAAGTGTTATCCAGGTATTCCTCACTTTTTCCCTATTTTATCCTTTTTGCATTGTACTTTCCCATTCATGTTTGTGTCCTCATTGAATATCACACTTCATTTTGCATCATGATTGCTTAAATAGGAGTTGTACCTTCTACATCCCACACTTTATCATAGACATCCTTAAACCTCACAAATCAAATTAACACATCAAAACATCTTCTCACCCAGTTAACTAATTGGGATTTCATCACCCAACAGGAATTCTCCTCAGACATTCCCCCGCCATAACAAAATTGAAACCACACGTACTTTTCCTTCTCATAGGCACCTTGTTATCCATCCCCTTTTTCTTTTCATAATTTCTTAAATAAATTAAGAACATAAAAAGAATTGTCTTCTTGACTTTTTTGGGTAAAACTATTTTCATGCCCTAGTTACTCATTTAGTAGCCAAAAGAATGGAACAAAATTTTTCTTCAAATGATTCTTTATCTCAACAAATTTTCACGACAACAAATACCTCATTTATGCCCTTGATTAATTATTTTATGAGTACTCAAAATATTTTTGACATCTCTCACCCAGAACCCCTTATTCACACTACAAATTTAGCTGAGACTAACCCATTTTTATACCACCAATCTATCATGTCTGGACCACCTACCCCACCATCCATTTGATCATAGTCCTTTGGACATCCTAAGGTCCTCTCAATGATACCATGTTCCAAGAGCTTCTAGATGCCAATCTAGTGGCATTCCAAGATTATCTCCTTAGGAGATCAAACCAGAATTCCCCCAGATGGTCCACCACTTCAACAACTTTATCCTTATCAAACCAATCCCCAAACTACCCAGTTTGCAGTAAATGAGCTTTTTGTAGCCCACCTTGCTTCCTCTTCCACAAATCCCTTATCTCAGTAAACTATCCATATAATCACGCCTGTTCCTTAAAATATCCCGCTAATCAACACTACTCTCCCCCTAACTTATTTTGTTGTTATCTCCACTAGTGTCCCTAGTCAAAACACCTAAGTATCCTATCCCCTATCCCAACAGTATGATATTATCACATCTAGCATTCCTGTTAATACTTCCCAACCCCCTTTTATAGGTGTTTTACATTATTCAACATCTAACCCCTTCCAACAACAGTTCCAATTTGTTCATATCCATATTCCTACTTAGCACTTTCCATAGCAGCCTACCCAATCCCAACAATCCTATCATGTTCCCATCTCCTAGCAACAATCCTTTACAAAAATATTTCAATCGTAGCCCATGGTTTACACTCAACCTCAAAAAAATCCTCAAACACCCACACATCTACAAGTTCATCAACAAATTCATCCGACCACTTCTTACATGTAACCACCACCTCTCATCCCCCCTAATAGACTCTTTCGAATGATCTCATGGATTCCATCGTGAATATGCTAGCCAACCTCGAGGCTGATAATTGAGGAACCAATGTCTCATTATCATATGATAAAATCTATAATGAGCTTATTCACCCATCCATACCAATTAAACCATATCCTTTATATTGTGACTTATTAAAATTCATCAAGCTTAATAGCAAAGAGGGTCCACAACAGCACCTCCATGCCTTTAAAAATACATGTTATCTTAGTGTGCATGATAAGGACTTGATTCTCTGTACTTTCCCCATGTCCTTGGTAGGTCCCGCATTGGAATGGTATAATATTATCCCTCAATATTCAATATTTTTCTTCTCCCAGCTCGCATTGTTATTTCTAGAACACTTTTCGATTAACATTATAAAAAATAAATATCAATGATCTATATGCCATCTGATAGTTTGAAGATGAATCCATTACAGATTTCATCATGTGATGATGCATCATTATAAACCAATTATCCTTCCCTCTTCCACAAGATGATCTCATCAAGCTCTTCTCACGTTCGTGTGTGAAGCATATATCTTTGACTTTACAAATCCAATCATTATGAACCTTTGACGAGGCCTTCACCATGGCTCACAAGATTGAAACACATGCCCTCAAATAAGGCCATTTAAAACTAAAATAAAATAAACCCAAACATGACTTTACTAAATCATCTACACCAAATGACAAATCAAAGGCAACAGCTAATGTTGTAGTTGTTAAATGATCTCCTGAGTCTACATCTAGCAGGTGGACTAAATAGCGAGTCACTCGAACAACTCCTAACTACACTCCCCTTGGGGAGTCATATAGTACAATATTTGACAAGCTAATGGAAGTAAACCTTATCACACTTCCTCCTATCTAACCAGTTGATGAGTCTAGACCAAAACCTGTGTGGTATCTTGAAGACCATTACTGCAAGTACCACCAAGTCCGAGCCAACAACATAGAAATATGTCAAACTTTCAAGGATTTGGTCCAAATACTCATCGATCAAGGTGATATTAAAGTCGAAAACCTAAAATATTGACCCAATCAATCACTCTACATCTTTAAACAACCTTTCCCAAATCGTAAACCAATAAGCCAAGCTATTACTTCTACTACAACCCAAGCACCTAACGCTCATACTATAAATACCTTGAACACTACTAATTAGGAATCTGTCCCATCAACAACTTCCCATCCTTCATCATCAATCACATCCATTCCCTTTGATATCCTCCCTACATCTATTATACCTACATCTATCTCACGTCCACTCCCACATCTACGACTACCAAAACCCCATTAGTGAATATATCATTTATGCCCCTAGAGACATTCATGAAGCAACCATTCCAACCTATTTCCACATCCGGTGTTGGTCCTATGTCAAATTATTTACCTATCATATCCACCTCATCATTTACTTTATCCACTCTAGTAGGCTTGACCACCTCACCTATATCTATTCCACCCTTGCCCATCATACCATCTGTAGAACATATTTCGGTTCTTTCTCCATCTCTCTTACCCATATCAATTGTTGTGGTTACATCCACACTACCTTCTTCCTTCACCCCAACTTCATCATTTAAGAAATTCTTAAAATCGTTTTACCTTGCAATGACCTCAAATGTTCCTTCCATGTCATCAACACAATCCCCTCAATCCCCACCTTCCATAGATCACCTCAGACAAATGTTGTTTCCTGTACCCAAACCAACCATGGCATTACCATCTAACCCCCAAGTTAAGGTTGTCATTACTCCTCCCAAGGATGCATCTTCACATACGAAATATATAATCCCTCCTAGAGTTAAGCCATCCAATCCAAAATCATTTGTTTTAGAACCACGAACATTTCAACCCACCAATCCAAGACTGTTCAACACTAAAACACCAATCAACATCAAAACTGAATTCAAATCACCAAAACATCAATACACTCAGGTTTTACCCCAAACATCCAAAATATCTCACAAGGCATCATATACATAAATCTTCCAACACTTACTACAAACCTGCGCAATCACACTTCCACCTATCAAGGCCTTTGACCCAAAAGGAAAGAATCCTTTGTGATTCAATTCCAACCTTATGTGTTCCTTCCACCATACCCCTAGGAATGATATTGAACATTGCAAAGCACTCAAGGCCATTATTCATAAACTCATTAAAGAGAGAAGAATTCTTCTTGGACTGAGTCAGTCCCTTCCTTCCACATCTAGTCCAACATTTACTATTTTTTCTTTAGGAGATGACTCATCTAGCAATGTTCCTCCATTGATCATTAATGCAGCTTTGGTAACCACTCAATCCAGCCCCTATGAGCCCAAACTAACCTCTGAATCAAAATCTAAAACCTTCATCACCATTCCTCCTCTAAAAGAGTTGGCCACATCATCCAAACCAAAGGTTTCTATTTTAGAAGCTCCTAAGCCTATTGAACAAAGTATCCTTAGACATCTTCATCAGGATCTAGTCAAGATGTCACTCTACGAGATCATCCAGAGCTCACCACATCATAGAAAATCTCTTATTAAAGCCTTAAAGTGCATTCCAACATTTGATGATGAAGCTCAGCCCTTTGTATCTCTTGTAGGATCACTTACTACTTCTATTACTATATCATTTAATTAAATTGAAATTCTAGACATCTTGTCAGAAGAACACAACCTTACCCTCTTTATTATAGTTAGGAACAATGATACATTCATTCGGTGGTCCATGATCAATACTGGGGAAAGCATTAATATTATTCTTTCACATACTTTTGACCAACTTAAGATCCCAAAGGATCTGTCACCCAGACACCCATCGTTCTTCTCACTTTTAATGATGTCATCATTCCCACCTTGGGAATAGTCATCCTCCCTATCCATGTTAGTGAGAATCTCATCCATGAGATATTCTACATCATTGAGGGAGAATTTCAATACAATGTTCTCCTTGGATGACCATGGATCTGTGCCATGCATTGTGTCCCCTCTACACTTCATCATTCCCTTAAATATGAGCATGAGGGAAAGATCTTGATGCTTCCTAGGGATGCTCCTCCCTTCCAAGGATGTAACATGACCTATAGACAAAATGATGTACTCATTCCTAAGAATGATTCATCTGCAATGTCCACCAGCTCAACCATTCCCTCATCCAAACTCCCTAACGGGGACTCCTTGGATAACGTAATGGAAAAACTTATGATGGGGGAGTACTACCTTCTCACACTCAACACCCTTCCCACTCCTCACCGTATTGGTAGACCCAATAAGGTACCTATGTACCAACCAGACATAGGGGATGTTGTTCCTTTCAGTCCACCACATCTTCGCACCAATCTTATTTATGGTGGTTTTTATACCCCCTCTTCCCACATTGATGATATTCCACATGCCAAGGATTTATACAAGTGGCTTTAACTTTCTCAACAACCCATATTTTTCCTATACCTATCTCCATTGTTGCACATGGAAAAGGATTCTGTCCTAGGTCGTTATGAGCATGACCCACATGGCCTTATTCCCAATCAATGTCATAAACCTCTACAGAAAGTTTGGTTTAGGATACAAGGAGCAATCATCTTATCTCGTTCCACCATCTAAGATACTCATGGACATGCCTTCGTCCACCTCCTTTATCTTTTATGACTTTAAAATATGTGGACATACCTTCCATGCCTTCTTCATCTTTTCCAACCCTCGAAGACATGGACATGATTTTCTCTACCTTCCCCATCTCTTCTTACTCCCAAAGACATGAGCATACCTTCCTTACCAACTCTTGAAGACATGGACCTCGATGACACCATTTCTATTGCTTCTAAATTTTTCTTATTCTCCACCATAACTTTAGGACCAATCACCTATCGGTGTGACAATCAAACTAGGTCCCTTCCTCTTTGTCCATCCAAAGTTGATAAAAGAAAAAATATTCTACCATTGATGTCCTACATTGTTGCTAACGATGATGCCATTCTTTCCCACATGGGGAAAAATATTCTTATCTTCAGACATACCTTATCATCTAACACACCTACTCTTCTCAATGAAGCTACCATCGATGTCAATATCGGGACTCCGCAGGAGCCTCACATTCTCAAAGTGGTCCAATCTCTTGATTTACATGAGCTAGAATCTTTCACCACATTCCTCTCCTGTCATAACCAGGAATTTACATGGTCATATTCAAACATGTCTAGATCTTGATACCCTTTTATCATCATCCATAATATCATCACTTATCCCAATGGTGAGGGGCTAAACCGGTTAAGCAGAAGCTTATGCGCATGCATCCTCGCGTTGCCCTCCTTATTAAAGAAGAGTTGCAGTGCCTTCAATCCATTGATTTCATTATCCCTATTGACTATCCCCGATGGATTTATAACATTTTCCCAATCGCTAAAGCATCAAGGAAGCTTCGTATATGTACCGATTTTTGAGATCTTAATCTTGTTTTCCCTAAGGATGACTTCCTTCTTCCGAACATCGATCAGCTTATGGATCTTACTACAGGTCATGAGATGTTTTATCTCATGGAAAGTTTCTCTTGTTACAATCAAATTCCATCATTACACTAGAAGATCAACACAAAACCTCCTTCATCACTCCTTGGGGGACCTTTTGCTATCATGTTATACCCTTCAGTTTAAAAAAAATCGGTGCTACTTATCAATGGACCATGACTTATATCTTTCACAACCTAATCCACAAAACCATAGAAGACTATGTTGATGATATTTTAGGAAAATCTAAGCATCAACATGACCATATTGTCCATGTCTTTAAAGTCCTTTTCTGAGCGCCTTATTCACTTCTTCCTTCTTCTTAATCCAACCAAGTGTGTATTTGGAGTCTTAACTGGAAAGCTCTTTGGCTTTATCATTTCTATTACGGGCATCAGAACTTGACCCCAAAAAAATTAAGGCAATCATTCAAATGCCTCCTCCTTCCAATCTTAAGAAACTTCGCAGCCTTCAAGGCTACCTCCAATCTGTCTACTGCTTCATCTCACAACTTTCAAATCATTTTCAACCCTTTCATCACCTCATTCACAAGGAAATTGAATTTGTAAAGGATCATGATTGTCAAAATATTTTGAAAATCTTAAACAATATCTCATTGTCTCCACTAGTGCTCACACCCTCCACACAAGGGGGGGGACATTTTACTTGTACATTTATACCACCAATCATGCCTTAAGATCCATGTTAGCACATTACGATGACCAAAATTGTGAGAAGTTTGTTTATTACATCATTCACACCCTTCATGAATGTGAAACCCATTACACTAAAGCTGAAAATTTGTGTTGCGCTCTCTTCTTCACTACTACAAAACTTCGACATTACCTTCTTAATCATAAGATGTATGTCATTACTAGCTTCCACCTCCTTAAAACATTGCATTATAAGCCATACCAAAATGATCGTATCACTTGATATCTCATGCCCATGACTAAGTATGACCTTGATTTCATTTCTAAAAAAACCATTAAGGGCTAGGCTATTACCGACCAGTTAGCATGGAAGCCCATCTTCCTAGTACACATTTACCTCATGAGCAATTTCTGGAAAAATCAATTAATCAATTTCATCACGAATATGGCACTCTTAAATTCAATCTCTTCTTCGATGGTTCAAAATGTTAGCAAGGGGGAGGCGCATCGGAATCATTCTCATTCCTCCTTGGGAAATTGTTATTCTCCTTTCCTACAAACTCAATTTTGAGTGTACAAACAACATGGAAGAATATGAGGCTCTCATCTTAGGTCTTGAAACCATTGTATTTTTAGGTGTTCAAATTCTTGACATCTATGGGGATTCTGAGCTTATAATCAAACAAGTCACAAGTGAGTATCAATGTAAAAATGACACTCTTCAAAAATATCATGACATTGTTCATCTTATTCTTGAAGATTTTGATTCCTACACCATCCAATTTATTCCCTGGTCGACCAATCACTTTACTAATACGATGGTATCCCTCATAGCTCTCATACCATGGAAAAAAATGATTCCAAGCTTTTTGTCATTTTTCATCACCGTGATCGACCTTTCCATGAATTAGCCCAAGTTAATCTTATCGAATCTAATTCATTAGATCTTTGGTATTCTTAAATATTTGATTATCTATTCCAATGCATTATTCCACCTATGTTTTCCAAAGATGCTAAGAGGTCCTTTCTTCAGCGTGCTCACTGCTATGTGATCCTTGGCGGAATTCTATATAAATGTGGATTTGATAGTGTTCTTATCCAATGTATGACATCCCATGAAGCCTCTCGAGCCATCTAGGAAGTCCATGATGGTGTTTGTGGTGGAAATGTTTGTGGATTATCCATTGCTAAGTGTGTTCTTCGTATTTTCTATTACTATCCTTCCCTCAATCATGACTACTGTGAATGTTAAGAGATGTGAAAAGTGTCAACAACATTCCAATCTTATTTATATACCTATTCAAGCTCTACAACTAGCTTAGGAACTTTGGTCCTTTTCACAATGGGCCCTTGATTTTATTGGTCTTATTAATCCTCATTCCTCATAGTAACATCACTCCATTATCACTACAACCGAATATTTCACTAAATGGGTGGAAGAAATCCCACTCACCTCAACTAAATCTAGCCCAATCATTAATTTAATTTATCAATGCATTATTTACCACTTCGGTATTCCCCACAAACGTGTTTTGGACAATGGAAAGTTATTTTTAAAAAAATATCTCAATAAAAATTTTAACGCATTCAACATCCAATGCATCTTCTCTTCCTCATATTACCCTCAAGTTAACGGTCAAGCCAAAGCTATCAATAAAACCCTTCGAAACGTTCTTGCCAAAACCATTGATTAATCAAATTATAATTGGCATGTCCAACATCCTTTTTCCCATTGAGACTATCACACTAGTGTTTGTACCTCCATGGGGGCTACACCATTTTCTCTTATTTATGGTTCTAAAGTTATCCTTCCTCTTGAGGTTTAAATCCCCTCTTTTCACGTTTCTCTTCACAACTTTTCCTCTAATGAAGACTATCGTGAAGCTCATCTAGCATAGCTTAAAATGATAGATGAGTGTCACTTTCTCACTCTTAAACACCATCATGTTTATCAGGAGCGTATTAAACATGCTTATAATAAGAACCTTAAATAATGTGACTTTAATTTCAGTGACCTCATCCTCAAATAAAATCAGAATGTCACTACTCTAGAAAGGATTCAACATGGAAATTTTTCCCCTAACTAGATTAGACCATACATTATTACACATAAGTATAGGTCAGGAGCCTATCGTTTAGCTTCCCTTAACAATGAGCCAAAAATGGAACCACTTAACACATTTCACTTGCGATTATTCTATTGTTAGCACATTTACTAATGTTCCCTTAGTCATATCCTTGGATCATTCCTCCATCTTATCTGCTTCCATCTCTTGTTGTGATGATTTGGAACTATGTGGTATTCTATTAGTTCCTATATGTGACCTTAAATATGGGCACCACATCTTTACCCATAACATATTCCTTATGGATAGGTTCTCCCCTTTGGTGAGAACTCTGCAATCATTACATTCATCACCCTATTATTCATCTATTGAACCCATGCAAGGGGTCTAGGCATGTCTCTTGTATATTCATTTTCCCCTCCTCAATGGTCTACTTAGCTAATCCCAGCTCTCCCCCATGTAAAATCAAAATTTATGAATTCCCTTGTCAAAAATCAAAGTTATAAAAAATAAACTGATCCCTTGAAGGACAAATATCATATGTTATTCTTTCCATCTATATATTGTATAAAGCATACCATACCCTCAAAGGATGGCTACTTCTTATGGCATTTAAAGGCTTCATGCATTGATCAACCTTCCATTTTATTAGCATCCTAAGAAATCTTCCCACATACTTCCCACATTGATTAATTTTCTCTTTCCCCTTCCTAAAGCTGGGGCATAGTTTTAGGGAACGCCACTTTTGGAGAACCCTATTTCCTTTATACAAGTACATCTTAAACCCCTTTTTCGTGTTGATAGTAAGTTTATGAGTTCATTCCATCCATTGTTTCCTCATGATCTTTGAGATGAATAACTACTCTTGGTTATTTTTTAATATCATATTTGGTCACATGTGCCTTGCATTACCTGGATCCCCTCCTTGTTTACATCTAATGCAGTTAGAGACATATTTTCCTCACCCTCAATATGACATGGAGACATTTATATCTATAGATCTCTATCATTAAGGTTTTATTTCTAACTACTCTTTCTTTCTCATCTTAAGACCCATTGGGCCATACACATTTCCCCTTTGGGACCGAACTATTCATTTCTTTAAGTCCATTTCTCATCTTTCCCTTTGGGAATTTCTATTATGATATTCGACTTATCCCTTTTTTTAGAATACTTTTTTCCAAGACCACATTCATGGCCATATTCCATTATCTCATTTTAGGGCATTCTATTTCCATATTTTGAATCCTCTCCTTCTCGTTTCGAGGTTCACATTTGTGGCCATATTTACTTCCCCCATGGGCTTTTTACTCCAATCTACCCCCTAAGCCCACTTCAGTGGCCATACTCACTCTTCCTTTGGGAATTTTTCACATTCTTATCCAACATATGAACAAATTTTGTCCCACGGCCATACTTTCCTCACTTGGGGAATATTTTATTTTTGCATTTGTGGCCATACTTTTCCCCTTTTGGGTATATTATTTCACCATCCATTTTTCATTCCACCTTCTCATCCATTTTTAGTGTCCCATTGGGCACCATATCATTCATCCTCCTCCCCTAGGGATGTATACCTTTTCACTTGATTCCTCTTGTACGAAGGACTTCGCACCTTTCGCATATAGTTGCACATACTTTGATAACTTTCCCATGACCCGTTGGTCATCTCGACTTGCATCCATACTCCATTGCTCTTCACCCACTCATTCGTTCATAGAAAGTTGTAGCTCATCTACATTGAGACCCCCATTTTTCTTCTATGGATGTGATATTGGAGTTACTGCCATAGTTTTAATCATATTGTGTCCTTGTTTCTTAGGGCATCTTTCCTTAGTTATGCTTTCAACTATCTTTTCTTCAACCACCCACACTTTTTATCTATCTTTTTAAAATCCATCATATATTTCCCTTGACGTCATCGATCTCCCATTTTTGGGGGAGCTAATCATCAATCCTTTTTATCCTCATCCAACTCTCTTCATTTTTTTCTGATGGCTTGCTAGCTCAAACCACACAACAAAAAGGGGCAAAATGTAGACACCTAAAATTGGTATCTATACCCATAATCACCTGCATGGGCATATTTATTTAATTCATCCCTCTTATTTAATTAAATGTCCATCACCCTTAAATTTTATTTAATTAACATCAATTAATTAATTAATTATTTAATTCTCATCCATTTCCTAACCAACTTTCCATTTTGGAATGTTTTCATTATAAATCTACATCCATTATTTTCCTTGTGCTTTTTCTAACCTATCTCTACTGCCAACTCACCTACACCTCATCCCTAAACAACCTCTTCCAGCCTAATTCTTTAAAACATTCGGCCAATTCCTAAAAAATAATAAATCATGCCAAAAGGAGAGAAAATTTCCCATTGGGGAAACTTTCCCCACAATCGGCGGTGACCTAGCCTAGTTATCGACAACCCTATAAAGCTAAGTGATTTCTTTCTATTCATCATCAAATGCATGTGAATTCCTAACCTTCCTTGTGACCTACAAACAATCTCCCATTCCTAGGCATCCTAGAAGAAATTACAAACTTCTCACATCTCCTTGGTATGTGCTTGCATCAATATTGATCATCCTTTGTGAGATTTTTATCATTTTGTATTGCTTTAATCAAATTTTATAATTTAATATTGGTATTTATTGTGCTTAACCTCTTACAAGAGTAGATCATCTGTAGAAAAAATCATAGCTTCATCATCAACCTCTCTTTTGAGATCCATACGTGTACGTTGCTCTTCTGGATTTCCTTTCCTTAGCTTTATCCAACTCTTTCATAACCACCGTCGACCCTGATAGGTCATCGTCGACTCGGCATTTTACAGTGTTTACTTTCTGTTCGAAAACCATCTCACATCCCTGTAATGAGTTATGTTCCCTTTCCTATTTTCTTTAATCCTCATTCATTTTCTCTGTTACATTAAAACCATCCTACCTACACCCCAATCACCATCGACTAGGGTCTTAGTTTTCAACCCTTCCTTTTAATCCTTATTTTCTTTCATTTCCTTGGTTTCTATTCCTTTTTATTCCCTCTGCAAGTTAAATCTAGCATACTCAAGCCTCTACAGTATCCCTATTCTATCCAAATCTTTTAGGGTTTTCAAATTTAGCTCATACTCCTGATCCAGTCTCCCAGGTCATTGTCAACTTGTCTATGCGCAGTCTAGGTCATCGTCAAGCCAAACCAGATACATTTAACTTCCAAGTATTTTAATCATGTCAATATCTAAATCAATAAATAGTGCTTTCATATTTTTTATTCTTCCATTCTTTACATATTATCAGTATAGCTTTTTATTTGTATCACTTTTGTTTAACAACGGGGGCTGACATCCACCGAGGAATTTAACACTTCTTAGTTCCTCTTTGTTGGGAAACCCCTACCCAATCCATTTAATCAATATCATTTTCAATTTATTCGCAGTTATTCTTCACTCGGATTGGCAGTATCAAGAACCCATCATCCATCTTGTGCCCATGTACATCACATGACACATCAAAAGTATCATAAACCCTCTAGAATTTTTGATTTTATTAGTTTATTTAGTAACTAGTGCATTAACTTCACTAAGAATGAGAAACTTGGTAAACATTATCAATTTCCACAATTCACTTTCCAATCCCTCTCTATCCATATTTTCTATGATTTATCCATCATCATCATCATCTGTTAAATTTTACCCATATGGTCTAACAATCCTCCATTATGTCTCTTTACATAATTTCCTTATTTCCTTCATCTTTTCCAATCTTCTTTGTTTCTCTAATTCTCTTATCCTTTCATTAACTTGATTTTTCTTTACCTCTTCTCTCACTTCTAGTAATTCCTTTATCCAATTTGGCATCCTATAACCATGATCCATGGCTGATTTTATTTTCCTATCTTCACTCATTTCATTGTCAATCTTCACCTTACACTCATAAAAAATTGTTAGTAACAACTATTTACTGAATCTCAAAGCCTTGCTGTGATACCAAAAATTATGTAGGAAACAAAAATACATTCATATTAATACATCAATAATCAATAAATCATAGCAATTTCAACTTTACTTAGCTCTTCCCTTTGAGGATCATTCCTAGCTTCATGATTGTTTGTTCTTGTTTATGGAGTCAATATTTTCCTTAGGGAGATTTAGAAATCATTGTAATTAGACTCATACTCTTTTCATTGGGTCTAATTCATCCATACAATACTCATTCTTCTCTCAAGTTACTTGGCACTTACCTTCTACACTCCTCCCTTTGAATTATTCATTTATGCCTCTTGTCTCTAGTATGCCTTATTTGTGTCATATTTCCCTTCACACTCTCTCAGATAGGTGACCTACTCAAACACATCAAGTAATGGTTAGTGGAACACCCAAAATGACTCAAATCAAAAACATTTGCAATGCTTCTCTTCTTTTCACAAATTGTCCTTCTACTCTTCAGAAAATGTAGTTTTGGTACATGTATGGGTTTGGGTTTCTAGTGGTGTTTGGGAGACCTCATAAAATAATTTATTATTATTGTTCCACTTCAAAAGTGTCCCCAAAGTTTGAGGTTACAAATCCTTGTATAACTCTTTATGCTTTCCTTTTTTATTTTTGATTTGCAAACCCTTGACTATGGCTAGTACAAGTAATTTTCATGTATAAAAGTCAATTTAGGATATTTCAAGATTAAATGAAGGAAAATTTAATCACCCATTAATCCATTTTACCAATCTTATAATTTTCAAGGCTTCCTTCAAAGTTTATAGCTAGGATCCTTTGTAAAAATTACTCTTTACACTAGGTCTAGACTGTATATCTCACTGTATTCCCACACTGTCAGCAATAGCTCCCAATTCTACCAATAAAAGATCAAAACTCCTTTTAAATAAACTTATTCATTCCCCTATTATTATTATTTAAAAATTTCAAATGCAAATAATGTGATTTGAAGGTCCAATTATCAAGCCCTAACTCTTCTTCACTGTAATTCTTAGTCAATCCCGAGAGTGATAAAAGACTGACAACTTTATTCTTTGATGGATTTAAGACCTCAAATTCGTTCCTAGAATTTTTTTATCCTCTTACCTCATTATATTTTTTCATATATTTTTGACAACTATCACATTCCATTCAACTAACCTAAAGTTACTCCCTTACTCACATTGGAGGCAAAGTTATATCATAGTTAGGAGAATTAGGTAATTACAATGAAAGAAATAATCCTTGTTTACACAAACCACTCTCTCCTATGATAATAACCTTAATTAAAAACCTTTCTTGTAGAATGTAGTGGAAAATAATTCTTCACTTGATTTAACTATCAAACACATTTTTAAGCTAAGTTCATTCAATGAAACCCTAGCATGCAAGAATATCACAGTTATAGAGTTTTATTACCATGCATTTTCTTACCGTCATTCACAATCACTTACTTGGCTATTTAGATGCCAATGTACATTCCCAAAGATAAAATCCAAACACAAGATTACCTAAATCTCTCTACCCCCTTACAGTCATAGTCAACACTAAGTATCATCATGCAATGCACCAAAATACGCTTCCATGTCCTTGATCATCATAACCTCTTACTTATTATAAGATCAATCATAAATATTCTTTTCCCTGACGTGACATGTATAGTTAACTTCTTTATAGAGATATCATTCATTATTCCAAGGTTTCATAGTCCCATGTAATCATGGTCTTATAAAATTAATGTATCTTGAAACTAAGTGTACCCCCAACTCAATCATTCTCAAGGTGGCTACAATCATTATTTCATGTATAGAATAAGAAGAGATCTTGGATTTCTATTATGCACAGTAATAAACACTAAGAACATGTAATAACTATCAAAATGAACTCACAAAAAATTCTTGCAAGAAACCCTCACTTTCCTTCCTCAAGTGCATTCACCCTTTCAATCCCACTGTGCAACTTTTCATCACCTACAATAATTTAATCTAGAAGTATTCTCAATCATGATCCATTTGCAAATGCAAAGCATAAGGTTATTATAAAAATGCAAGACACAGTCCAAGATTACAAACAAACATTCAAAAACTCAGCTTCTTCCTCTAATGTTTCTTGAAACCTTTACACATTAAGACTCTATTTGGATATAATGAGGAAAAATATTTATACTTGAGTAATATATAACCATCTCTCAACTTCTAACCGAGTGAGCTCTTAATTCTCTTGGTCAAATGAGTGACTTATAGGTTCAAGACTCAAAATCCTTAATTATTGACTCATTTTATGACTTCTAAACCCATAAGAATACCCAAGACACTCATTTGGACCCCTTTCCATCCTTTTACAATTCTACAAGTTCAAGAGTTCACGAAAACAAAAATGAAAATCCAAAAATGGCCTCCACATTCAATTTTACATTTTGGAGGGAAAGTGTAATTTTAAATTTCTTAATATCCCCGACTATTATTAGCACACCTAAATAACATCTAATGACGTCAAAGACCTATTACCATACCTTAAAAACAAAATTTTGATGCTTTCATGGCTTATTCATGTACATGGATTAATGCTCCTGCATCAGAAGCTAGACAAATCTTTTTGAACACTCCATGTTAGAGAGTATACGTCATATGAATTTAATGAATTTTGAATTATGATTCAAGTTACTTGTACACTTTAAAACACATTAAATGCTTCCTAAATGATATTTAACTTCAAATTTGATAATATTCTATATTTCCCAAGGGGCATTTAATCTTATTTGAGTATGTAACTTTCTCCACCTCATTTCTCCTATTATACACATTCCATTTGTTTGTTGAAGGATACGACTGGTTTTTAATTACACACCATGTCATATCTATAATGTATAGTTGGAAGTCGCTATGTATTATAAAATTAATAATGATACCCAAGTAAGCTATGGTTTTCCTATAATACCAAGTTGAAAGAACTTATTATGGACGTATCATTGTAGAAAGAAGTTTCAAAACATTTTAATCCATTTCCTTAGTTTTCTTGTTTCTACTATTTGTTCCACCCTGAATGTTAACAGTTTTGTGCACTCTTTTCATATGGTTAAATTAGATCTCATTTTTTTCAATAGATATATCATTCAATTTTTGTTTGGCGTTAGTGTGTGTTTCCTGCACATCTAATAACATTGTGTCTCTCTTTTCTCTATAACTATTTCCTCATATTCTTTCACCTAATCATGTCTTGATCAAGAAAATGTTGGTATGAGCATGAGCATAGTTCCTTGAATCCATCTTCCCCAATTATAAATGGGTCTCTTTCATGGCATCAAATTCATTTCTTTGTATTCCTTTCTTTTCTCCTCTCTTACACTTTTTCATGATCTTTTTAGATTAGGTTTATCTAGGCTTGAAGATTGCATCATTTTATAATGCTAAATCTTCATGATTGTAGGTGATACTCATTACATAATATATTTTGCAAGTGAAACCACCATGTGTATTGAATGAATGACTCTTCATCCTTGCGTGCACCTATATTATATCCCCTTAAATTTTAATATTATTATTCTCATATTGTGAAACTCATGCATAATATAACTAGATCCTATGAACAAACCAACAAATTCACATGTAAATCATACACACCACCGGTTGCCTTGATTTATTCCCAACAAATCTTATAGCCACTAAGAACTGGAAAAATGGAACCTTAGAGATATCTTTATGCCCATAGTCCATTATAAAATCATATCCTTTACATGCATGCCCTCATTTACATAGGGGCATCATTCCACCCATTTTCATGGATTTTTTCCTATTTTTGACTATTCTCACAAGCCACCCCTTTTTGCACAGAGACCAACATCTCTAGCATTAGGAGTGTAAATATTTTTAGAACAACATATTTGGTGCTATAAGGAGGGATCATTTTTCTAGTGTGACATAACACATTTACTCATTATATGTAAAAAAACATATCAGTCGAGGAACATTTTTCTTAACTTTTCCATGCACCCTTTAAAAATATTCCCATCATGTTTATGTCCTGGTTGGAAAAATCACAAAATCCATTAGCTATCACAGGATTCCAAAATTATATACTTGATTACTTATGAAACTGATATACAAACTATGAACATAAAGGACCCATAATTACAGAGGAATACATTCTTTCTATCAAATATTTCTTGTACATAAATGCTCTCATCTATAAAGGCAACACTTGCTACCCATTTCCTAGTTCCTATGGTAGATGGCCTACCAATGGTATCTCTATAAACTACATGGGTCAATCACATCTTGGGGTATCTTTGAGAATAATTTATTTGAATTTTTTTCTATTCAATTAGACCTCCTAGCCTTATAATTTCATTCTTTTTCTTCTCATAAAGGACCAACATAACCTGTTGTAGACACTTAAAATTGGTTACTCAATTTAGTGTCCCTCACATTCGTTTACCTGCTCAGGTAACCTAGGGCACGTTTATGTCACCACTATCCCCTTGGGATATTATCCGATTTGTGATTTAAACACCTATTCTAAGTTTAATTCACCCCATTGTATCTTACCCGTGAGTAATTAAATATTAACTATTTAATTACGTCTCTTCACATGTATCTTAACCACTTATCTACCCCAAATTTATTCTATCTATGTATCACCCCTATTTTTCCTCTTCCCCAAGCGGGATATTTCCCATATTTGGGGTAACTCTTATCTTTCTAGAAATCGTTCATTTTGGCCATCTCGGGAGTCTGTTCCGTGATCGGCGCCGACCGGTATGGTCGGCGCCGATTTTTTAGGAGCGGCGCCAATTATAAATAGAAGCCCAGAACTCAGTTCTAGGGACAAAAAAGAGGAGGAAGAACACACACACGAACGGAGAGAGAGAAAGAGACAGATCGCGACACAGAGACACAGGTTGTAAGAAAGAGAGATCTTTTAGCATCAAGTGTATCAAAAGAGAGTGGATCCTATCTGAATCAATCCCTGAGAGGAGCACCGTTACTCTACTCCTATCACATCAACATCGCACGTATCCATCAATCTTCTGGTGACTCTATTCTAGTAACTCACCAACTTCGGCACATCCAGCAGATGTTGATGATCTGGCCTTCACTTTCTGATTTTCGAATCTTCTCGCATTGTCCCCGATTGACCGATCTGCTTTCAGTCGACGCTGATCTTATTCAGTCGACGCCAATTCTTCATAACTGATGCCGATCACATCAGTCGATGCCGATTCTACATAATCGATGCCGATCATCCTGCAGACAGGTAAAAGGACACAGGTAACACAAATCCAGCTTTATTTCATAGTTTCCTGTTTTTTGTTGCTTTCTGTCTGTTGTTTAGATTATGTTTCATTACTGTAATCAGAAAATCTAGTCTTTACGTACATCTTTTATCATGTATGCTTCTCTACTTAATTGAAAACATGGACTGACATCCGCCGAGGAAGCTTATCACTTCCCAGACCCGCTTCTTGGGCAGTCCACCTAAATACCTTTTAACGTGGTCTTTTTCTGTCAAGCATCGGTGTCTTGCAGGTTACTCGGATCTATTGTGCGAATTGTTCATGTGCGCCCGTCTTATCTATATCGGCTTCCTCATCCATCTACATCTTCGGATCTTGTCCATCAGGTATCGATTTCATTGGATTTTTTCAGGTTTTTTGTGTTTAGTTTGGTGCATTAACTTGGACAGGTAACAAGCGCGAAATCCTTGATCTACATTCTGGCACGCACGGTGGGACCTAACCAAAGTCCCTTATTGGCAAGTTCATTTCTTTTCTAGTTTTGAGCTTTGTTCTTTTTCTTCACTGATTTCTATCAGTTCTGCTTGAGCATTTCCTTTCATCGCTTTAATCTTGCTCTTTTTGTGAAATTTTTATTTCCTTGAAATTTTCCTACTTCCTTGAAATAGAAATTTCTGTTTCACCATTATCTAGATATATCTTTCTGGGTTTTGTTTGGTGTTTGCTTAACCTCTTCTTGCGGAGCACTTTGCTTGTTCGTGGGATTGTTCGAGGGGAAGAGCTCAACAACGTGCTTTTTGAAGTCCACACACCTTGGAGAGCTAAATCTACCGGTATTTCTCTTTTACAGTGTTTTCTCCTTTTTAGGAACTAAAATATAAAAAAAAACAATTATTTGTTGTCTTTCACATTCGAACATTTCAATGTTTGGTGCTTAAAAGGAATTTAATCGCATTTGGGAAAGAATTTGTTTGACTTGTCTTCATCGAAATCAAACACTTCGTTTTTAAGTGCTTAAAAAGAACTTTCTCTTTGTCTTTGCTGCTGCATGTTTCTCATCTAGTTCTAATTAGGTTGGAAAATTGATCAAAATCGGTAGTGACACTATTTGATTTTTTATTTTTCACCCTTGCACACAAAGCCAAAATCACTAGGTATAAAGCATTTAAACAAAAATTCCTTCCCTGGCCTCGCCTACTTGGAAGTGACATCCAAGAGGAAGAGCCTACGCGGTACTCAGGCCGCGCTATAAATTCACAGAAGTTCTAGTATATATTGGCAAAGCACCCGACTCCCTTATCGCAGCGATGTGTGAAGTGCGGGGGTAGACCCCTATATCAAGCCACGTACCGGTCTTTTACTGAAGTGCCTTCAGGACTCCTCACCAAACATTCCCCAAACCATCCTTAGTTTGGCTATCTGAGTAGTTCCTGTTCTAAAAAGCCTTCCCTAATATTTTCTTTCTTAAAAGCATCAAAAATTAAAGGAGATAATCCCCTGCGCTGCTTGAATTTTCTGTGCATTAGTTAGGTCAATCTTCTTTTCTGCGTGTTTATGATGGTCATCACTCGGTTACAATCTAGAAGAATGGCTCAACTGGCCCCTTCTTCTTCCGAGATTACCACTAGTGTGGATGTTTCGGCACCCCCCAAATCTTCCTCGGGACCGCTGTTAGTTGGTTCCCCATCCTGGTCATATAATCCTTTCTATCAAGCCAAAGCAACCCCATCACGCCCAGATTCCCCTAGTCCTTTAGAAATATCATCTACTTCTGACTCAGAGTATGTTCCGTGTGGGGATCCTGAATTTCAAGCGTTCCTCGATCGCAATCCGGTAGCCCTCATGGACTACCTAGTACACAAGTCTATTCAAATATCTGATCAAGGACCACCAATCTAGCAAGTGTACGATTATTCTCGTGAACCATCCCAGGCCTTTGTAGACCATTTTGCATCATCTCTCTTGCCTTGAGTCACGGAGAAGGGTGGGGCCCCTATGCCTCCTTTTTCTCTTCCACCAGCCATATCGACTAGTTCTCAAATAGTCTTACCTATTCCTAACACCGCAGTTACCTCAAATATTCCACAACCTACTTCTGAGAGGTCCTCTGCCCTAGCTATAATGAATGCGTCTGCGCACCCACATATTGCTGTTAATTCATCTATGCCCTCCATCGTGTCCCAAGGTCAGTACCCCTTTATGAGCCAACCCCCTTCGAATAGTCAGTTGGTTCCTGCTTCTCGTCCTCCAGTGGGTCTTTCTTCCAATGTTCCAGCAACAGTGACCTTCACCCATCCTCTAGCATCGGCACCCTTAATGCCTAATCCGGCAGTAGAAAGCCTCTTTCAGGTCTTATTCCCCAATATGTCCAATCAAATCAGCACTCATGTTCCTCAATCTGTCCTGATTCAATCAACAAGCATAGGATTCCACCAATCACAGGCTCCATCCGTCACCCAACCTTCATTTTCTCAACCACTTATTATCCCACGGCCTGCCTATACACAAGCTACTTCACAGCAAATACCCCACCAAGTGTCACCCAGAACGCCTGGTTACTCCTCTTATCATCCTATCAATCAACAGATGAATCCCCCGTTGACACCTCAACAACATCCACCATTTGCTTCTTATGTAGGACATGCTAGTGTGCCTCCTCCTCAATCTGACGTGCTTCAAATTATTTTCAAGAAAATCGTAGACTTGGAAGCCTCCACAAAAGGGGCTCGTCCTTCATACTCCTTTGAAGAAGTGTGTAATGAACCCATTCACCCCTCAGTGGCTTTTAAGCCTTATCCTCCCTAATGGGAACTTCCTAAATTTTCAAAATTTCATAGTCGAGAGGACCCTCAACAACATTTGCGAGCATTCAAACATGCTTTCTACCTCATAGTCCAGGATCAGGAGCTTATGCTCCGTACTTTTCCTATGTCTCTAGCAGGTCTTGTTTTAGACTGGTATAATAACATTCCTCAACATTCATTGTTTTCTTTCTCTCAATTGGCCCAGATGTTTGTTGAAAACTTTTCAATGAATATCACGCATAAGATCTCAATTACAGATCTTTATAACATTCGTCAATTCGATGATGAGTCTATTGCAGACTTTGTCACTCGTTGGAGAGGGATAATCAACCAATTGTCTTTCTCCCTTCCTCAATCCCAACAGATCGAGTTGTTTACTCAATCTTGTGCTAATCACATTTCTTCCACTTTAAGGATCCAGACTTTTCACACCTTTGAAGAAGCCTTTAAGATGGCACGCAAACTTGAATCTCGCGCCATTGAACAAGGGAAGCTAAAACTTCGCTCTAAATCTAAACCAGATTTTTCTCGGTTTACCAAACCAAATTCTTCCCCTTCTAAAGACAAGAATCAGGGATCCACCAACGCTATCGTATTAAAAACATCACGAGCCGATACTACTTCTAATCAAACACCATGGAGAGACCCCTCATCTTCTCGAAAAGGGACTTCATCATCTCGATCCTTCGCTTCATTGGGGGAATCATATGCCTCTATCTTAGCGAAAATGTTGGAAGTTCGCATGATCGAACTTCCCCCCATTAGGAATATTGATGAAAGCCAAGAACGTCCATTCTGGTATAGGGAAAATGATTTCTGTCATTATCATAGAACCAAATGTCATGACATCGAACGATGTCAGACTTTCAAAAATCTTGTCTAGAAATTCATTGATAAAGGCGAGCTCATTCTGGATAACCCAAATGATCCCCCAAATCAAGCACTGGATGTTTTTAAACAACCTTTTCCCAATCATTCCCTGAACCATAATGCTTCAGAGTCTCAAAAACCAAACACTCATACTATCAACTTCATCTCTACTGAAGAATCTTCTTCTGAAACCAAGCCATCTGCGAACACATCGACCGAATCAGAACCTCCTTCCACTTCGTCAATCACTGGAATTCCACCATCTTCAGATAGCCCGTCTTTGAATATTCCTACATTGCTAGATACGGGTTCATCTCTCTCCGCTCCTTTGTCTGACCTTCCGTCCATACCCGAGACAGTGTCATCCTCATCTGTCTCATCGTCAAACATTCTTTCAATGCTCGAGGAAATTACATCCCTTCGAGTTTCCACTGCAGATACATCTACTTTTGTTGCTCCCATTCTCGCTGCAACTATGCCCCTGGTGAACGTACCTATAATTGTGCCGACTCCGACGGAAGCATCTTCGATTTTGACTCTTCCTGTCTCTTTTCCTACAGTAGTTTCACCCATAATTACTGCACCAGAAGTAGTCCCTTCGCAAGGAACTGCGTCTTCATCACTCACTTCTTCCATCACTAATGTTATCTTTGCCTGTTTAAGGGAAAATCAAAAGAAGTAGCACCAACACCTATACGCTCGGTTCCTGAATTTAAACCGAGACAACCAAAATCTAATGTTGCGCCATCAGTACCTCCCCATTTGCTTCCCCCGAAAAGGTTACAATCACCCTATGCGGTCGAAGTTGTCACCATCCCTGAAAAAGGAAAGCCCATATTTCGAACCATCAAGACCCTTGGTGCTCCCCCACAAAAATCTCTCTCTACGCCCCATAAAAGGTTGGATTTGTCCGCTGAGAAGGTGTCTTCTTCTACACACTTATCGAAACCATCATCTTCTTCTACAACACATTCTTCACCAACACCCCGAAAAAGTGGACTTACCTACTAAAAGGACGTCACCTCTTCTATCAGGATCATCATCTTCATTACCAAAAGCCAGGGCACCCTATGTTCCTCCAATTACGCCTACTTTGGGAGCTTCTTCCTCATCTAAATTGACATTATCTAAATCATCAGTAGTTTCGACCAAACAGCCCCCTTTACCTTTGAAAACCGCGACACCTGTCACATCTCCATCATCTTCAAAATCTATTTTAGGGGCTCCCCCTCCACCAAAATCAATCATGTCTCACTTACTCCCATCTCATGTGCCTAAGACTGCTCCTCCAAATGTCCAAAAAAATAAGATGATCCCTAAATATACTATCAAACCTAACATGCAGGTTCTTTTACCTCGGCAGTCTGTTAAAGTAAAAGAGGCACCTTCATCACCTCTGTCCTCATCTTCGTCTACCGGGTTCTACGCTGAAATCCTTCACCAACTTATCCAATCTTCATCCATATCCCTTCCTCCGATTAAACCTTATAACCCTAAAGGAGTTAAACCTACCTGGTTTAACTCTGATCTGATTTGTGCTTACCACCGTACCCCGGGTCATGATACTGAGGGATGTAAAGCTCTTCAAGCTGTTGTCAACAACCTTTTGGAAGAAAGTGATCTTTTGCTAGAGGAGGAGAAACAAGTATCTCCTATCATCTTAGCCTCATCTAAGCCCCAACGATCCACTCAGACCTCTAGTGATTCCACTCCAATTGATCTTCCACTTTCTCAAATTGACACAATCCATATCGCCACTAGAACCCAACACTATGATAATCTATCTTCATCTACAGCATCTCGACCACGGGTTGTCATTTCTGTAGCCCCCGAAGGAGTTCCTCCTTCCTCATTAGCCCCGCGACCTCGGGTCTCTATTCGTGCTGCACCTCGGGCTCAAATTCCCGTGTCAGTTAAGGAGAGTGTTATGAAACAACTCACCCAGGCTCCGGTCAAAATGTCTCTTTTTGACCTCATCCAATCCTCTCCACAACATCGCCAGGCTCTGATTGATAATCTGCATCGCATCGTAGTAAATTCAGATGAGCCCCAGCCCTTTGAGTTGGTTGTTGGATTGAATAGACCATCAACCGCCATTTCTTTTGAAGATTCAGAAATTCCTCCTCTTTCTTCAGAGGATTTGGAGGCTCCCCTCTTTATCACAGTCCAAATCGACAACACTACATTAAAACACGTTATGATCGACAGTGGAGCTGCACTCAACGTCATCTCCTCACACACATTCGAGTAGCTTAAGTTACCAAAGAACGTAGTGTCACCCCCGCCTTTCACCCTTCGATCATTTAACAATCAGCTAGCAGTTACTTTAGGAACTGTGGTCTTACCCATTCGAGTAGGTAAGAAGCTGCTTCACGAACTCTTCTACATCGTCGAAGGAAAATTCCACTATAATATGATCCTCAGACGCTCTGGATTCGCACGATGCATTATGTCCCATCCACCCTCCATCGATGCTTAAAATATCAATATGAGGGAAAAATATATACTCATCCAGGAGATCCTTTTCCTTCCGCACAATGCGAAATGACCACAAGGTCTGCCCCTCTAAAGGAAAATTCCTGTTCACCTGACGGGGCCTCATCTTCTTCCATACCTGCAACCAAACTACCGGATTTGCAAAATCTAGAAGAGACATTGCAGTGTTTCTCATTGGGAGAGCTTCCTCTTTTTTCTTTTGACGCCCATCTCAAACCTAGTGAGTATGGTAGACCAGACAAACAACCTGAATATCAACCAGGTCTTGGTCGCATCGTCACCATTGGTCTACCCAATCAATAAACTAATTTCATCTATGGTGGTCTTGATACACCTCACTATCGCCCAGACTCTCCTCCTAGGACCAAACCTTACTTAACAGGGTTCGATTATCTACAGAATCCCACGTTTGTAAAAACTTATTTATATCGATGCGCGCGGAAGGGTTTTGGCCTGGGAAAATATGAACAAGGTGTGCATGACCTCACATCCATTCCTACTCTCATGCCACATCAAAAATTTGGTTTAGGATTTAAACCTCTTTCAAAAGCCACTGTCACTATTCTCGATGAGCCTCTTCCTATTGAGGAACCATCTTCTCCTGCTAAGTCAGAAGCATCACTCGATGTGGACGATGACATCTCCATCCCGCCTAACTTTTTTTTTGATCAATACCATTTCCTTAGGACCGCTAGCCTATAAGACTAACAACAGGTCCACTTCCATACCGTTAATTTTCCCTGAAATAGTTGGAGACGACTCTCCTACTATCAACACTATCCACTGTGTGGATGATGATTCTATCCTCACCTATCTGGGGGCAGAGGATTCATATCTTCCTAAAACCATTCCTTCTGACACATCTACGCTTCTCAACAAAGCCACTGTCAACCTTAATATAGGGACTTCTAAAGACCCTCGCATCATTAAGGTCGGCCAGTCCCTTAATCCACAGGAGTTAGGAGATTTTACCACTTTTCTTTCCAACCATCGTCAAGCTTTTGCTTGGGCATATGAGGATATGCTAGGACTCGATCCCGATATTGTGGTCCGCAATATCGTTACTCTTCCCAACATCAAACCAGTTAAACAAAAATTACGTAAAATGCACCCTAGAGTAGCCCTTCTAGTTAAAGAAGAATTGCAGCGCTTAATCTCGGCTAACTTCATCCAACCCATCGATTATCCACAATGGGTTTCCAATGTAGTACCCGTAACTAAAACTACTAGGAAAATTTGAATTTGTACCGACTTTCGGGATCTTAATCTTGCTTGTCCAAAAGATGACTTTCCTCTACCTAATATCGACCAACTCGTGGATTTAACTGCGGGTCATGAGATGCTTTCTCTTATGGATGGTTTCTCTAGATATAATCAAATTCTCATCGCACCAGAAGACCAACATAAGACTTCTTTCATAACTCCTTGGGGGACCTTTTGTTATCACATCATGCCTTTCGGTTTTAAGAACGCAGGAGCAACCTATCAGTGAGCAATGACCTACATCTTCCATGATCTCTTACACAAAACTATGGAAGATTACGTTGACGATCTCCTTGGTAAATCCAAACGTCATCAGGATCATCTTTTCATCCTTGCACCTCTCTTTGAAAGGCTTATCCGCTTTTGTCTTCGTCTAAATCCATCTAAGTGCGTGTTTGGCGTTCTCACTGGTAAACTCTTAGGTTTTATCATTTCCATCAGGGGTATTGAAGTAGACCCCGTAAAAATAAAAGCTATCCTTGAGATGCCTCCCCCTTCTAACTTAAAGCAACTCCGCAGTCTCCAAGGACGTCTTCAATCAGTGCGTCGTTTTATCTCACAATTGTCGGACCGTTGTCAACCTTTTCACCATCTCCTCCATAAGGATGTTCATTTTGAATGGGATGAACATTGCCAAAAGGCCTTTGATGATCTCAAAGATTATCTTCTTTCTCCACCTGTGCTTACACCTCCACGCGAGGGGGAGCCTTTCTATCTTTATATCTCTGTGACTAACCATGCTCTGGGAGCCATGATCTCGCATCGGGACACTTGTGGTAAAGAACAAGCTGTCTATTACATCAGTCGCACCCTCCATGAGTATGAAACACGTTATTCCGAGGCTGAAAAGCTATGTTGTGCTCTCTTCTTCGCAACTTCTAAGCTTCTTCATTACCTCCTTAACCACAAAACTTACATTGTCACAAGTGTCAATCCACTCAAGACAATTCATGCAAAGCCTTATCACAATGATCGTATCACTCGTTGGCTCATGCTTATGACAGAATTTGACCTCGAGTTTATCCCGCAAAAGTCTATAAAGGGCCAGGTTATTGCAGATCAATTAGCTGATGCTCCTCTTCCGGACACTCAAGACCCCCTTGCTCAATTCCCCGATGAATATATCCAACAAATTGATTTTGGTCTGTCTCCATTTAAAGTAAAGCTCTTCTTTGATGGATTCAAATGCCAGCAAGGGGGAGGTGCGGGTTTCGTGATGATCCCTCCTTGGGGTACACCTATCCCAGTTGCACACAAATTGAACTTTGAGTCTCTCTCCAAAATTAGGGCATCCCTCTCCTCTGTCAAAGCCCTGATCTCCTCAAGAGCCACCTGATGTGTCTGTGTCAGGGTGGCATGCTCTCCCTCCAGTCTATCCAGCATCATAGCTATGTCCTCCTCATCGGCATCTATAGATTCCGAGAGATGTCATGGTAGCTCTATATCATACCATGCTGCATAACCATCATCCACCCCTGTGTCATCATCACTGTCTGTGGAGGGTGGGGCCTCTCTCAATGGATCTGCCGGGATCAAAATCGGCAGATCATTCTCCCTGCTATCTTGCCTATAAGGTGTGTAAGTGGTTGGCACTGTCTGCACTAGGCTGAACTGTCTCAATACTCGCACAAACGGGACTCGCTCCCACATATCTGGCCTACAGCCCCTAACCACCCTGCTCTGTCTCAATGCCACCAAGTGAGCATCCTAACCAGCCCATGTCAGAAATACCCGATATGGCCTCCAGATGACCTGATCCGGTGTCAGCGTCCTGAAACGCTCCGTATACCAATCGGCCGATCTCCCTATATCCCCAACTACCATGTCAGCCCGCCATCTCCAGAATCCATAATCAATACCTCCCACTGCTGCTGGCATCCAAGGAAGCCCGGATGGCCTGATCACCGCTATATGCCCAGCAATGGAGCACAAAACTGACATCAATACCTGTCCTCCGGCCGGTGGTGTACATCCATAGCTCGTAATATATCTGAGCTATCAAGGCATCAGCAAAGGCAAATACGTGCCTGAACTGCAGAATGTCACAAATGCAGTCTAATAATAATAGTGGAAATCTCCCACCTCCTAAATTTAGTAGAACGAAATAGGATATCGCCATCTGAATCAGAACTATCTGTCTGCTCCGAGGGCTATCCTGTCTATACTGCGAAGCTATCCACACTGCCCCAGACACTATCTCTGAATCATCTGCCCTATCTCTATACAATCGAACTAGGGCCCTCTGCTGCTGCTCTCGTGGTGTAATCTCTATCAGGTCCCCAGTGATTGGCAGTCTCAAAATCCTATATATATTCTCATGGGTGATGGTCATCTCACCCGTCCTGAACCAAAAAGTGCACGTATGGCTATCCCACCGTCGCACTAGTGCCCGCATCAGCTCTACATCTCGCGGCACTCGTCTGTAATATCGGAAGCCCCCGAGCCCGGCTAACTCTAAATACCACCAATCTTCATCAGTCACATCAGGGAGAATAGTCTCTAATAACTCAGGAATAGCATCCCTCATGTGTAGAGCATCTCGTGCCTACACCCACGACAGCAAGAGCAATATTAGTCTCGTATTTACCCAAATCAGAACATCCAAAACAAAAACAAAAATTTTATCTATTCCAATCGGCGTCGATTTAATAAAATCGGCGTCATTTATTTCCAGTCAACGCCGATTAATACCAATCGACGCCGCTCAAACAATAATCGACACCGATTATACCAATCAACGCCGATTGACTGTCCGGACATTAATCGGACCCTGGCCTCCCACAAACAAAAAAAAATCAAACAAAAAAAAAATTAAGTACAACAGGTTCAAGAAGAACCACTTACCCCAGGTCGTATCCTCCTGCACTTCTGACCGCTCCCAGAGGCTTCCATGGTGCTCAAATCCAAATTCTGACTTTCTCTAAATCAATCGTCACGATGAAAATAAATCGTTTACATTTTCCGTTGGCATATTTATATGCGCTACGATTGGTCGGCGCCGATTTTGTTGATCGACGCCGTTTACCTTGGTCATCGCCGATTACTGTGATCGCCGCCGATTTTCCATATCTATTTTCCATAGTGTTGATGCTTGGCTTATTTATCCATCTGATCATTATTGTGCGCTGAATATTGCCTTTCGGCGCATCTTTTCGATATCACCGTCTATTTCAGGTTTTGTTCCCTTTGCGTGGGACACTCGTACTTTTTGGCAGCTTGGAGTTAAACGGGTCTGTAGGCACTAACGTCGTCTGCTTTGCAGAGCGTCTAGTTATCCCTACCAATGTGTCTCTCTTTAGATGCTGACTATTTTTCAGCCCTCCTTACACTCATGGGTCTGTAGGCACTAACGTCGTCTCATGAGGAGACCGTCTAGTTTGCCCTACCAATATGAGTTCCTTAGGTTGCTGCCTTTTTATTTATTTTTATGCGTCATCAATGATCAGATCTACTCCAGACATCCGACTGGGGCATCCTGCGTTTTCATCTACCTCTTTCAAACTTGGGATCATCTGTTCTATCACCCATCCCATCCCTAGTTTGAGGGGGGTCACATCATCACTTTTTCTTCACTTCTTCCATCTCCTTATTTTTGTCTCATAACCTTGCTTATCGCAAGTTACTTGACAAAAAGGGGAAAAATGTAGACACTTAAAATTGGTTACTCAATTTAGTGTCCCTCACATTCGTTTACCTGCTCAGGTAACCTGGGGCACGTTTATGTCACCACTATCCCCTTGGGATATTATCCGATTTGTGATTTAAACACCTATTCTAAGTTTAATTCACCCCATTGTATCTTACCCGTGAGTAATTAAATATTAACTATTTAATTACGCCTCTTCACATGTATCTTAACCACTTATCTACCCCAAATTTATTCTATCTATGTATCACCCCTATTTTTCCTCTTCCCCAAGTGGGATATTTCCCGTATTTGGGGTAACTCTTATCTTTCGAGAAATCGTTCATTTTGGCCATCTCGGGAGTCTGTTCCGCGATCGGCGCCGACCGGTACGGTCGGCGCCAATTTTTTAGGAGCGGCGCCGATTATAAATAGAAGCCCAGAACTCAGTTCTATGGACAAAAAAGAGGAGGAATAACACACGCATGAACGGAGAGAGAGAGAAAGAGATAGATCGCGACACAGAGACACAGGTTGTAAGAAAGAGAGATCTTTTAGCATCAAGTGTATCAAAAGAGAGCGGATCCTGTCCGAATCAATCCCTGAGAGGAGCACCGTTACTCTGCTCCTATCACATCAACATCGCATGTATCCATCGATCTTCTGGTGACTCTGTTCCAGTATCTCACCAACTTCAGCACATCCAGTAGACGTTGACGATCTGGCCTTCACTTTCTGATTTTTGAATCTTCTCGCATTGTCCCCGATTGACCGATCTGCTTTCAGTTGATGCCGGTCTTATTCAGTCGACGTCAATTCTTCATAACCGACGCCGATCACATCAGTCGACGCCAATCATCCTGCAGACAGGTAAAAGGACACAGGTAACACAAATCCAACTTTATTTCATAGTTTCCTATTTTCTGTTGCTTTCTGTCTACTGTTTAGATTCTGTTTCATTACTGTAATCAGAAAATCTAGTCTTTACGTACATATTTTATCATGTATGCTTCTCTACTTAATTGAAAATGTGGACTGACATCCGCCGAGGAAGCTTATCGCTTCCCGGACCCGCTTCTCAGGCAGTCCACCTAAAAACCTTTTAACGTGGTCTTTTTCTGTCAAGCATCGGTGTCTTGCAGGTTACTCGGATCTATTGTGTGAATTGTTCGTGTGCACCCGTCTTATCTACATCGGATTCCTCATCCGTCTACATCTTCGGATCTTGTCCATCAGGTATCGATTTCATTGGAGTTTTTCAGGTTTTTTGTGTTTAGTTTGGTACATTAACTTGGACAGGTAACAAGCACAAAATCCTTGATCTACACCTGTGGGTATTTTCAACACTCATTTTGCCTAAATGTATAAGAGGTTAAAGGATCCCTTTTCCATAATTTAGCCTATCACTGTATAAATGTACTTACACACACTAGATCCACTCTTTTCCATGTTTATCATATATGACCTTTTGGTCCTCCCCTCTTTATCCATAGTTTTACATGAGTTTTTTCCTAGTGGACCAACAATACATTTCCTAACCTATCCCTCTACTTACACAACCAAGTGCTTTCTTTCCCATGCTAGTGCTTAATCTTACTTTTTTCCCCAACCATGTATATATGAACTACAACCAAGTTTTTCCTCCTATGCAATCACCCTTAGACAGTGTTTTAAGATATCCATTTTGAGAATGTGGAGACAAACTAACATTTAACTAGTGTGCATGATCGTACTTTTATTATTCATAATTATCATATCATGTATTATAATATTGGTTGTGATTTTGCTTCTGGTAGTTATAAATATTATGACTTTATTTTTTACATTTAAATTTTTTTCAAGGTAGAATAAGAAGAGGTGCATGAAGAAAAGAGCGTGCTATACAATATAATGGAAGCCACATGGTCTGGGACTATGAAAAGTGACATGCATACCCACATTAAAAATTATGAAGTGGTAAATGAGTCACATGAAGAATACCTTTGCATACAAGGTGATATCTTTAATTCAGATCAGTAGAATGATGTCAGTATCATACCTAATGAAGATACATTCGACATGCTACTCAAGTTGAGATATAATTCCTCTCTCGTAGGAATTAAGGTTTTATATTTATCCCTACACATACGGTGCATGAATCATGATAAATCACATGCAAAGAGCACTTTTTTAGTACTCATATCTACATTTATGTAGTGTAAAGAGTCATCTACTCAAATACTAACATCACCTTACAGATATCCAATATGAACCTTTGGTGATGATGCCACCTAGTTCACCAAAACATGATCTTAACTTAAAGAGAAGCATGTTTACCAGAGGAATTAAAGACATTGTAGTAAATACATTCAACGAGGGAAAAAACCTCAAATAAATAGAAAATACATAAGAAAATATTGCAATTGATGAGTTTTGTACATTAATTTTTCACCATGATGAATCACCTCTATCAGAGACTCTTGTTCGGCCTAATGTGCTAAATGTAGTCATCCAATTAAATGACTATTGCACCTTCACTTAGGTTGAACTTGAGGTAACAATTTCTTCCCCTCCTACATTATTTTACTCCATTCCTGCAATAAAAGGTAGTAGTCAAGTATGTGTCAAGACTAATTATAGCTTTGAAATTAAAATTTTAATTGATTTATATCAAGAGTTTAAAGACTCCTTGTGCTACTGAGAATAAAAATTTGTAGGAGCTTACTACTACCATTGAGTGATATTTTTTTCACTCATAAATTTCAAGTCCACCCTCCCATACCCAATTGTATGTATTGGTTAGTTTATGATAGTTATATTTTCTTTCATTAGATTAGTATTATGTTTTCCTACTTTCATAGTTTGATTTTTTTAGTTGTTGTGTTCAATAAAGATGAAATTGTGTCATGTAATCTTAAATCGTATTTCTTTCTAATTGCATCTAACCATTATTTTCCAATTTTCCTTTTTGTAATTATTTAATCTATCAAGGAATTCATTATCATATTGTTCTACAAGGACCAATATGGAACTCCATACAAATTGAAAAGTTTACAGTTCTAATGGTGTCATGAATGCTCCAAGTAGTAAGAAAGATATTTAATGATAAATGAAATCAAGCATGAAAGAAAAAGGGTCTAGCATTCTCATAGATCAAAAATAAGAGGTGATTATATGAGTGTTGTGTAACTCTTGTGCATGACACATGGAAATAACCATCACTAACCATAATAACATACAATCTCACTAAGAAATATGACTAACCATATGTGGTAGAAAAGACGTCGAATGACGATGAAACAAGTCATATACACCAATATCCCCCCTTCATTGAATTTGAGGTAGAGGTCATGGAAATTCATAATTGAAAGAGAACTCCCCTATAAAATAGATAAATATGTGTTAATGGGTCATGGTAACTAAAGGACTAATAAGGTACTCATGTACAAAAAAACAATATTTTTGGAAAAGAAGAAGAGGATTAAAATGTGTCTCAGCAACTAGGCCTTATAATGTACCTATGTACAATAAGGATATTAAGTAATGGAGGAAAAAACCCTAAGGTAAAAACATCCACTTATGATGAATTAAAAAATCCCCTAAACAGCCTAAGAAAGATGTGTTATATGGGTCTCAGAAGCTAAAGGCCTACTAAGGTACCCATACAAATTGCAATATCTTTGGAAGAAGGAGAAGAAAAGAGAGGAAGGAGATAAGAGAAGATGAGAATATACAATGAACCTCACCCAAGATGAGAGCACAAGTAAGGATACTTGGACTCAATAAAGGGTTGGGTGAAGAATCTGACAACGGATCGAAAGTCTACAACTCTATGAAATATGTAAGAAGAGTGTCGATGATGTGGTCTTCCACCTATAGACTGAAAATTATCCATCTACATTGAATATATTTCCTTCCCTTAGGAAGGATAGAAATGGATTATTGGAAGTGTGCCCACTCTGTAAAGGAAACCAAAGGCAGCAGTGTGAAGAACTTTGAATCTGGTCCACTTGGATGTGATATAGGTCTATAAAATTAGTGCATAAGAACCAAGGATAATGACATGAATGTAGAAATTTCATAGTATGAGATAGGAAAATTTTTCAAAAGGATGCCCAAGTTAAGTGAAGGTAAAGTAGTAACCCCCACAATAGTAGAAATAGAATCCAAAAGAAAAGGTGGATCAATGAGGGTCTCCAAAAAAGTGGAAGTGATAAGAGTCCTAAAGGGGGAACTCCAAATAAAGGAAATGAAAGAATCCTCTGAAACACCTGTATAAGGATGAAAAAATCCATGTATGACAACACAAATAAATACTACAAATAAATAACTAAGTTATGGAAGATACACCTCTCAAGAGGGTGGCTCGACAAATAGAAGAGTAATGTATGACGTATGAATCATCAACACATGAAGGATGAGTGAAAGGTTCCTCACACATGGGAAATGGAAAAGAGGTAGGTGAAATGAAAGTATGAGGCTGAGAATAATTCTACTTGATGTTTGATGCAAAGGGAGGAGTGTTAACATTCTCTTAAATGTGGCCGAGAGGAGGAGATAAGTCCTCATATGTACTCTGGTCATTAGAACTAGAATAATGATCCTAATCATTAGGGATAAGAACAAGAAAATATGTGTTAGCAGAATTGTCATCAAATAAGGAGAGGAGACAATAGTATTAATGGGAGAAGAATAACTAGAAGTATCTAAAAGGTATCCAAATAAGGAATGAATAATGCTCCAAACAATGCGAGAACACTCTGTGTGTGCCACATGATGGTGAAGAGGCCTAGAAATTTGTATCAACAAATGACCAAAAAACCATGCTATAAGTGTCAAGCCAGTATCCAAGTTTTTCAGGATCACTGGGGGGTAGGTATTCAACCATACAAGTAGAGATGACTGTCATCGTGAATAATAAAACATTCCATGCTCGAATGTCATAGTGCATAGTTATCCTCACCAAGAAGAAGAGGTGGAGGCTGTAATGAAAAAATGGTCCTATGAAGCATAGGTTTGAGAAAATCAATCTCCATTGTGCAAATACAAAAAGAGAAAGAAGTACAGAAATCAAGAAAATAAGGGTACAAGAATATACACAAGTTTGCAAGACGTCAAACTCATCCGAGAATGCTTTTGCATGTAATAAAACACCCATGAACAATGATAACCCCCCTATTTGTGGCACTTTATAAGTAGTGTGTTGATTACAGTAGGGTGAGTTCATGTGACATGGGATAATTGACTACTCACCTTATAGTAGGAAACAAACTGTGTAAGAGGGGAGGTGACACTAAGTATCTTTCGATATCAACAAATAATACGTAATCAAGCAAAAAAGTTCATAAGCACAGAATGAGGGGATTAAATAGAGTTTGGTGTGATAAAACACATTTCACGTTGTAATAGAAACTCCCTTGCTCCAATACTATGGTGGACGCACTCACAATTCTACAAGAAATAATAAGGGTGATTACAATGCAAAAAGCAAGCTCAAGATGAGTCCCAAGGACCTCCAAGATACAAAAAAAATGCTTCTAGAAGGTGAATAAATGCTAAGATAGGTGCTACACGCTCTAACAAATAATTAGTAGTAAAAAATGTCCAATAACACTATAAAAGGCATTTTGAATTTTCCAATTAACCTAATTTAAGGATTTTTTAAAAAGGTGACAAATAAAAGTGATAACAACATTAAAAATGATAAATTAAACTAATAAATATTTTTAAAGAGATTATTTTTAAAAATTAAATTAGATACTATCGACACTAAAATTTTCCTCCATAATTTCTATTTCATTAATGTATGTATTAGGAATAGGATGTTGTTAAGTATAATTAGTAGTAGCGTCTGATAGAAGATAACGGTGCCGTCAGTACGGTGTCACCAATAATGTGGAGTACGGTAACAGTCAAAGTGCAATAGGAATGTTGTAAAAATTAAATATTTGTCGTAAGTGGTCCGGTAATGTTAAAATGTCAAAGTTTGGGTAATTAGAGAAGTAGGGTCTACATGATTAGGAATTAGAAATATTATATTGGTAATAAGGACAAGGAGTGAGGTCATAAATATTTTTTGTATTTTATTTGTAAAAAGTCTAAAAATGTGGAACCCATGTAAAATGATAAGGTTTATCTTATCTTAAGAGATAAGCTTACATGTACATATAAGAGTTAAGGTATGGAATATGATTCGTCAGAATGGATTTCTTATCCTATCTTAGAGATAAGATGGATAAGCCTGGAAGTTCTATAAACAAAGAGGCCACCCCCCTCATTTAGCATAGAAAGAAGTAGTGAGAAATATTATAGGAAGTGTGCAAAGGAAGCCATCAGTTAAAGGTGTGTTGAAGAAGCCATCAAGAGGTGTAATTGTAAAGTTTCTCCCATAGTCTTGTTGAAGTACCTCATGGGTGAGATTGTAACAATTTCATGTTAATATTATAATTTACTTTGATATTTCACATTTTTCATCATTCTGTCTTATCATAGTCGATGGTATTCTTGTGTTTGGTTGTTTTTTTGTTTCCAGATTACATCCACCAAACTAAAGGCTGTGCATTAGTAAATAATCATAGCACGAGGAGTTCCCGGTGAAGAATTATCATAGTGCCGGATTGGTGATGACATTTTGGTTCCGTTGCCAGGACCATTCCTCGTTGGTGGATTTTCTAGAGAGATATTCCCACTTAGTCAAAAATCAATTGGAGGGTAACCTTTTTTTACTGTGCATAGTAGTTACCATGGTAAAGTCATTTTTACCGTGAATAGTAGTTACCATGATAAAGTCATTTTTGCTGTGAATAGTATTTATCACAGTAAAGTCACTTTTTACCATGAATAGTATTTACTGCAGTAACTTCATTTTTTACCATGAATAGTGTCTACCACAGTAAAATCAGTTTTTACCGCAGTAAGTCAAGTTTTACCATAGTTTACCGTGGTCATTTCTATAGTAATTCCAATTATTTGTGCACATAAGTCTTGTTGATTGTACTTGTGGGTTGGTATTTCATGGTGGTTACTTTTGAAAATGGGAAAGATTCCTATTTTTTCAGCTCAATCTAATGAAGATGCTTCTTCTTTCATTCAAGAGTTTAAACGATCTTGTATTTGTAATGGCCTTATAAGAAGGGAAGAATGGACTGAATTTTTTCCTACCTTTTTGGATGGTTTCGCACTTAGGTGGTTTGAAACACTAGGTGATAATGTGAAAAACTCATGGGATTTATTAACTGAAAGTTTTCTTGAAGAATTTGGTGAATAATAGAGATATGCAGACCTCATGATCAAGATCACAAAGCTATCCCAAGGAGAGAAGGAGAAGATAAGGGATTATCATGCTCGTGTTCTAGAGCTAAGGAGGAAGCTCGATGCCTAGATCTGGAAGGAAGGATTAGCGGATGGGTTGATGAATGGCATGGATAATCTCCTCTGTAAGCACTTCATTCTTGGAATGAAGCCGGAAATCAGAAAACGAGTGAAGTATGACCGCCCAGCTACCATTGTACAAGCTAAGGAGATTGCAAGAAGGCAAGAAGAAAGCATGGAAGAGGAGCCCAAAGAAATTGTTGTTAAAGTAGAGCCTACACCAGCACCTTTGGTCCAGAATCCACAACCACTCCCAGTGAGCACAAATATTTCTCCTAGTACATCTACTGAGTATGAAGATTTGCTTAGGAAGATGGGCCAGTTAACTATTAATCTTCTTCAAGGAAAGGAATTTAGTTCTCAGGGAGGAGATAGAGGTCCAAAAAGAAATATTTCTGATGTTGTTTGTTATGGTTGTTATAAAAAGGGTCATTATAAGTATACTTGTCCAGATAGAGCTTCTACATCTGGTAAGGGAAATAATGATAAAGGAAAAGCACCTGTGAATTCTTTTGATGTAGTAGATAAGAGCAGAAATAATGAAGTAGATGTGTTTGTAACAAAAAGAAAGAAATAAAAAAATAATCAAGATGGAAATGATCCTAAGAATATGAAAGGAGAAACTAGTAAGAAACATAGGAGAAGAAAGTTGGGTGTGCAGGATTTTCTGATTTCATTGGGGCAAGGACCATACTCCATCTTGGAAGATCTGTCCAAAAGGCCTACAAATATTACATATGGTCAACTCTTGGATATGTCTTCTGAGAAGAGGTGGGAATTGTGAGGTGGACTCAATGCTCGAAGAAGGAAGGAGGTTGAGGTCCCTGTTTTGGAGGCAGAGGCAGATCCCTATGCTCCACAAGCTGAGGTATTATGTAATGGTATTTCAATTCATGATGTCTTAGTTGATGGAGGTGCTGCATTTAATGTAATGACCGAGTCTGTAATGAATATGTTGGGTTTAAAAATTGATCGCCCTTCAACACTTATGTTAAGGTCATTAAATAAAGGAAAAACTAAACCAGAAGGTGTAGTTTCAAATTTGGCAATATCTGTTATGGGTGTGGTATGTGTGGTAGACTTTCAGGTGATGAAAAATGGTACTTTTGCGTACCCAATGTTGCTGGGGAGACCATGGCTAAGGAGAGTTCATGCAAGAAACTACTGGAATGAAGGCTTCATGACACTTGGACGTGGTAGAGTGAGGGTGAAGATAAATGTGATCCCTCGACATCATAAGGCAAAACCTATGGATTCAAGTGATGAAACTGATGATTGGACATCCTCTGATTACTCTAGTACCAGTGAAGTGGACACTGAAGATGAAGAAAGTGAGGTGGATGTTTCAGTCATGGATATCCTTCCAATCACACCAACTCATGACCCCATAAAATTATCTGAAGAAGAAGTTGATGATCGTCTCCAACAAATAAAGATTGGTGATGCTGTGATGGAGAGTGAGAAGGAATCCTACCTCCAACTCTTTCGAAGGTACATACACCTATTCACTTTTGATTACAAGGAACTCCATCAAGTAAGTTGGTTAGAACATTGTATTGAGCTGGTAGATGGTGCTAAGCCCATAAAGCAAATGCCATATAGAATGAATCCTAATTTTTCCAAGACTGTAAAAGAAGAAATAGATAAGTTGCTTTATGCAGGATTCATATTTGCTATGGAGAATTCAGAATGGGTTTCTCCCATTGTGATCTCAATAAAAAAGAATGGGAAGCTACGCATTTGTGTTGACTACAGGAAGCTCAATAAGGCAACAAAGAAGGATCATTACCCTCTTCCATTTTCAGATCAGATCTTGGACGAAGTAGCTGGCTAGGAGTGCTATAGTTTTGCTGATGGATATAGTGGCTACAACCAAGTTCGGATAGCAGAGAAAGATCAGCTGAAGACCACGTTCACCACTCCTTGGGGAACATTTGCTTATAGAGTTATGCCTTTTGGGTTGTGTAATGCTCCAGCAACATTCCAGCGTTTGATGAATAGGGTGTTCGAACCCTACATTGGGACCTTCATCAGAATATTTCTGGATGATTTTTGCATCTATGGGAGCAAGTTGGACCACCTGCACCAAATGGAGACAACATTTCAAAGGTTAGATGAAGCACAAGCCTCACTAAACCCTACAAAGTGTGTCTTTGGATGTTCTAAAGGCATTTTGTTAGGGCATGTTGTATCCAGAGAGGGTATTGGTACTGATCCTGATAAAGTTTCAAAAATAAAAGATTTACCATTTCCTCTTAATAGAAGTAAGTTAAGATCATTTTTAGGCCATGTGGGTTACTATAGAAGGTTCATCAAGAATTTCTCAAAGATTGCACAGCCACTAACCCAGTTCTTGAAGAAGGATGTTACTTATGAACCAGGAAATAAGGCACATGAAGCTTTTGGACAATTAAAGGAAGCCCTGGTGTCTTCACCTGTTTTGAAGAATCCAGATTGGAGCAAGCCATTCATTGTGTACACTGATGCCTCAGATGCAGCACTAGGAAGTACTTTGAGCCAAAAGGATGAAAATGGGAATGAACATCCAATTTACTTTGGGAGCAGACAAATGAGCAGTGCTAAGGTAAACTATACTGTAACTGAAAAAGAGGCTCTGGCTATCATTTTTGTTGTAAAGAAGTTTAGAAATTACTTGCTATGGCAGAAATTTATAGTTGTAACAGATCATCAGGCTCTGAAATATATTGTCAATAAGCCTAACCCATCAGGGAGGATAGCAAGATGGATAATTTTGCTACAAGAATTTGAATTTGATATTATAGATAGGCCAGGAAAGAAGCATGTCAATGCAGATGCACTCTCTCGAGCCTATGATGGTTTAGGATCATCTTGTGATGATGATGATTTTCCCGATGCAACATTGTTCTCCTTTGACACAATCCCTAGTGAATACATAGATATTTGGAATTATCTGAATGAATTCAAGTTTCCTGATGGTGCCAATGCAAATATTAAGAAAAAGATTACTCAAGCCAGTCATCCATATTCTATTCTGCATGGAGTATTATTTCGAATAGGACCTGATGGACAGTACAAGAGGGCAGTTGGACGTGATCAAGGGAAGGAACTGATAGAAGAATTCCACAATGGTACATGTGGAGGGCACTTCTCTGGAAAACTTACAGCAAGAAGGATCTTGGATGCAGGTTATCATTGGCCCACTCTTTTTTTGTTATAATTATTGTAAGACATGTGATATTTGTCAAACACATGGTAACCGTAAGACTTCATCAGCTCCATTATGTCCTATTCTTCCCCTTGGTCCCTTTGAAAAGTGGGGAATAGAAATTGTAGGTCCACTTCCAACTACATCACGCCAAAATAAGTATATTGTAGTTGCCACAGATTATTTAACCAAGTGGGTTGAACCTAGGCCATTGAAGACAGCTTCCATGGATGAAGTGGTAAGGTTCATATATGAACGCATTGTCACCAGATTTGGTTGTCCATTAGAAATTGTAACAGATCAAGGAAGCCACTTCATTAATGAGGTGGTAGAAGCCCTAGTCAATAAGTTTTCTATTAAGCATAGGAAGGCAACAACATACAAGCCAAGCACAAATGGACAGGTGGAACGAACAAATTTTGTGTTGTGTCAAATTCTAGAAAAAGATGTAGCCTTGCAGGTACATAAATGGGATAAAAGGATTCATGCAGCATTGTAGGCATATAGGGCAACATCAAAGTCAGCAATAGGATACTCCCCATTTCAGTTGGCCTATGGCATTGATCCAATTCTTCCTATTGAGTTTGATATTCCCACTATGAGAGTTATGAAAAATGAAAGGATGGATGAAAGTGATTCAGTAAAAGAAAGGTTGGTACATCTTCATTTGCTAGAGGAAATGAGGGAAATAGCAAAGGATACAAGCCATAAGAAGAAAATGAAGTACAAGGAATACTTTGATCAAAAGATCCGATGGTCTCCATTTCATGTGAATGACTTGGTCCTAGTATATGATTCCAGATACAAAAAAAGAAGACATAGAAAATTTATTCCAAAATGGATGGGGCCCTACAAAATAGCAGTTGTGCATGAAAATGGTACGTACCGACTGGAGGAATTGGATGGCACTCCCATTACAAAATGGGTCAACCACGACAAGTTGAAGATTTTCCAAGCACTAGAATAGTCTACTCCGAGGACAAAGTAGAAGCTAGGAAGGGGGGAGAAGTCGACACTAAAATTTTCCTCCATAATTTCTATTTCATTAATGTATGTATTAGGAATAGGATGTTGTTAAGTATAATTAGTAGTAGCGTCTGATAGAAGATAATGGCGTCGTCAGTATGGTGTCGCCAATAATGTGGAGTACGGTAATAGTCAAAGTACAATAGGAATGTTGTAAAAAGTAAATATTTGTCGTAAGTGGTCCGGTAATGTTAAAATGTCAAAGTTTGGGTAATTAGAGAAGTAGGGTCTACATGATTAGGAATTAGAAATATTATATTGGTAATAAGGACAAGGAGTGAGGTCATAAATATTTTGTGTATTTTATTTGTAAAAAGTATAAAAATGTGGAACCCATGTAAAATGATAAGGTTTATCTTATCTTAAGAGATAAGCTTACATGTACAGATAAGAGTTAAGGTATGGAATATGATTCGTCAGAATGGATTTCTTATCCTATCTTAGAGATAAGATGGATAAGCCTAGAAGTTCTATAAATAGAGAGGCCACCCCCCTCATTTAGCATGGAAAGAAGTAGTGAGAAATATTATAGGAAGTGTGCAAAGGAAGCCATCAGTTAAAGGTGTAATTGTAAAGTTTCTCCCATAGTTTTGTTGAAGTACCTCATGGGTGAGATTGTAACAATTTCATGTTAATATTATAATTTACTTTGATATTTCACATTTGTCATCATTTCTTCTTATCATAGTTGATGGTATTCTTGTGTTCGGTTGTTGTTTTGTTTCCAGATTACATCCACCAAACTAAAGGCTGTGCATTAGTAAATAATCATAGCACGAGGAGTTCCCGGTGAAGAATTATCATAGTGTCGGATTGGTGATGACAATACCTAATTTAAAAAATAAAGCTCCTAGTATAAATTAATGCTAACCCACCTAAATAACCTTGGAATACCTTAACACACCAAAGCCCTTCTTAATATTAAAAAAAACCACTTCAATTAACAATTCCACCTTATAAAATAAGCACCGCTTATAATATTTAATAAAACTATGTTTTTAAAAAACAAAAAAGAGCAAGATATAGGAATGAATGGAAAGGTCAAAGGTGGGTTCAATGCCCAACTTGGTGAGGTGATGGAAAAAGGTATCCATGGAGCTTGAGATGGAGAAAGCACACACGGAGGGAGTTAGACTGAATGTGGGGCTTGAGAGTGAGTCAGGTTAGGGAAGTTGGTATGAGGAGTGGGTCCGAGGATCAAGGCTCAAGGTAGAAATCTAGCACAAGAATCAAAGTGAGTTGGCAAGCCAACATCTGATCTCGCAAGGGAAGAAAAATAGCCCGAGTCAACATCAAGGGAGACAAATGGTTACGTGGGATGCAGAGAAAGTCAATAGGCTAGGGAGCTAAGAAGGAAGGTTATATCTATTGAACGGCTCAAATAAGAGTAGATGGAAGGAAACTCCAAAGTAGGATAAACATGGGTTAATAGTTAAGGCATGGGTGAAATGGCCAGGTGCAAAGCGTGATGGTAGGGTAGATCACGTTAGGGATAGCTGAAGAATGGTGTCACATACAATAGCATAGGAAAACAAGGGTAACCAGGTGAACATGAGAGCACACAGCGTAGGCCAAAGGAATATGACCTAACACAACCAAGGAGAAAAAACCCAAATGTGAATGCAAGTATACAATGTACTCCAACTCACATGACCTAGAGACTTGTAGTAAAACCCAACTCGATGCATACACAAGCCAACTTGTAGGAAATGTAGGGGTAAGAAAAATGAACTTGCAAACAATAAATGACTTACCCAGAAAGTAGCTCAACTAACTCATTCTAGATCAACTCAATGTAATAAAAAACAAACCGGCTAATGCAAACACAAGATAGAGATAGAAAACAAAAATACTGACTAGCTCAAAGACACAACCAGCTCGAACATGCAAAAATAAGACCCGCAGGAAAGAGACATCCTGACTCAACAGACCTTAGCAACAAATCAATACAAAATAATTTAAAAAGAATGCTCAACTCACTCAGGATATAGAATCTTTACCCTGCAGAGAAATAACTTGAGTCACACATCTATACATCTCAACAAGGAACAAGGAAACAACTCACCAACCATGCAAGGCAATTCACAGACCATAGGAAATAGCCTAACTTGTTTGTAAAATAATTCAATACAAATATAGACACATGCACACCAAATAAAAATAATCTAGCATAAAATAACGAACCTAACACAAACATAAACCAAATCACCCAAGAGACAATGCAGAACCATCTCAATGCAAAAGTTAACTCGACTCAACGAGTTATAGAGGGGCATCTCAGCTCACTAGGGAGAGATGGCCCTAGAAAGGAGCTCGGTGGGAGGAAGAATGAATTTGGGTGGAAAAACAGCACTATGGGGGTGAAGGAGCAGGGAAAAACAACAAGGAAGAGAGGCTAAAAACAAGAAAACCATAAAAAAATCCAAAACCCTTAAAATTTTTCCAATAAAACATCAAACCATAAATACCTCCAAACCAATAAATTTCCACCAAAATGGTCTTAGATAGCTATATTTGGCGAGGAAACTCTTGAAATATACAAAACTTTAAAATACACCAGCACATGCACCAAAAAACACACACAAAATAAGAAAAACTCCACAAACAAGATTATTAAACATGTTAACAAGATTCCAAAAGAACAAAAACTTACACGAGAAGCAAAAAAACTAGAAAAGTAAGTAATAACAAATAGAATAAAATGAGTGCACATTTACCAAACAATATCCTTGATACCATATTGGATTGTTCTATAAGGATCAATAAGGAATCTTGTGCACATTGAAATTTTTTCACTTCCAATGGTGTTGTCAACGCTTCAAGTAATAAGCAAGAGATCAAATCACAAATGAAATCAAGCATGAAATAAATAGGGTCTAGCATTCTCATAGATAAAAAAAATAAGAGGTACATATATGAGTGTTGTGTAACTCATGTGCATGACATGTGGACTCAACCCTAACCAAGCCTAATGACCTATGATCTCACTGAGTGAGATGACTAACCATATGTGGTGGACAAGACGCCAAATGACGACAAAACAAGTAATATATACTAATAGTCATGGGTATGTTTTCATATATGCAACAATGGTAAAATGTTATTTTTATTATAAAAATGTTTGAATTTCATAGTATTTGGTAAACGTTCTGGTGAATATAAGTACTTTTGCTCAATTATTTTTCATTTTCAAAATAGAATATAAATCTTTGTTTTGGATTTATCTCATAAATTTAGAATGGTTTTTATTTTGAAGGAGAGCCACCCACATTTTATCAATGTAATAATTTCCTTTTGGGTGTATGTGAAATCACAAGAGGAAATAATTTTCACTTCAATTTTCTTGACCCATCCTCCATCTTGGTTATCTTGGTTTGAAACCTTTCCATAAAGAATAGAAGAAAGAGAATTTTACCAAGTTAAAGTGTTTTAAAATATTTCTCTGCATAAGGGTGTTTTTGGTAATCTCCACCATGGATATAGATGTTTGGTGGGTAGTGGATAAAGGTCATGATCATAACCAAAGATATCTTTTTCAGGGTTATAAACACCCAACTAGTTGAAGAGAAATTTTGTAGCCTTCCCATTCCATACATCCCCATCAAAATATTAAAATGCAAAAAAAAATAATAAAAACCTTTTTAGCAAGAAAGCTAAGTGATCACTCTTTGTGTTGGATCATAAATCCCAAAGGTAAAGCAAATGAAATTCAAATGTGTAGACTTGACTCTTATTAAGTATAAAATCTCGGTATATTATGCAGTAATATCGATGATCTTTATTTTGCTTTTGATTTGAAAATTTAAAATTGTTGAGCATGTTATTTATGATTTTTCTAACATGATTCTTATATTTTAGATTCTAATCTCTTCCAAATTCTAAAAATACTCAAGAGTATTTTCCAATAGATTCACCATTTTTTATTGTTTATAGACAACATACCCTAATTTTTCTTAAGAAATCATGGAACCTTGGGACTTTCCCTAAAAGACAAGGCTATATGTGCACTTCACATTTCTCTTCCTTTGCGCAGTTCATCTTTTTTTCTTGGGGGCCTTCACATTCTTTCTTGGCACCTATTTTTATAATCTCTTTATTCCTCAAGCATGTGCAATCTCACTTTCCTCATTTTAAGGACCACAATTGATTTGCCTCTGCACAAATCCTTAAAGAGATTTACATAATAGTTTTACATGACATTACTTCACCTACACAATATTGTATGTCCTTCTTACTTTATGCACATCCTTTTTGCATGCTCCGTAATTTATTTTGACATGCCCCTTTTTCATCGCCTTTCACATGATGTACATTTCACCCTACACAATATCTTAAAACCTATGCACTGTCAACTTTAATATTTGGTTTGCAAAATGTCTAACACCTTTTCATAAGCTTGGTCATTTCCTTCATATCCCTCACAGCATTCTATAAGTATCTCATGTTCAACTTAGCCTTTTAGCCTTCCAATTCTTTGTGGCACCTTATCTTGCCAAGCTACCCATCATACACTACGTGTAATCCCTAAACACTTCACGGATCACTAAAAATTCACAATTATTCGTTGTAGTTTCATGATTGAATGAATTTTATCCCGTTTGGGAAAATCTAGCACCTAACTCTTAGTTTTATCAAGATTTATGTTGTGCAAATAACATACATGCATTCATGATACATCAAAAGCTACAAAAACAAAGTGTTGGATATTATTCCAAGGAATAAAATGCAAGTATTTAATGCATAATAATTTGTATTGTGCAAGATATGATACCAAGAATGTGAAAACTTATGTGTAAAACATAAATAAATACATAATATTCAAGAACACATGTTATGCACATGGTGTAATAAAATATGAATTGTGCCCTTCGAATTAGAAATACTAAATTTAAAATCTTCTTATGCCTTATAGGAATTTAAGGAATCATTACAAAAGATTCCAAAAGGTTGTGTAAAGGGTCATAATTTCTAGTGCACATAGTGTATAGAAGACAAATAGTTCTCGGGCTCTAAATGACAAAATGTGTTATAAAACTCAACCAATCCATCATTTTTAACACAACAGTTATCATAACTTATATCTATGTTAGATAATCTAAACTCGTCCACTTTATCAACATAGGAGTCTAAAGAGATTTATTTGAACAATCTATGTCTGAGACTAGGCATTGTATAAATTTAATAAAGTTTAACTTGTGCTTCAAGCTACTTCTACACTTCACAGAGCATTGAATGTTTCCTAAACTGAAGATCAAATAAAATATTCTTCTAGATTTTCCAAGGGGAATTCAATCTTATTTGAATATTTAACTTATTTAATCTCATTTTTTCCATGTGTACACATGTCATTTTCAGAAGTTTATGTTCAGATTATAATTGCATACCATGACATATCTTCACTTCATAGTTGCTAGAGGCAATTTATTATAAAAATGGTAATTTTTCCCAAGTAGGTTGTGGTTTTCCTATAAATAACCAACTAAAAGAAATTATAATGGTCATATCCTTGTATAAATAAGTTTCAAAACATTTGAATAAATTTTCCTTGGTTTTCTTGTTTCTACTTTGTGTTCCTCCTTGAATGTTTATGTTCATGTGCATTATTTTAATATAGTTCAAGTATATCCCAATTTTTATCAATAGATATATCATTTCATTATTTCTTGGTCTTAATGTTCACTTCTTACACATCCGATGGCATTACTTCCCTCTCTTCTCTACAAATATTTCATCAAACTCTTGCACATGCTCATGTCTTGATCAAGAAAATATTGGTCTAAGCATGAGTATGGTACCTCATATCCATCTTCACCAATCGAAAAGGGGTATATACCACACCATAAAAATCATTTCTCTTTATACCCTACCCTTATCCCCATTTTCACTTTTGTATGCCCATGTTATATTAGGCTAATATAGGAATAAAGCTTGCAATCAGTTTATCTTTCTAAATCTTTATGATTGCAGGTGATACTTATTAGGAAATAAGGGATAAAATATGCAAAACAATCTCACACATAATTGTAATTGTAGAAACTAATATGCAAAATAATAACACAGATCTGAAATAAAGTGCAGAAAATAAAAGAACACAACACAGAGACAATATTTAATGTGGTTCACCCAATTTGGGCTATGTCCACCAAGAATCACTTGCACATATTTTATTACAAGCCACCTATTCCTCACAATATAGTACCTAGATCTGTTTGGAGCTATGCTTAACAAACTCTCTTGAATGCACACTTGAAATCACATGCATCTGTACAATGTTACAACAACCCTACCATATGGACAAAAAAACATAAATAGGTAATCTTCTTTAGTAGTTTTTACAATACCATGGGTACCAAAACCATGGGTACCAAAACCATCTCATAAACCTATGGGTCAGAAAATCCTACTCATATGAGAAGAGCACATTTCCTGAAATATCAGGAACATTTTTTGAGGCCAAAAAAAAAGTGGATAGTGTACAATAATTTTAGTGTACAGTCTTCAACACTTCCACACATGAAAATAGACTCCACAACATAACAATCTCCTACTTGGAGACTAGTTTTCCTCTAGAGCACGTTTCTCAACCCTTCATTGTCATTCATGAAGACTAACCAAATCTTGAACATAGCTTTAGTTTCTCCCTTGTGACCACCTTGGTCATCATGTATCTGAAGGATTCTGAATGGTATGAATCTTCTCCAACTTTAACTTCTCTTCCTCCAAAGCTTTCTTAAGGAAATGGTACCTTAATTATATATGCTTTATCCTAGAGTGGAAAGAAAAGTTCTTAGCTAGGTGTATATTACTCTGACTATCACTATGCAACTTACCTTCCTCCTACTTATGCCCCAAATCCTCAAGCAATTGTTGTAACCAAATAATGTCTTTCCTTGCCTATGTGGTAGAAACATACTTAGCCTCCATGGTTGACAAAGCCACCAAGCTTCTCTAGTCAGTGAAATCCAGCTCACTTGATGTCCCACCTACAGAGAAAATATAACCTATCATGCTCCTCCTGCTTGTCTATATCTCCTAGCCATATATGAATCTATATAACCATGTAAAGTGATGTCTGATCCACTCTAGCAAAAAAATGTTCCCATGGTCCCTCTCAAATACTGAAGGATCCACTTTACTGCTTGCCAATTCTCTTTACTTGGATCACTCATAAATCTACTAACAGCTCCCACTGCATGGGCAATATCAGGCCTAGTGCACACCATAGCATAGATCAAACTTCCAACCGTTGATGAGTAAGGTACCTTGGACATCTGGTTTCTTTCCTGCTCTGTCTTGGAACACTGCTCCTTTGATAACTTAAAATGGCCTGCCAAAGGAGTCCTAACCAGTTTAGCATCCTGCATGTTAAACCTATCTAATACCTTCTTAATGTACTCTTCCTGAGATAAAGTCAGCTTCTGTTCCTTCCTATCCCAAGTTATCCTCATACCAAGGATTTGTTTTGCTACCCCCAAATATTTCATATTAAAGGATTCACTTAGCTGTTTCTTGAGTACTTTTATTTCTTGTATGTTTTTACCTGCAACCAACATGTCATCAACATACAAACACAGGATAATATAACTTCCATCCTCAAATTTCTTTGTATACATGCAATGGTCATAATGACATCTAATATAACCTTGCTCCATTATGAAGCTATCAAAATTCTTATACCATTGAAGTGGATCTTGTTTCAGGCCATACAAGCTCTTCTTCAGTTTGCACACCATCTCCTCTTTACCTTTGACTTCATATCCTTCTGGTTGGTGCATATATAGCTCTTCCTCCAAATCACCATGGAGAAATGCAATCTTTACATCTAACTATTCTAAGTGCAAGTCTTCTAATGCCACTATTCCAAGAACAGTTCTGATAGAAGTCATTTTTACTACAGGAGAAAAAATCTCATCAAAATCTATACCTTGTTTTATGTGCAAACCCCTTGACCACTAACTGGGCCTTATATCTTTTCTTTCCTCCTTCTTCATCTTTAACTTTATACACCCACTTGTTCTGTAATGCTCTTTTGCCTTTCGGTAGCTTCACCAAATCCCAAGTCTGGTTCTCCATGAGAGACTTATGCTCCTCATCCATGGCTTGCTCCCACTTCTTCCTAGCATCTACCTGCATTGCTTCATCAAAGCTCTCTAGCTCTCCACTATCAAATAGTAATAAATAATTAAGAGAAGGATAAAAATGCTCAACTTCTCTTCTTACCCTATAAGACCTCATCAATATAGGATTTTGGGGTTTTTGTTGAGTAAATTCCTGAACTAATTCATGTGTCACTTTCCCATCCATAAGATCCTCTACCACTCCATATTCTTTCTTGGATTATTCCTTGTTTTCCTGCAAGTATTTCTTATACATAACTTTCTCATTAAAGAATACATCCCTAGATTGAATTATTTTCTTGTCCTTAATACTCCAGCATTGAAATCCAAAGTCATCACCACCATAACCATTGAAAGTGCATTTTATGATTTAACCTCTAGCTTTCTGCTATCATCCTTTTCAATATTAACAAACACCTCACATCTAAAGACTCTAAGAAATGAGTAATCAATTATCTTACAATACCAAGCCTCCTCATATATGCATCCATCTAAGGCACTTGAGGGTCCTCTGTTTATCAAGTACATAGTTGTGCTCACCGCTTCTACCCAAAAAGAAAGAGGCGGTCCTGCATGTATCCTCATGCTCCTAGCATGTTCCATTATTGTTCTGTTCATCCTTTCTGACACCCCATTCTGTTGTGGAGTTCCTAGAACCATCTTTTGCCTATGGATTCCATTCTTAGAACAATAATCATCAAATTCATTCCTGCAATACTCCCCTCCATTATCTGACCTGAGACATTTTAACTTAAGGTTTGTTTCATTCTCTACCAAGGCTTTCCATTTAAAAAAAGTATCAAATACATCATATTTGTTTCTAATACAGTAAACTCAAACTTTCCTTGTTTCATCATCAATAAAAGTAACATAATAACTTGAACCCCCAAGATGATGATACCTGAGCTAGCCCCCACACATCAGAATGTACCAGCTCTAACTTACTCTCTTTCTTCGTAGGTCCAACCTTGAGAAACCTTACTCACTTTTGTTTCCCATATATGCAGTTCTCACATAAATCCAAACTTATTTCTGTATATCCAATAAAATTCTTCTTTATGATTTCCATGCCCTTATGGCTCATATGACCAAGCCTATAGTGCCATAATGTTGTATCTGCATCTGAAGCCATGATATTACAAGCATTAGTGTTATCAGTGGTCAAATATAAGGTTCCAACCTTCTTACCTCTTACCACCACAAGTGCACCCTTGATAACCTTCCAAGAATCTGTTGCAAATATCATAGTACAACCATCACTTCCCAACTGCCCCACTAATATCAAATTTCATCTTAATGTAGGCACATGTTTGACATCCTTCAATAGACGTATATTTTCATTATGTATCTAACCTAAATAGAACCTTTTCCAACTATGTTGTAAGGCTCATCATCACCAAGAAAAAAATGCCCAAAATCCCCTTGAACATAATCAACAAAATAATGCCTATGTGGAGTAGCATGGAAAGAAGCCCCTGAATCTAAAACCCAAGATTCAGTAATATTATGCAAAGAAATAATTAAAGCATCTTGGCATACATTACCCATTTCCACATTTTCCTCCTTATTTTCTTCATGTTATTTTTTCTTATCCTCAAGCTACCAACAATCCTTATTTGTATGTCCAGACTTTCCATAGTGCTAGTATACCATCTTTCTTTTGGATTTTGACCTTTCCCGATCTTTCGATTTTCCACGGCTTCCTCTATTATTTTTTCTCCCTCTAGTTTTCAGTGTCAAAGCATTCTCTGAAGTAGAATATTCCCCATAGTATTTTCTTCACATTTCTTCACTTAGAATCACCCCTACAATATCCTCAAACTTCAACTTTGAGTTATCTAGAATCGAGTTGATTACCTCCATTACCGGGCTATTCATACACTCAAGTAAAGAGCACATAACTAATAAATCCCTAACTTCTTCATCAAATTCTATTGTAACCAAATTTAACATATTTACAACCATATTAAAATCATTTAAATGTTCTGCTACTAAACTATTCTTAGACATCCTCATATTAAACAACTTTTTCATTAAAAATATCTTGTTAGAGGCAGAGGGTTTTTCATATAACTTCCCTAATGCATTCATAAGTTTTTGTGTAGTCTTTTACTTTGAAACATTAAATAATACTGAAGATGCAAGACATAGTCGGGTTATCCCAAGTTCCTTCCTATCTATAAAATCCCATTCTACATCCATCATGATTGAGGGTTTTTCCCTTTTCAAACATCAGAATATAAAGATCCTCCTAATAAAGGTAGTCTTCTATTTGCATCTTCCAAAGACTAAAATTCTACCCATTGAATTTATCAACCTTTGATCTTCCATCATCAGTCATAGCTCCCACTCAAGCTAAAAATTTCCCTGTGATTTAGTACTTCAACAAACCAAACCAAGCTCTTATACCAATTGTTAGGAAATAAGGGATAAAATATGCGGAACAATCCCACATAGAATCATAATAGTAGAAACTAATATGTAGAATCATAACACAGATCTGAAATAAAAGTGCAAAAAATAAAATAACACAACAAAGAGACAATATTTAATGTGGTTCACCCAATTTGGGCTACTTCTGCCAAGAATCACATGCTCTTTTATTACAAGCCACATCTCTCTCAATAAAATACCCATATTTATTTTGAGCTATGCTCAACAAACTCTCCTGAATTCACAATTCAACTCACACACCTCTACAATCTAACATCATCCCTACCATATGCACAAAAGAACATAAATAGGAAACTGCTTAAGCATTTTTACAATACCATGGGTACTAAAACCATGGGCCAAAACTATCTCATGAACCTATGGGTCAAAAATCCCACCCATATGAGAAGAGAATGTATCCTGAGATATCGAGCATGTTGAAGAAATGTACCCATGAAAATTCACTTCGGGGGCTTCACCCCCAAACCCCCTGCAAGGCTCAACATTTCTTCAACATCAAGAAAAAATTATAAAATTTTATTTTAATAATGAGAAGACTACCTAATCATCCAAGTTGACTTCTAAAAACTAATGAATGAAAAAATTGAAAATTTTGACCACTTCTCTTAAGACCATTATTAAAGAATTTTTCAATTCAATTAGTATCACCTAATATTAAAATGACCCCCATTTCATTGCAAAGTTTTTTTATGATTGTTCATCAGTTTCTATTATTATTGTGTGATATTTATTGAACATGTCCATATATGAATAGACTTCATTACCTGTAACTACTTCTAAAATATCATATGTGAAAGGGGTTGCATATGGATCATTAACACAAACATCATTTAGAACTTTGTATTCCCCAAAAATATATATTTCACCTATCATATTTGGTTGAATCACTATTGGGATTACTCAATCTAAATTTTCCATTAGGTATATTGATTCAAAGAACTCCACACACCATACCATAACTAAAAATTAAACAAGCTAGAATAAAGCCATGTAAAATCTTTGCAATATTCATAATCAAATTATAATAACTATGATTATTTCATCACCTTTGGTTAATGTTTTCAACCATCAACTACATGAACTCTTGTATTTTAAAACTCACCTCTTGGAACCTAACTTCTTGTTTGAATTCTTATTCTTAACTCTATCTTCATAATTCCTTAACACTTCTAGTGTTGATTAATGGTCAATATTTTCCTTATAGACATCTTGACCCACTTTTACATAGCATTCAAGAACCTTTACCTCCTTATTCATGACTGAGATTTCATTGATAACAATTATTACCTAACAATGTTTATTATGTCCTTTAAACTAACACCCTCTATTCTAAAGCTTAACTGATGCAAGGGAATCATTGTAATTAGAGTAATTTTGTATTTCCATATTTGATTAGGTGTTTAGAGTTGCATATAGGAGTTCTTGGGGTGATTAGAAGGTTTCACAATGATGTTCTTGTTTTAGAATAATGCTCTCGGTCTAACTATGTTAAATACCCTATTCTTAAGGGTATTGTGAGAATGAATTGCAAATAACCTTGAAGATATTTGTAAGGAAGTGTCATAAAGGTATTATTAGTATAATTAAGGTATATATTCCATGATTAATAATTAATATGGTAGTTAACAAGAAAACTCAGGATTAAACGTACTAAAACACAGTCTTGAATGTGTAACCAAGGTTTGATAACTTAAGTAAATGGAAATAACTATAAAATGTAGTCATATTGGGAAGAATTTGAAAGTATTATCAAGATTGAAATTGAAAAGAGAGGGTGAGAAGTCAATGGAACCATTAGTCAAGTCAAAGAAATAGAGAATTATGGTGCTAAGGATAAACATGCAGTCTTTACAATAAACTCTATGTTAGTCCCTCCGAAATATGTGTGAAATTTATCTTAGAAGGAAGGAATATCAAGAGATAAGTAGTAATTATGGTTAGACTAAGTTGTTGGCATAAGAGGAACCTAGTATGAGTATAAAATGACATCTAAGACATTAGAATGAGAAAAAAGGTATTATAAATTATATTGTTACAGTACCTTGGATAACTTGAAAAGAGTGAATGTAGAAAGAAAATTTAAGTTTGAATTAGATATTAAGGGAATAAGGAAGATAGAGAGGGGTGGAGAGTAATGATTATGAGTGAAAGGATTTTTACAATAAGCCTTGGACAAGCTAAGATCAAAGCAAATAGGGTATATCCATTTGATGGAATCAAGAAGCTAGTGAAAGGTAAATGGTCATTAAGTGCAAAACTGAAGAAAGTGTAAAACTGAGTACTAGTGTAATTATGAGCCTAGGACAAATGAATGGCCTAAGAAGAAAAACTAGAAATGTAGCATATTGAGACCCATAAAGGAGATTGTAGAGAGAGAGATAGAAAGGATGTTGAACATGATGGAATAATATGGGTAAAGGTGTTTTAGGAGTTGGTACAGTGAAGGGAAAACAAATCCTAGGTTTTAGCTCAAGAAACCCTAGCTAAGCCTAGTAAACAAGCAAAAAAAGTGAAAATTAGATTTGGGAGTGATAGGAAAAGAGCTAGGACATAAAAATTGGAAAAAATTAAGAACTAAAAAATGGGTATAAAATATTTAAACATCTTCTCATGGATTTTTTTACATATTTCCTAGTTTAAAGATTTGTGCTTTAGGAGGGTTAATTGCAAGGATTACGAAAAATAGTATTCTGGCAATAAATTTTGATGGAAAATGAGATAAGCCTTGAAATTTGGTAGGCATCTTAATGGGGATAAAGGGTGTCTAAAATTTTCACTATTCATGGTTGGTGTGAGTAATTTGATAATTTTGTTAGAAAAAAATAGGTTTTTTCAGGACTACATGACTAGTATGAGGTTTACAAGGAAAATATTTGAAAATGAAGTTGTGAAACTAATTTGATCGTGTGAACATGTTGGCATGATGTATTTAATCATGTGTAAAAAAAATATTCTTTGGTTTAGTGTTTTAAGCAATTTAGTGCTTTTTGAGTAAAATTTTCCTTCTTGAGCAAAATGACAAGTTATTGGTTTGGGTAATTGAAATAGTGAAATTGTGACTTCTAAAGCAAAAAAAATTGGTGATTGGAAGAGTGTATTCAGGGATATACATCATTTGGTATCATAGCATGAAGATTGAGGTGTTGAAGTTTGTTTTTTAATGAAAGAAGTCATTATTTAATACAATTTTTTATATATATGAGGATTTTGAGTTGGATAATTTGAAGTGACTTGAGATTAACTAGTTTCCTTCTTGAGTTATGTATGTGAAGTGGAAGCGACAGGTTGATCCTTAAAATTGAAAGAAGAGGGAAGAAATAGAGAAGATATAGTGAATACTAAAACAATTCAAGAGACTAGGTAAGAGAGGAAAACCTAGGTGAGACTTGGCAAGGGAAAAGAGACTTGCTAAAAGAAGGATAGAAGTAGAAATAGAAAGAGATATGCTTGAGTTAATGAGTAATAGTGAACAAGAGAAAGATATGAGAGATAAGAAAAGAAAAGAAAAGAAAAGAAGAGAGAATGAAATATATAGAGAGGAAAAGAATAATGTGGGAAGAAAAAGAAATCAAGGAGTTGAAAAGAAGCATGGAGCAACTAGATGAGTTAGTAAAAAAAGTGTAAGAAATTTAAAGAGAAGTAATGAAGATAGTGATGAAGAAGGTGGTGAAGTGGCCCATAAAGTCACTCACTCACTCACACACACACACACACACACACACACACACACACACACACACACACACAAACACACACACACACACACACACACACACACACACACACACACACACACACACACACACACACACACACACACACACACACACACACACACACACACACACACGCACGCACACGCACACACACACACACGCACGCACACACACACACACACACACACACACACACACACACACACACACACACACACACACACACACACACACACACACAATTACAACTGAGAAAGAAGATAAGAGAGGTAGAAAACAAGTTAAGGATGATGGAAAAGAAGGAAAACAAGCAAGAGAGAGAAAAAATCAAAGATATGATAAAAGAAGAATTCATTGTTGAAGAAGAATTTAAAGAAGAGGAAGAAAAAAATTATTTTCAGTTTAGATATATCAATCAATAATAATTAGAGGAAGAGTTATGGGCACTAAAATGTGCTTTGAATGGTAAATAAATGAATTATGAGGAAGAGAAAGTTTAGGAGATGGAAGAGAAGACTGAAAGTGAAGAAGAATATTGTGAAGAGACTAAAAAGTCTCACTATTTTTTATCTAATGTTTGATTACAGGCACACATGAAGAAGAGATAGAAAACATTGAAAGACTAGCCCATACAAGAGCTCAAATGAAGAGAAAAGATTATGATGACCTCATTTTTTAGGGTAAGGAAAAGATGAAGAAGATGAAAATAAAGAGTAAAGATCATAGGAAGTATAAATCTAAAGAAAATTAATAAAGTGAAATATTAAAGAAGATAACTTTACAAGAGAATCATAACTGGAAAAGAAGAAAGAAGAAACGACCTTTTGTACATAGCTTGTTTCTCTTCACATGGGGAGTATGATGCAGGAGCATCATTGTAATTAACAAAATTTTGGATTTCCATAGTTGATTAGGTGTTGAGGTCCATTTAGGAGTTCTTGGGGTGATTATAAGTTGTCACAATGATGTTCTTTTTTAATAATAGTGCTCTTAGTCTCACTGTGTTGAATACCTTGTTCTTAAGGGTTTTGTGAGAAGAACTTTCAAATAACCTTGAAGATAGTTGTAAGGAAGTGCCATACAGGTATTATTATTAGGGTTAAGTTATATGTTGCATGATCAATACTTTCTATTGTAGTTAATGATAAAACTCAGGATTAAACGTGTTTCACCAATAAGTTGAGTAAAACAGATAAGGTAAGAGGTTAGGAGGAATACCTGTAAAATCGAAGGTGGAAGATAGAATGTGCACATTGTTGATGTTATCCAAGGTGATCGTATAGAACTCCTTTTTTTCTAGGAAGGACTACCTATGAATACAAAACAAGACCACAAGAAGAGTATTAAATAGCACCAGACAGTGGACTGCCTAACATATGCTAGATCTAGAAAGCATGGCACTTCCTAGAGAGGTTGTGAATCCATCGTTTAATAAAAATTTAATGTGAATATGTGACTGAAATAAATAGGTCCTATTGTAATGTAATGATTTAGGTTTCTCATACACACAATATACTAGATTCAATTCCAAATATCAAAACGCAACAGTAAATCTAATGAAACTAAAGGTTTTTATGGGCTAGGCAGGTTTGTCAAAGATCTAGTAAAGGTCTAGGACTGATTAGGTGAGGTATGGGTTGGTTTTGGTTGAATAGAAGGATTGTTGTTCCAAGAATATAAAATATCACAGAGACTAGTATTGGTTGGGTGACTGATACCGGTATAGGGATGAAACCGATGACGGTCAATGAACCAATGTTGGTAGGGACGATAAGTAGTAAACTAATAAAAATGGCTTTTTATCCTCTCTGTGATTGCATAAAGAGTGAGGAAGGTGTGGTTAGGATCATAATATAAATGATAATGCTCAAGAATGTAGAGGAAGAGGTTAAGAAAGGTGGAAAGACTTGAAATTGTTGGGTAGGTGGATTGGTGGGAAGATGGAGATATCCAGGTAATAGCAGAAATGGAAATACTGAAAGAAGTAAAATATATACAATAAGGTAAGCGCATATAATGAAAACCATGTTACTTACTTGTTGTTATGAAGATCTCGTGAATGAAGGTGGCTGGTGATTGATCAGCAAGGTGATGGTTGGTTTAGTGTTGTGGTAGTGCAACATGTGTGTTCTTGTGGATACTTCAACGATTTGGAAGAGAACTTGTTGCTTGTGTTGTAATCTGGTGGTGTGTCATTATCGTTTGGATGTAGGAATGGATTTGACACTCAGGCTTGATTACAATATAATTCCCAACCTAGGTGAAGAGTTGTAAAATTGTATATAAAGGTGAAGAGTTGTAAAATTGTATATAAAGGAACCCATGGCGGTTTAGGTGATCGACGTCGACTGAGGTTAAACCACCTTCAGTTATGGTGAAATAGTCTTATTTACCAAAAATAGGTATATCTTCCTATATTTTGCATGCTTTCCTTATTGGGTCCGCTTAGGGAAGTATATTTCATGTGAGAGAAGGAAGGAAGATCTTAAAATAATTCCAGATAGGTTTAGGAAGAATTCTTAGTTAGTTAGGTCAAGTAATGACTCAGCACTAGGAGTGATGACTCAGAGTTGAGAGTGATGACTTGGTGTTTGTGAGTTAAATTCCCCTCAAATGGGTACATGGTGAGGTGTCATGATGAGATGGAGGTGTGAGGATTAAATTAACTTAATTAAAACAATTAAATTAATTTATAACGTGAGGAGGAATATTAATATGGGGTAAAGGGGTCATGGTTAGTTAAATGTGTTGCATTAATTAATTAAAGTGGACCAAGCGGAGTGTGACCCAGATTTGGTGTCTACATTTGCCCCTTTTTCACATAGCTTGTATTGATAAGTTACATTTAAAAAAACATGAATTCAGTGCCCCATATGTGAGTGAAGGTTATGTTGCCCCAAGTATGGGTGGAGGTGATCCCCCTCAAACCAAGAACGGATGAGGTGTTAAACAGAGTTGGTGATTGGTTTTGATAAATAGGTAAGTTATTAAAATAAGGATAGGTGGGTTTTAGTTAAGGGTGATTTTTATTTGGGTAATAGGTAGTGGCAGTCTAATGTACACACACATATAGAATTTTATAAGGTACTGGGTTGAAGAGCTTGCAAACTCTACTTCGTCATAGGTCGATAGGTTTATCCAAACAAGGTTAGAGTGGTTCAGGTATCCAAAGTATAGGATATGGTCCTGAAACATAACCAGGAAAGGTGCAAGAATGGGAAATAGGTTTTTTTTAGGGCACCAAAGGTTAGTTTGGGTTAAAAATCATGGCATTAGGTAAGGTAAGGTTATCAGGATGAACAACACAAGTAGCATCATCACAATGTATATCTAGTAAGTGAATTCGAGTGTCACAATAGGTGAGGTTGGGTTGGGTGATTTATGAAAGGTTGTAGGTAAGGCCACATTAAGGGAGAAAACATTCCCCAACTAATTATGAGGTTGGGTTATAGGTAATAAGGTCATTAGGTTGAGTGATAAGGTTAGGTTCAAACTTCGGTAAGGCGAAAAGGGTTTCTGGTAATTGAATGTGGAGATAGATAGTGTAAAGGACTCAAAGAAGCTAACTGATATCAGTTAGGGAAAACTGATGTCATCCAAGAGTAACTAACCATGGTACACTAGGGCACATTAGTTATGTGTAGGCATGGTTGAGTTAGGTGTATCCATGGTTGAGTCTAAATGTAGGCATGATGGAGTTGAAAATTTCCAAGTTACTGATGTTGTGGAAATGATGCATTATATTTATGTTGTGTTTAAATTTCCAAGTAATTGATATCATGGAAATGTTAAATGATTCATGTATGATATGATTGATGTTATAAAATGGTAGGTATGATGAAATGATGTATGTTTTTATGATATATTAATCTCCAATTTATTGTATAAATTGAATTAACTAGATTAGAATGTGAATGTAAAAGGGGAAAATTGGTTAGGGGTAAAAGTTTTCAAGCCAACCTCCAAGGTCCTTATTCCCTCTAAGTGTTTCCTACATATCCCTGGTGAAGAGGGGAATCAGGATGATGTAGTTATCCCATAAACTAAGTAAGAATATGATTGTGTAGATGAATGGGTCAATAGGTTTTATGCATGATTAAGTCTAGGTCATTTAGGCATGGTTGAGTATAGGTTATTTTAGGCATGGTGGAGTCTAGGTAATTTATGCATAGTTTAGTGTAGGTTATTTAGGCATGGTGGAGTTTAGGTCATTTAGGCATGGTTGAGTTTAGGTTGAATAAGAATGGTTGAAGGAGAAGAAATCCTAGAATGTAGGTGTCAAAGGTCTAGTCGTGTGTAGTAGAATCAATAAGTAAGAAAAGAGATGAATGGTAAAAGATGTGGAATGCTTTAGAAGTGATGAGGACCATAATGAGCATACCGAGGATGGGTTAATGAACTTAAACCCCTAAAGGAAGTGCATGATTGACTATTCTAAGGGTGAAGGAAGTTACATGATCATGAAATTTCACATTTTTTATATGTCCCTTGAGTAGGTAGAAGATAAAAAAGAAAGGAAGATGAAGTGAAATGGGTTGTTTAGCGTAACCTTGTTGTGAGACAGCATGCCTCTTATAAAAAATACCCAAAACCAAAATAGGCAAGTCTATTATTAAAAAGTTGTATTTTTCTTGATTTTTTTGTATTTTCTTTTTGCTTTTATGTTTTTAATAGACCGATCGATGTGAGAAGTCTATGTGGGATGAATAGAATGACTCTTTGAGGTATTCGTGAATTTGATTGATGCGGGAAGATTCAGAATGTTTTATTTTTATTTGTTCAAAAATAGTCTTCTTTTTAGATAGAGTATGTGTTTTACGGCTAACTTTTATAGTTGTCCTTCGAGGGAGTAGTCTATTTATAGCAGCGAGATAGAGAGGTAGATTTCCTTTTTGAGGGAGTCATTTAGTTACAAGAATTTTGACTCAATGAGTGGAGTTTGAATATCCCATATATTACTTTTGAATTTCTTTGGACTTTTAGGTCATGGAAAAGAATATAGAGGGGTATATGTGTGTTTTATGAAGGAAACCCCATAGCATGCAAAGGTTAACTATGCAAGAGTTTTAAGTGATGAACGACCATGGGATTCCATCCTAAAAGGAAAGAAAGTATCCATGAGAATCATGCCATGAATAGATATGTGGTACTCATATTTAAGATAAGAATGAAAGGTGACAGATAATCACATGATTCTTGTTTAGTCATTTGTCCTTTAAATAGGTAGATGAAAGGAATGGGTACTTAAGGGATGAGTGTGTAATAAATAAAAGGTGATATAGTACTTGATTCAACAATAGAATGGTCGATTATGCAAGGCATTGAGGGACTCAAGTTTAGGTTTACCTTCAAGGTAAGATATACGATAAGCACTTGATCCATAGGCATAAGTAATGATATAGGGTCCAAGCCAATTCAGATCAAACTTTCCCCATTGAATTTTCTCTATTTTTTTTACATGTTGATTTTCCTTTAGGACAAGGTCATTGATCTGGAATGTTTTGGTAGAAGAAAAGGTAGGATGTAAAAGGTATGGTTTTAGTGAAACATTCAATAAAATAAGGGGAAGTGAAAAGTCCCCCATGGGTATAGGGAATAATGAGATCGTGATAGGTGAGGTTGGGTAAGATTGGGAAAGGATGAGTAAAGTTAGGTAAGGTATATGGGGCAACGTTGGGTAAATTTGGGCAAGGTGGGGTAAAGTAAATGAAGAAGGTTTGGTTTTGAAGGGAGGTGTAATAAAAGAAAAGGTATGGTTTTAGTGAAACATTCAATAAAAGAAGGGTAAGTGACAAGTCCCCCATGGGTAAAAAAAATAATGAGATCATGATAGGTGAGGTTAGGTAAGATTGGGAAAGGGTGAGTAAATTTAGGTAAGGTAGATGGTGCAAGGTTGGGTAAATTTGGGCAAGGTAGGGTAAAGTAAATGAATAAGGTATGGTTTTGAAGGGAGGTGTAATAGAAGAAAAGGGAATATCGAGTCCCCCATAGGATAAGGAAGAAATAGGTGATGACAGATATCATTGTGCAAGATTGGGAAAGGTTGAGTGTGATGAGGCAAGAGGTGGGTAGATTAGGTAAGGTAGATTGGTTGAGACAGATTGGGAAAAACTGGGCAAGGTTGATTACACAATGTAAGGCAAGGTTTAGAAAAAGGTTGAGTCATGTGTTGGGTAGATTAGGTAAGATATATGACTAAGGTCTAGTTTGGAAGAGAGGTACAAAATATAAGAAGAGGGAATGTTGAGTCCCCCATAGGGTAAAGTATAAGAAGGTGATGATAGGTAACTTTGTGTAATACTGGGAAAAGTTTAGGCAAGGTTTTGGCAGATGGGTCAGAATCCTTGGTCGAGACAATGACATCATTGGGGAGATTGATGAAGCTATTGAAAAATGGAGCATTATGTCACTCCATCAGAAATAGGATAGGCCAGCTGATGGAATGTTTCCTAGGGGGCAGGTGGAGGTTAGATAGAGGGTAAAGGAAAATTAGATGGGCTATCGATTTTCTCTTTTCCTTTGTCTTTCTGATATTTTGACTGAGTGGGTATATGTGCCATGTTTATTTCAAAAATTAGAGAAGGAAAAGAGTTTTGTTGAGGTGGAGGTGAAGGTCCTTGAACAAATATGGGGTGAGGTTGTGTGGCGATAGGCGAAGGTGGAATGGAATCTTCATCTAAAATATCATCATTATTAAACTTTTTTTCAAGAGGACACGGGTGGAAAAGAACAGTCTTAAGAGCCTTACAGTTTTCTACATCATGCCCTAGCACATGATGGTAAGCTCAAATTTTGGAATCATCAAACCCTTTTGGTTTAGGTCTAATTAGGTCGTAAGTTCTAAGCAGTGGTAATGTGATGATAGATGTTTCCAAAAGGTTAGCCATGATGTTGGCATAAGACCCTGCCAATGGATCTCAATGTGAAGTGAGTGTGGGTCTAGATGAAATTTTGGGTGATTTTGGTGGTAGAGGCATCATGGGATATGGAATTTGAGGTTGAATGAGATTGACTACCTATTTTTTAGATAGTACAGTTTTGGGTTTGGGTTATACCTTCCTAGGTAAAGGTGTAGCTGGTGAGCTTGTTCTTGGGGGTGGTGTAGGTTCAACTACCTTTTTAGAAGGTAGTGGGGCATTGGGCTTGTTTTTCACCTTCTTGGGTAAAGGTTTATAAGAAGTGTGTGATGTAGAAGGGAAGGAATATGACGGAAGGGGACATGTTATCCAAGGAAATAATGGAGGTGCGGTAAAAACAATAGTGGAAGGCAATATGAAAGGGGTGGGTTGAAGAGAAGCGAATGGTATGGGTAATGATGAGGATATCGGAAATGGTTTATATATGGGAGGTTAAAAGGATGTAGGTAATGGTGAATTCATAGGTTTTGTAGGTAATTTATGAGAAATAGAAGATCATGATGAGGATGTGGGTTGTTGTGTTTTTGTTTTACCCTTAGTAGGAGGCTGGTTGACCAAGGTTGACGAGTGTAGGCCTAAGATAGATGGAAGTGGTGAAGGAGACAAAGGAGTAGTGGGTGAAGCCGGTGTATGTAGCATAAGAGGTTGTGTCTTCCTCTTAGGTTGGGGAGTGGTTTTAGCGATGGCTTGGGAAGAGATAGCTAAATCAAGTTTAACATGAGGGTGGACTAGGCTTGGTGTCGGGACAGCCCCTAATGTAGTGGTAGATTTGGGTATGGGTGAATTTGTAGGTGGTTTAGGTGTAAGTGGTTGCTAGAGTAATGGTAGAGGTACAGGTGTAGGTGAAGATGATGTAGGAAATGTTACTACAACTGACTCAAGAATGATTGATTTAATCATCCTAAATTTTTTGGGATAAATAGTGAAAGTTTCTATGGATGACATTTGCATTTTAGTTGAGACAGGAATTCGAAGGCACCCCAAAAGAATGGAATAGTCAACATAGTCCAATTGGTCAGCCAAACGTGAGAATGGCATAGAAGTGGAAGGGGCTAATTTCAATTTAGTAGTGATCCCTGTAAAGAAATTTGGTGTCTATGAGACAGGGAAATGGTTGGCTTCCAACTCCGTGGGTAGAAGAGACGAGAGTAGATCAATAGGGTCCTTAAAATCTAGTGGAGAATTGTCACCAACATGAAGGGACACTACTAATGTATCCTTTGTGGGTATGGGAGAAGGCAAGGTGGATGAGGTGGGTTCTTTTTTTGGTGAAGAAAAAGGTAAGCATGACTCTTCCATGGGTAGAAGAGTAAGTACTGTGATTTTTTCATCAGGTTGAGAGGTGAGTGGGGAAATTACATCAGTAGATATGGTGGACTCCTCCATGAGTGGAAGAGAAGATAAGGGGGACTTCTCCATGGGTAGAGGATTGTATGAGGCAGGTCCTTCCGTGGATTAAGGAGCTTGTGCAAGAATCTCCTTGATATATGGAATGGGAGGAAATTGAGCAAAAGGAACTGGTATGATGATGAAAATGACATGAACCTCATGAACGTTACAGTCATTGGTCAAAGTTTTTCTAGTTTGGTTAGATGATGAGGTGTGATTTGGGAACAAATTCTTGAAGATGTGAAGGTATTGATTAGCCGGTGTGTTAGGTTTATCCAAGACAAGATCTCTATTATCTAACATTTCTTGGATGATGTTTTTGAAATTATACAATCACCGTCGCTATGACCTCTAACATGATGATAGTTTCAGTAATCATTTTCTTTGTACCATACAGGCATATGACGAGAAGGGTCAAAACCAGTATGTGGTTTGACAGGTGGAAGAGTGGTTTCTCTGACTTTTAGAAGTTTTTCTAAAACTGAAGAATAGGGTTCTTCTATGTGAGTATATTTTTTTTGCTCCCACTTGAACTGAAAATCCTGAACAAGAGAAAGTTTGGAAGAAGGTTTTGATTGTTTGGATGGATGAGATGGGTTGGCTTTCAAAACCATTACATTGGCATATCCTTTTTCTTTAGAATAATTATTTTTTGGTTTGGAAGAATAAGAGATATCATTTGATTTAAACACAGCGCTCTATTTATGCAATTGTATCTTCTTCTCTTCAATGGCATTGATTTCAAATTTTCAGGCCATGGTGAACATATCATCAAATGTGCAAAAGGTTTTACTCGAAGAATTGGTGAGATGCATCTAGAACAAGCTCTGGTGAAAAACTCTATTAACTTCATCTGAGGTAATTGGAATGTGAGTTGGTTCATCAGGCTCCACCAATGAGTGAAAAAATATTTGATAGATTCGTTTTCATATTGGCATGTCACATAAAAGTTGGTCATGGTGACCTTCTTGAAAATGTTGATAGAAAATTGGTCTAGAAAATATTGAGCTATCTGATTCAATGATAAGATGGAGTTCCTGGGTAAAGCACTATACCAATATAAAGCGGGTCCCATCAATGACATCGGAAATGTTTCCAGGAGCAATGCATCATCATGAGTGATTAGATAACACACGTGTCTAAAAGACTGCAAGTGTTGTTGTGGGTCTTATTTGCTATTGAATTGGTTGAATTTTGGCATTTCCCAATGTGTAGGGTATGGAAAAATCGAAACGGAAAAGTGAATAGGCTCATTGTAAATCTCATCATATGTCAGAGAGTTATGCGAGCTAGAGATAGATTTTTATAATGTCTACATCTTTTTCATCATCATTTTGATAAGATAATTTGTGGGTTGTGATGATGGAGAACCCCTACAGTATATGGAGGGAGATAAGATGGGTATGATATGGATGGCACTCCAGTATTTGGTGGTGTCAAGTGCGAAAAATGTGATGGGGAATATAGGATGGGATGGATGTCACGTGAAAATACCCAAGATAAGTGGTAGATGAAATAGGTGGTTGTTTATGATAGGTGTAAGTACGTGGGATGGATGTAAAGACTCTCGTGGTGATTGGTGGGAGAGACTACGGGGTGGAGAGGACCAGGTTTTAGAAGGGAGTGTGGGTTGCCAACACAAAAGGTGGTTAGGATGTGAAAGGTACATGGTAAGCAGATGATGCAGGTATTCATATACTAAGGGTAGTGGATGATGATATGGTAGACGTCATAGGAGAAATGGACATCAAGGACACAATAGTTGTCATAGGTGCGATAGATACTGATAATGTGGGGTCAAGATGAGAAACCACATGTAATGAGGTGGAAGTGGGTAATGATATACTAGTAGTGGCTAATGTGGAAGTGGGGGAAATATGGGGAGTAACAGATATAGGCATTTTTTATATAAGTTTTCTAGATGAGTCATAGGTGGATAAGTGAGAGAGATAATATTACAGTGCAGCGGGGTTTTGATCAAAGAGTCTTGCAAAATCCTTTTCATTGATATGCATGGTAATAGGTTGGTTGGGGTCCATAGGTGATAAAATGGAATGAGGTGATGGGCTAGGTGGAAGAGGTTGGTGACTAGTGTGAAACATGAGAGCATTGGCTTGTCTACGAATCAAAACCATTTGACTTAAAATAGAACTAGTGATCTAAGATCTGTTGATGATGCAAAAAGATAGAAAAGTGGAGAAAAATATATCTTAAATGTGGGATTTGATTGATTTTTTGATTGAAAAATATGAACACGGAGACCGATTCCAGTTTGGTAATCGATGGTGGTATGAGAGGGTAACCACTGTTGGTCACTAGACCAATGATGGTTACTAGGGAGAAATGAAAGGTTTGCAAACTTGGTAATAAATGATGAAAAAGAAGTGAAACTAGGTTATGAAGGTGATTTCAAATACTTGTAATTATATTGAAGTGGCAGAGGAAGTCACAGAAGGTGATAGATGTGAACGAAACACTATTTGGGAAAATGACTAAAACAGATCTGAACTGACAATGGTCGGTAAACCAATGGCAATATGATGATATAACTGATGGCCATCATTAAACCGAAACCAGTTAATGTGAATGAATAATAGATTAAAATATGGAGATGAAAAGGTATGAATAAGATGTATATGAACTCTGTAGGTGATAACAAAACACATAAAAGATGATAAGGTGAGAGAAAAATTCACAGAAAGAAAAGAAATGTAGATTTAATGTTACTTTGGCAGAAATGACCAAAATAGTATAAAACCAACGGCGGTCAGATGATATAACTGATGGTGGTTGTTGGACCGATACTGCTTACTGTGAAATTTTTGAAAAGATGGAAAAAGTGAATTTTTGTGATTTAGATCAAATAAAAGGACCAACTCAGAAGCTGAGTATAGCAATGATTAGTCCTAACACACTTAGATTCATTCAGAATACACCAGCTATGATTTTGGAGTATGTAGGGAGAGAAAAATGGATAAAACGAACTCACACCTCAAAACAAAAATCAAGCAAAATCTAACAAACATGAAATCCTATATTGTATATTTTATGTTGTGGCTTATGCCATTTAGGACTGACTTATGAATATAATAGATTTTTTGGTTACCGAAGGTTCCCTACGGAAAATTGCAACTATGGTTGGTTTCAGGTAAATTTTGGTGTGGTGTCCCCAATATATACTTTGCAATACACGAGGCTCTACTCTGATATGATGACTGGCTAGAACACTAGCTAGAGCCCACTGTCAATCCTCTGATCGTGTGATGATTGAAAGCTTCTTCTGGGAAAGATGTTGTTTAAGAAATATGTAGTTTATTTTTAGTGGTTTGGTATAGAGAGAGAGTGTGTGAAAAATGTGAGCTACAGTTCAATTTATCAACCATCATCTGGTCATGACTTCTAGCATATAGGTTTCCCACAATTTAAATGAGCTATAATGAAGTTTACAGAAATGAGATGCAAAAAATTTAAAACCCAAATCCACAATGAAATTCGATGAGAGCAATAATGAATAGGCAAGAGTATGTATTTCACTAATGCAATACGGAATAAAAAGAAGTGTTCTTTTTAATTCAAACTACAAGTTTCAGTGAGACAATTAGGAGAAGAAGAATGTTTCCAAGGGCGAAGATTTAATGTGAACTCTCTCTCAAAAATAAATAAAACACACAATGATTCACTAAGAATGAACAATGAAAAGAACCCAAATGGGTCCCACCATGCATGCCAAAATGTTTCACCAATAAGTTGAGTAAAATAAATAAGGTAGGAGGTTAGGAGGAATGCCTATAAAATCGAAGGTGGAAGGTAGAATGTGTGCATTTTTGACGTTATCCAAGCTGATTGTAGAGAACTCCTTTTTATTTGGGAAGTAATACCTATAAATACAAAACAAAACCCCAAGAAGAGTATTAAATAGCACCAGAAAGTGGACTAGCTAGCGTATGCTAGATCTAAGAAGCATGGTGCTTTCTAGAGACGTTGTCAATCCACTGTTTAATAATAATTTAATGTGAATAAGTGACTAAAATAAATAGGTCTTATTGCAATGTATTGATTTAGGTTTCTCATACACACAATACATTAGGTTTAATGCCAAATATCAAAATGCAACACTAAATCTAATAAAACCAAAGGTTTTTTCAGGCTAGGTAGATTTTTCAGAGATATGGTAAAGGTCTGGGACTCATTAGGTGATTTCTGGGTTGGTTTTGGTTGAATAGAAGGCTTGCTGGTCTGAGAATATAAAATAGCATAGACATCGGTATCGGCCAGGCAACCAATGCCGGTATAGGGATGAAACTGAAGGTGGTCAGCAAACTAACATCGGTAGGTGAAATAGGTAGTAAACTAATAAAAATGGCTTTTTAGACTCTCTGTGATTACACAGAGAGTGAGGAAGGGGTGGTTAGGCTCGTAATACAAATGAGAAGACTCGGGAATGTAAAGGAAGAGACTAAGAAAGGTGGATAGGCTTGAAATGGTTGGGTAGGTGGATTGGTTGGAAGATGGAGATATTCAGGTAATAGGAGAAATGGGTATATTGAAAGAAGTAAAAGATCTACAATAAGGTAAGTGCAGATGATTAAAACCATGTTACTTACTTGTTGCTATGAAGATCTCGTAAATGAAGGTGGTAGGTGATTGATCGGCAAGGTGGTGGTTGGTTCAGTGTCACAGGAGTGCAACCTATTTTTTCACATGGATACAACAATGATCTTAAAGAGAACTTGTTGTTTGTGTTGCACTCTAGTGGTGTGTCGTCTTCATTTGGATGCAGGAATGAATTTGACACTCATTCTTGATTGCAATAGAATTCCCAAAATTGAATGACCAACCTGGATGAAGAGTTGTAAAATTATATATAAAGGAACTGATGGCGGTTTATGTGACCAATGTCAGCCGAGGATAAACCAGCGTCGATTAGGGTGAAATAGTCCTATTTACCAAAATTAGGTAGATCTTCCCAGATTTGTTGTGCTTTCCTTGTTGGGTCTTCTTAGGGAAGTAGAGTTCATGTGAGAGAAGAAAGGAAGATATTAGAAGATGTCCAGTTAGGTTTAGGAAGAATTCTTAGGTCAAGTAGTGACTCAGCATTGGGATTGATGACTTGATACCGAGAGTGTTGGCTTGATCACTATGAGTTAAATGCCCTTCGAATGGGTCCGGGGTGAGGTGTCATGATGAGGTGGAGGTGTGAGGATTAAATTAACTTAGTTAAATTAATTAATAATGTGAGGATGAATATTAATATGGGGTAAAGGGGTCATGGTTAGTTAAATACGTTATGTTAATTAATTGAAGGGGACGCAGGGGAGTGTGACCTAAATTTGGTGTCTACAAAACGTACTAAAACATAGTATTGACAGTGTAGACAAGGTTTGAGAACTTAAGTAAATGGAAATAACTATGAAATATTCAAAATTCTTTCTTGGGAAGATAATGAAAGTATTATCAAGATTGAAATTGAAAACACAGGGTGAGAATTCAGTAGAACCATTAGTCAAGTCAACGAAACAGAGCATTAGGGAGACACGGATAAACATACAATATTTAAGAGAAACTCTTCGACAGTCCTACCTAAAGATGTGTGAAATTTGTCTTAGAAGGAAGGAATATCAAGAGATAAGTAGTAAGGATGGTTGGATTAAGTTTTTGACATGAGAGGAACCTAACATGAGTGAAAAATGACATCTGAGACTAAAGAATGAGAAAACATTATTATAAATTGTACTGCTACAGTACCTTAGATAGCTTGAAAAGAGTGAATGTAGAAATAAATTTGAAGTGTGAATTGGAGATTAAGGGATTAAGTAAGATAGAGAGGGGTTGAGAGTGATGATTAGGAGTGAAAGGAGGTTTGCAATAATCCTTGGAGAAGATAATATCAAAGCAAACAGGGTGTAGCCATTTGATGGAATCAAGAAGCTTGTGAAAGGTAAATGGTCATTAGGTGCAAGTATGAATTCATGAAATATTGAGTGGTGTGATGGATTAAGAAGTGTTGAGACAGTGAAACAAGTATTATAAAGTCTCTGAAGGAAGCTAAAGAAAGTGTAAAATAGAGTACTTGTGCAATTATGAGCCTAGGCCAAATGAATGGCCTAAGAAGCAAAACTAGCAAATAACATATTAAGACAAGGAAAGGAGATTGGACAGAGAGATAGAGAAGAGCTTGAACATGATGGAATAATATGGGTAAAGGTGTTTGAGGATTTGGTACAGTGAAGGGAAAACAAACCCTGTATTTTAGCTCAAGAAACCCTAGCTAAGCCTAGTAAACAAGCAAAAATAGTGAAAATTAGAGTTGGGAGTGATAGGAGGAGAGCTAGGACATGAAAATTAGAAAAATCAAGAACTCAAAAATGAGTATCAAAAAATATAAACATATTCTCATGGAATTTTTTACATAGCTCCTAGTTTCAAGATTTGTGCTCTAGGAGGGCTAATTGCAAGGATTAGGAAAATTGTATTCTTGCAATAACTTTTGATGGAAAAGGAGTTAAGCCTTAAAATTTGGTAGACATATTAATGAGCATAAAGGGTGTCTAAAACGTTTACCATTCATGGTTGGATGTGAGTAATTTGAGATTTTTTCAGAAAAAATAGGTTTTTCTGGGCTACAAGGCTAGTAGGAGGTTTACAAGGCAAATAGGTGAAAATGAAATTGTGAATTTAATTTGATGGTGTGAACATGATGGCATGATGTATTTTAGAATGTGTAAAATGATTTTGGGATTTTTCTCATTGTTTTAAGCAATTTAGTTTTTTTTAGCAAAATTTACCTTCTTGAGAAAAATTACAAGTTTTTGGTTTGGGTAATTGAAATAGTGAAATTGTGACTTCTAAAGCGAAAATTGCTGGTGATTGGAAGAGTGTATGTAGGTGATGTTGAGACCTACATTCAAATCATTCTCAACATATACAAAGCATAATAAACCACAATCTTAACAATTCAATCGCCCAAAATCACTAAATTTGTCACTTTGCTCTAGTATGCATTTTTTTCTCAATATGCTAAAAATGCCTAAAACATTGTATCAAAGGCTAAAACCACTTAAAACATGTTTAACAACACCAAATATACTTTCTTAAACTGTCAAAGTAGTTTCACAAAACCATCTTTCTCAATTTTCCTTTTTGACCTCTAAATGCCCTTATAACCCTGCAAATAGACAAATTTTGACATAACTCACAAACCACACACTTCTAAAAGTGACTGATAAGATTTTTAGCTACCCATTTTCCCCATTAATATGCACACCAAATTTCAGATCCCAACTCATCTCTAGTAAATATTAACCTCTTTTCTGCAAATTTGTCTTACTTCCCAATTAGACCTCCTATCTTGCAAATCTCTAAACTGGGAAAAATCTACAAATAATCAATCAAAAAGTGTTATCTTTTTGGATACCCTTTTCCTTGTTATTTATTTCTACCAATTTTCTTTCCTCAATTCATTTCCTACTTCATCCCACACTAAAACCCTCTTTTTTGCTTATTTCCTAGGTCCAAGCTAGGGTTTCTTGTTAATTTGCTATGGTTTTATTTCTTTCCCACTATTTCAAATTCTAAGACTATTATTCCCACTCAACATACTTATTCAATTTTTTTCCAACTCCCACACATCTCAGTTATCCCTATCTTTCTCATTTTAACCATTTTGGCTTATTTAGGTTTGTTCTTGTTTTTATTCGTCTAAGTGGATTGCCTTTGTTTGCTTCACCCCTATATCCTTTAATGACTATAACTCCCTCCTAATTACTTTATTTAAAATTCTTACCATTTGTTCAAGATTTTTTGAATTCACATTCATTCTTATTTCAACATTTATGCTACCTTATAACTTTAGCCTTTGAGATTCCTTGTTCATTGTTTGGTTTACCACATTAAACATTGATTTATACCTTTCTCTCACTTTATTTTCCTTATTTTCCTTATATATCAATCACTATATACCTTTTTGCACTCATACCTTTCACTCAGGTGACTTCATTCACATAGCTATGACATTTCTTGGAATTGTTAACTCTACTAGACCTCCATTAAGATTGTCTCATAACAGTTCTGATGGTTACTTGACATTGACTCCAAGGAACTCTTACTCACTCAATAGGTTATATTCTATTTTTATAAGGTTTCAAACACTCTACACACCCATAACTCTTATCACCACCACCTAAGATAGACTATCCTCATATCTCTGTTTCAAACTAGTATTCTTTGACTGTCACTACCTCTATTTCAAGACTGTCGCTTCATACTTTGATTTCTCATACCATTTTTTAACCTAATAGTGGTTCCTCTTTTTTCCTCACCCTTAGTGACCTTTCTCAAAATATCTTACCAGTAATTCTTTCTCAACTTGATGATTACGAAACTTGATGTAATAAAAGTACAAATTTTTCCCAAAATTCATGTTTAGATCAGGAATTTAATCAAAGATAAAGACTAGATTATTGGAGGAGATTTCAACTCGCCCCTTTCTCTAGGGGAAAAAAAGGGGGCATCACTTCCTTTACTGAGAGTATGGAGGACCTTTATGATTTCCTTAACAATAATGGTTTTGTGGATTTGGATTTGGAAGGTTCTAAGTTCACCTGGGCTAATAAGAGAGTTGGGATGGAGCTTATCCAAATTAGACTTGATAGGTTTGTTGTAAGTCATCTCTATATGATCAATCAACTTTACTCTCTAAAGAATCTTTCCAGAATTGGCTCTGATCATAACCCTATCCTCCTTAATCTAGGTTTAAATTTTTTCAAGAAAGCTAGACCCTTCATATTTGAAAAGATTTGGTTAGACCACCTTGACCTCTTCAATAGAATACAAGAGTGGTGGAATATCAGGGTCTTTGGGGTGGCCAGTTACCGACTCAATTAAAAATTAAAGCATCTCAAAGTTTTTCTCAAAAATTGGAAGAAAGAGGTCTTTGCTAAATTTTTCCAGGAAAAAACTAGAGTGGCTAAAGATTTAAAGAATATTGAGGAACTTATTGATCTTTATGTTCTTAATCTAGTTCTAAAGGAGCAGGAACAAAATCTATTGGTTGAGTATCATGACATCCTGGCTAAGGAAGAAGTCTATTGGAAGTAGAAGTCAAGGGTGAAATGGCTTAGGCAGGGGGGCAGGAATACCAATTTCTTCCACTTCTCAGCCACCTCCCACAAAAACCTCCTCAAGATAAATGAAATTAAGAATGAGAATGGTGAGATACTTTTGGAGAGCAACGAAATAAATCAAGTTATCATAAACTATTTTAAGGATCTTTTTCAGCAAGGTCAAGGGATTGAGGAGTAAAATCAAAACAATATCCTGAACCTGTTCCAGAAAGTCATCTCCCCTAAAGAAAATCGCGAGCTCTTAAGGATCCCTTCTGAGGAGGAAATCAGATTTGTGGTCTTTGATATGGAACCTGATAAGTCACCTGGGCCTGATGGTTTTTAGGATTTCTTTTACCATAAATTTTGGGAGATGATAAAGAAAGAAGTCATTGAAATGGTCCAAGATTTCTTCAATAATGGGAAGCTTCTCAGCCAGCTTAATAATACTTTCTTAGTCCTTATTCCGAAAATTGCAGGGGCCAATGAAGTCAAAGATTTTTGACCGATCAGTCTTTGTAACACGAGTTATAAAATCTTGACTAAAATCTTAGCTGATAGAATCAGATTGGTTCTCTCCCATTTTATCTCTGAAAATCAAGGTGCTTTTGTCCCAGGTAGGTAGATTACTAATAGTATCATGGTGATTCAGGAAGCCATCCACTCCATTGTTAATTCTGATAGATCGGCTATGTTCCTTAAGTTAGATATGCACAATGCCTATGATAGGATTACTTAGTATTTCCTTGGTGCCATCCTAAATAAAGTGGGATTTGATAATACTTTGGTTAGAATGATTATGACCTACATATCTACTGCTAGTTATTCAGTCTTGGTTAATGGCAGCCCGGAGGGCTTCTTCAAAGTTGGTAGAGGCTTGAGACGAGGTGACCCCTTATCTCCTTTCCTCTATGTTATAATGGCTGAATCTTTGTGTATAATTTGTAAGCAGGCTTTTCTTTCTAGGAGTATTCAGGGAATCAATATTTCTAATGGTCTCCCACTGATCTACCTCAATCAATTTTTTGATGATAACTTCCTGATGGTAAAGGCCTCTGTCTAAGAATCCACCAACTTCAAACTTGCTCTCAAGGACTATGATTCAGTCTCAGGGAAGATGGTTAATTTTCTCAAAATTGTTGTTTACTTTATTAATGTGGATAAACAAGTCCAATTAAGGCTTTCTCCCATTCTGGGTTGCAAAATCAAGTGTTTTTCAGACTCTTACTTAGGAATGCCTCTTATCTACAAAAGGCCTGACATCTCTGTTTGGAATACCCTGTTGGAAAGAGTTAACAAGAAACTTTCCTCCTGGAAAGGTCTCCTTCTCTCACAAGCTGGAAAGATTCAACTCCTTATGAGCTCTCTTTAAGGTTTCCCAATTTACATTATGTCTCTCGTTAAACTCTCGGTCAAAATAATTAACACTCTAGAAAAAATTCAAAAGAGATTTCTCTGGGCTGGAGCCTCATAAAAGTTTAAATTTCCTCTAGTGGCCTGGGAGAAGGTCACTAGGCCAAATATGTGTGGTGGTCTGGGTTTGAAAAGTATACCTATCATGAACAAAGCTTTGGTTGCTAAAGCTGGCTGGATAATTGTTAGAGAGGAAGGACTATGGATTGATATAATAAAAAAGAAATACCTACGGAATTTAGGCAGAATTGACTTGTTCGTCTTTCATGAAAATCTCCCTAGAGGATCCTTCTTTTGGAATTATTTGTTGGAATCAAAATATATCCTCTCAAAGGGATCCTTATGGGAGATTATAAAGGGGAACATGATCAGATCTTGGTGGGATATTTGGATTGAAGATTCCCCTTTAACAGATCAGGATATATGGAAGGAGGTTGCTCAATTCTATGAGGAGAATGGTAAAATATGGATAAGATATTTCTGGAGTTATGATGATAAGGTCCAATGGGAAACCATAGCCCCCCCTCCTAATTATGATGGTGATATCAAACCTTTTCAAGATCTAAATAAGAAACTTAGGGAATTCCACATCCCCATCTTCCAAACTAAGGAGGATTCCATCATTTGGAAAGAGGAAGACTCTAGAAACTATTCTATTAAATTTTCCTATAGCTTACACTTCAAGAAATATTTTCAAAAAGAGTATTGGGGTAAGTTATAGATCAAGGACTTGATCCCTAAGATCAATATTTTTTATTGGCTAGCTATTCAAAATATAATCCTATCAGTTGAAAATCTTATAAAAAGAGGAATGCAGATCCCAAATAGGTGCTCTCTTTATCAAAGAGGGGAAGAGAATGTGAATCATCTTTTTTTACATTTCCCTTTCTCTAAAGGTGTCTTCTCATTGATTTCGAAACTTTTAAACATGCAATGGATTATGCCTTCGAATATGGAGGTTTGTTGTACTCAATGGGAGAGCCCTTTTCGGTTCCCTTATATGGCCTGGGCCTGGAAGATTACTCTGCCTCAGCTCTTATGGGGTTTGTGGAAAATAAGGAATGATAGTGTTTTTAGAGATTAGAAACCTCTGATTGTGGTGGCTAAAAGGAAAATCCTAGTTGCCATAAAGGAAAATCTCAAACTGTTTAAAGGTAAAACAAAAAATCCTTGCCCGAAATGGGAGCAGGAAGTGTTGGCTAAGTTCACCTATAGTTTGGTCAAGATCAAAAGTAAGAATGTTTACTAGATTAGACCTATGGGAAATATGATCAAGATCAATTTTGATGGGGCTTCAAAGGGGAATCCTGGTCAAGTTGGGGGAGGGGGTATCTTAAGGAATAGTGAGGGTGATTGGTTGTTCATCTATACAGGTCCCTTAGGAAAGCAGACTAATAACATGGCTGAAGCTAGAGCCCTCCTATGGGGAATTTTTGTTGCTAAGGAAAAAGGCCTTAAGGACATCTAGATTCAAGGTGACTCCTTAATTATTATAAATTCTCTCCTCAATAGGAGTAAGATAAATTGGTCATTAAAAAATATCATTCAAGATATCAAGTAATTGCTAAAGTATTTTGATAAGATATCTATCAATCATACCTTGAGGTAGGGAAATAAATGTGCGGACAAGATGGCCAATGTGGGAGTGCTTAGTAATGAGTACAAAATTTGGTGTAAAGGAGAGAGATTACCCTCTAATATTAGTGATGAAATCATTATGGATATAAGGTGCTAGAATAAATGATGCCGACATGAGCGGGGGTAAGTATTCTAGGTACCATGCTAGCTTTTACAAAAATCATTGTTTTTGTTCGACCTTTGATAGGGTGAACAACTTGTTGGTTGTGGAAAGATTTTTCTAGGATGGAAACTTTGGCAACATGCAAATGGGTGGAGATAGGATTCGAGTGGAACCTACTAGTCAAAACATGGAGGAGAGTAACCAGGATATTTAGAACAAGCTTAAAGTTGGAGGATTTAGCAATTATATTGCTAAATTACATGGTCATGACCCATCTCAGTCAAAGGACTTTGGAAAAGCCTAGAAAGAGGGGGGTTTTACTATCCGCGGTGTGGAGGTTGAGGTCACGGAGTCCAATATTGTCAGGGTGACTGATATGAAGATTGAAGGGTTAAATATCTACAAGGATAGAACCCGTAGCGACCTTGAGATTGATCGATTTTTCGTTGGCAAGGATAAATGTTACTTCTTCATGGATGGCATTGCGCATTCATGCATTCCTAGGGTCTGGAAGGATGTTTTCCTTCAAGTTATGAAATATATTACGTTGGAGGGTAAGTATAGAAAAATATATACCCATCACATGAACTTCCTCAACATGTTCTGTCACAATTTTATGGCTAGTATTCCCTTTTTTCTTGCCACCTCTCTTTCAAATTCGCTAATGGCTTTCCAAAATGAGAAAGCTAAGCTACCCCTCTATGAGGACCTGATTATTCTTTTGGTTGAGAATGGCAAGCCAGTTCTAGATTATCCTTTGACTATGGTCCCAAAGGAGAAAGTCGAGGAAGATGATATTACTCTTGCGAAGTGTCTAACTAAAATGAAAGTGGGTAAGGGTATCCTCCAAGGGAGTGAGAAAGATAAAGACAAAAATGAGGGTGGCGGTGTGGTGTCCTATTGCTTTTTGGTCTTTTTTTTCCTCTTTGGGGTCCAAATCCTACATTGTAAGAGTTAATCCTGTTTAACTCATCTTTCTAGGAGCCCTTTCTAGTTTTTTTCCTGTTTTGTTTCAAGTTGCATTCCTCTCTTTTGTTCTGGCCCCTGGGAGCTGATCCCTGTTTTTTGCCTAATCTAATAAAAAAATGTTTAGATCAGAACATTTTTTTCATGAATAACTTATTATAAGGTTGTTAAATAAATATATCCTTAAAACCCCACTTGAAAAATGTCCCAATTCTTTAACCTTCCAAATTTTAGAGTCTATCTCCTCAAAAAAATGTGAGTTATACTCTTTTTACTAGGACTGAACCTGATTTTGTGTTCTCAAAACAAGGTCTTGACTAAGTTTTTTATTTTTTACCTATCAAATTAACTCAAAACGTCTTTAAATTTTTCCCATAGGTTAGATATACATTTTAATTCTCTCCCTCCAAATTTGATAAATTTTAAATGTGTATTTTTAAAGTTATGAAATTTTTCCTTCGTTCAAAACCTTAAAATATGGTACAGGGTAGCAAGGGTGTATTTTTTTGAGTTATTAGCCTTTTCTCATACTTTGTGAAGATACTAATGATTAAAAATAGTTCCATATACCTTATTAACATTATATCAATGTTCTTAATTCATTAAAAATATATAAATCTTCCACAAACACCAATCTTTTTTTCATTCACATGTGTATTCTTACCTTGCACACAGTTTCACTAATTTTGTACTTGGATGTCTCATTCAAATTTGTACATTTTCACAAAATTCTTCATGTCTTCTTGGGACTATACATCCTTATAAACCTGTAATGAACATGTACACAACATTTACACATCTAAAGTATTCACTTATTCCTTAATCATTCAATCCATGAGATCAAAATAGATCTTCAAAACACGGATTCATAAAAGATAAGATTTTATTAGATAAACCAATGAATTAATACAGAGCTTCCTGAGCCTTTGAGTGTCTATCACATATATTTCCTCCTTATCTAACATCTGCAACCTCGATAACAACCTCACATTTGAATTCAATAACATGATTTTAAAAGAGAAGAAGAGGTGGTTAGGTTTCCACCACCTAACTCACCCTAGCACAAACTTACCATAGTGAGTTACATCTAGGTAGGGTCAAGTAGAAGGTTTTATGACATGATCACCTTACTACATCCATGTTAATCCTATACTAACACTTTAAATACTAACTTACTAACACCTAACCTACTAACTTAGTAAATAACAATTCAAATTTTCAAATGAGCCATTTTGAAAGAAAAACTACAAATGAGATATTATTACAACACCGAGAGTCCAAATGGACTAAAATACCTTCTAAACCTCTGAATACACCCTAAGAGCCTATTCAAGCCAAAATTTACTTTATACAAGATGCTCCTACATCAACAGGGATTTGCATCATTAACTCTCCTCCATTACCATTTATACCCCCTGCTCTACATCACTACCACAAGGTGGCATAATCACTTATCCCTTGAATGAAATTTTTTTCAAACACTAATACTCTTTATTATTAAATTATCAGTACTCTTCCTCTATAATAGTAACTAGGATTGTGATAACTTACTTCCTTTTCCAAATTTATTCCATGTGGTTAAGTTTGCATTATTTGTACCTATGCTTTCATAAGGACTCTTCCACCATCTAAGTCTCCATGTTGATCCTTCACAAAAACTCAGGAAATAAAGAAGTTATCACTAATTTTGATATACTTTGTTTTACTAGTACCATGCCTTGTAGCACTTTCATGCAAGATTTTCTTTACCATCTCTTAAGAGTCGTTCTTAAATCTCTCTAACTTTCCACACCTGTCTTTCAACTTGATACATCATGATCCATAAACTGCCTCTTATTAACAATTAATAGATCTTGTTTAGTGATAATCGAATGGAAATTAACTAAGTTCCTTTTAACCAATATAATTTTCATGAAACAATCACAACTATGCTACAAATTGAGAAATAGAATGCAAAGGAGACACAATAATTTATCCTACAGAAACATAAGGTGGGAAAAACTCCAGTGGGTAAGAAAATTGATTTCCTCTCACTATATAATTCTCTAAAAATAAAAATGTACTACCAACAATTGGCCTTCAAGGATTCACACTCCTAATTATATTTTCTTGCTCTCAACTTCTCAATAATGAAAAACTCACTCTCAATGAACAAAACAAGAAAGAACTCCAACTCCTCTTTTTTCACACTTGAATTTACTAAAAATCACTTGTCTAGAATGATCAAATGCATGTATATTTATAGTTTCTCTACCCAATGATGGATAGAAAGAAATACTAAACCATTTAGAAGCCCAAACATTTGTAATTATTATGTTTCCTGAATTCTTGCATCATTGTGGATAAGACCACAAGTGATGACATACTGGAAGTTGCATAACTTTTGGTCCCTGTTACCGACAGTTGGATAACCTCTACAGTATTTTTGGTAATTTTTCTCTATGAAGATTGATGGCTACATAACCACTGGGGTGGTTTCATAAGCATCACCTAGAAAACTTCCCAAATAGAATAACATTGGCCTTTGATGTCATTAGAAGGTTTCCAGATCACCCTCGGTGTGACTAGACCATCTCCTAAAGAAAGAATATGTACTACAAGAAACAAATATGGAGAATACATATTATTAGGTATTTCATATCCATTTTTGGATCATACCTCCAAAATGTGAGGATGTTAAGTCCCTAAAAGCTTTAAGGACTGATTCAGTGAGGAAATTTCTTCCCCGCATCTTCTCTGGAATACCACTCCTGCACCTAGAAGTGTATTTGTTGGATTTTTCCAATGAATCTATCATCTTTGTGAACTTCCAGTTCCACTTTTCTACTGTCTCTATATGGTAATATCAAATCAAAATCAAATTCACTCTTAGCAAAATAACCAAAACATGTCTTAAAAAGTATTTTATTGGTAGAACTAGGAATTTCCCTATGATATGGTTGTTGGATATATACAAAATCCTCATCCCAAGTCCTAGGATATCCTAAAATTTTGACCAAGATATGGCTCACCACCTCTATCTTCTCATCTAGTTGTGGATGATATTCAGTAGACCTCTTAGTACCCATATGCTCCCACAATATAGACCAAAAATCACCCATGAACCATGAGTCACTATCTGACATAATATTAATAGGAAAACCAAAATGAGCCCACACATTAGCAATCAATAAATCTATTGTATTATTGATCTTCTTGCAAGGAATGTGAATACACATTTTACCAAACCATTCTACCACCATAAAAACATACTCATACCAGTGTTTGGAAGTAGGAAAATTATCCATTAAATCCATGGAGAAACTTACCCATGACCGGGTAGAAAATAATACTAGCATACATAACCCCAAATCTCCTTCACTACATGAAACAAAACCCCTATCAAAGTTAGAAACTTTTATATACATGTTTGGCCAAAAATTATACCTGTGTAAGTGCTCAAAAGTCTCTATCATACCAAAGTGACTAGCCACCCCTGAAGTGTGTTTTTTCTCAAACAAATATTGCAATTGTTGTTTCTTTTTGTAGGCATCCTATATGGACTGATCATGGAATCTCGAGTCTAGAAGAAAAGCATCGGGTAAAAATTATATCACATGTTCAATTGGACTACCTAGAGGTAGCCCCATAGGCTCTTCCCTAAACTATTGAACAAAATCCTCCATCTTCTCACGCTCTTCACTAGTAACCATGTTATGATTCCTCTCAAAGATAACTTTCTCAGCTTGTCTATCTATTATAATAATTAAATTAAATATCCCAATAGCATTAATTTTCTGAGCTTCAGTGGAACTTACCACAGAAATCTTCAAGTCTCCTGTAAAGGTGAAAATGACGTATCTCTTACCATCCTTCACCAAACTGTACTAGTTATCTCTTCTCGTGAAGATGGCATCTCTGATATAAAAATACGAACTACCAAACACTATGTCATACACATCAAGAGGGAAAACATCCAAAATAACTTCATCAATTATTTTTTTATCAATACCAAAAGAAATAGTTCATTTCTTGGTAATGCAGATGTCTATGCCTTTCTTTACCCAACCCAATGAGTATGAACTTGGATGATTGTAATTTTCCAACATCATCCTTTCAACTAACCCTTTACTAACTAAATTAGCTTGCGAACAAGTATCAAAAAAAGCATCCACTTCAATCTTCTTCAACTGATTTTTTATATGAAAGAGATTAGTAAGTTCATTCTTTTGTACATTACTACTATTACCAAAACATACCTATTTGCGGATGGAGGTACAACACATAATCTCATCCACCTCTTTTTCTTCAAAATTCTTCCTCTCCCTGAAGGTCAACTATGGCCTTATTTTTCTTATTCTTGAATGGATGTAATTCTAGGTGGAGCTTCCAATGTTTTTCCTCGAAATAAGTGTCAACATCACAATGCCTACAATTAACTTTAGTATCCTTATTAGAAACAGGTTTAGCATTTTTCTTACCTTTCCATTATTCTTTCTCCTTTTACTTAGTGTCACCTTGTTCTCTTGAAGAATGCTAAGATGTAGATGAACTTTTCTTCTTATCCATCTCTAAATAGTGGGCTTGAGAACAAGCCTTGTCTACATCCACCAGCTTGGCCAAGATAACTGGTATCCTCAAGTTACTATGGATTACACCAATGAACTTCATCAGAAGGTCCCGATCTGCTACATCTTTTCCCATCTAGATAACTTTCTTATAGAACTCACAAGTGTACTCTTATAGGTTTTGGCCTTATTTCTACCTAAGGTATTTCCAATACATGGACCTCTCTTTCTCATGACAAATAGGATAGAATTGTTTTTTATCATCCTTTTAAATTCATCCCACTTAGTAATAGGAGGAAGCTTTTTAACAACCAATGAATTAACATAATTTTTAAACCAAGTTAAAGCATGATTGGTTAATTTTAACCTTGCAAAGGAAATCTCGTGAATCTCATTTGATGCAATCTAATTATACCTCAAGTTGATCTATTCAATGGTCTAGCTTCTTCACATTCACGTCTCCATCATAATTTTAAATCTCTATCATCACCTCATCTTTGAATAGAGGAGGTGTAGGGATAGCATGGGGCTTATCTTATTCATACTCATGAGTATCTTCTTCATGGGATCCTGAAACCTCATTCGGGACACTAAGTTTCTTCATGAAAAATCCCATGATGGACTCCATTTTCCCTATGGAAAAGGAAATATTTCCCACCTCCTTGGACATACTTGCCACATTTTCCTCCAACTTGTAGAAACACTCATCTCCAATCTCATCTACATCTTATCTATGAGCCATGTCTCAAATTCCTTGCTTCCACTTCCTAGTGGAAATATCTTCTTAAAAAATTATGAGGATACCTTCACCACTTTATTTTCCCTTTCAAGTAAGGGGTGTCTAACTTTAATTATCAACACAAGTTAGCCACACAAAAATAATTGATCTTCCATGCTCTGATACCAATCTGATCCATAAACTACCTATTTTTAACAATTAACCAGTCCTATTTAGTGATAATTTAATGGAAATTAACTAAGTTCCTTTTAACTAATATAATGTGCAGTAAACAATCACATCTATATTTCAAATTGAGAAATAGAACGCAAAAGAGATGCAAGAATTTATCCTGGAGAAACCCAAGGTGGGAAAAACTCTTATGGGTAAGCAAATTGCTTCCCTATCACTATGTAATTCTCTATAAATAAAAATTTACTGCAAAAATTTGGCATCCAATATGGATTCAAACTCCTTCTAATTGTGTTTTCTTTCTCATAACTTTTCAACAATGAAAAACTCACTCTTAATGAATAAAACAAGAAATAAATCCACCTTCTCCTCTTTGCTCACATTTGAATTCACTCAAAATCACTTGTCTATAATGAAAAAATGCATGCATATTTAAAGTTTATCTACCCAATGATGGATGGAAAGATGAACCAACCCATTTGGAATCCCAAACATTTTAAATTTTTGAATTTCTCAAAATTTTGGCATCATCAGGGACAAGACTGCTTATGAAGACAAACTAGTGGTTGTGCAATTATCAGTCCCTACTACTGGTGGTTGCACAATCGCCACTCTATGAAGAGTGGATATTACATAACCTCCTAGGAGGTTACGTAACTATCACCTAAAAAACTTATCAAATAGAACAATATTGGCCTTTGATGTCATTCGAACGTGTTTGAGTCACCCTCCACCTGACTATATCATATCCTAAAGAAAGAATATATACTACAAGTAATTGATGTGGAGAATACATAGAATTGGTTGTTTCATATCCATTTTTGGATCATGTCATCTATAAAAATTCATCCATAATTAGTTAAGGCTCTTAAACTAATCACTCTTCAAATCAATTCCTTGACTAGTAGATCATAGTGTAGTGAATTGTGTTTTCAAAACCTTTTACCCTGCAACCTTGTATTTCCATCTTTGACCTTTTATATACCTATTTTTACTCCTTTATCCACTATGTTACTAAGTGTCATTAGATTATGTAAGTTACCTTTCAATATATACTCATTTCTTGTTATTAACCTTCAACACTAGTTTCTTGGAATGTTACCATAACAATGAACAATAATTTAAATTTGGGAATTCCTAAAGCTTCTCTCAAATATTATGCATGTAGGAATTTGTTTTTTTAACTTATTTCATCCTCCTATACTAATCTCACATGATTTTATCACATTTTACTTTGTAAATAACTATGCCTAACTCCAAAACTAGGTTCATAAGGTAGATTCTTTGAGTTTTTTTATATTCATCCCCCAAACCTCCATCATTTAGCTTAAAACTTAATATACACCTTTAAACATTAATCCACCTACTCCCAAGATTTGAGAATTTTCTAATGGTTTAAAATTGATTTTTGCTTTTATTCCTTACTTTAACCCATTTCAAGGTTTTAGAAACTTGAGAGTGAAAATAAATCATATCTTGCACTAAATTAACTTTCATTGTCTACTCCCAAGTCCTATAGTAATTTAGAAATTTCCTCCACCTTTTATATTTTTGTCTCATAAGGTAATCATGCCCAGTTCACTCCCAACAATAAGCTTTCTAAAAAAAAATTCATATAACTCAGTGTTGTAGGAGGTTTTATGATTTTCCAATGATATTTATCTTACTATTCTCCTACACCACATTATACTCCTTGTTTTCACACACAATTAGCAAGCTTACAATCCAACTACACATTTTAAGAGGGTTTCATCATCAAGATTTCCTACAAAAACATAGCTCATTCCTCCTTTCTGTTTAGTATATGAGAGTTCCTAAAACATTATTTCTCCCCTCAATTTTAATATATTCTTGACCTCCTACTTATCTCACCTATATTTTTGTGCTTATATTCCTTCCTCTTACCATCATAAACTTATAACTATCATCATATTTTTTCATAACTCACTCAAGACCTCAATATAAGATTATAAGAAATACTCTTAATAAGACATACCCTACACAACTCCAATATCATTGTTACTTATATGATCATGAGCCCATAGAGTATTATTAATCCTTAAAACCTCCTTCACATCCTTCCAACAACATGCACAATTCATTTACACTTACAATAACACTATATTAGAAACAAGACTAGTTATCAAGCTTATTTAAAGGATCATCCCCATCATAGCCTCATAAGCAATACAATGGTAATTACTAATCAAAAGATTTTTAACAATTATAGTAACCCATAATGAATGTAAATCAACCTCTTTATTTATATAATATATGCATAATATTCATATCTATAATGTTTTTCTTCTAAAAATCCTACAAATAAATATCTCCATTGTATATCTGAATTCGTGATCCTTCAAGGCCCTTCTTCCTCTCTTCTCACCCTACTAACTACCTCCCTACTTTCCTAAATTGAATCCTCTCTATCATTCCCTTTTAATATCTCCTCATAAGCAACAAAATGGTGTTACCATAACTTATAACCACCTAACTAGAGTAAATTTGTTACTACAATCCCACTAGAGTGGGTTATGATGTGTCATTAAAAAATATTTATCCCTTTACAACATTTACATATTTTTCTTCATCCTCTTAATTAATATACTAAAATATTAACCCCTAACACAACTTAATGAATTCAAAATGTTTAAACTTGTTCTTTTAATGCTCCTGCATCATAGATCAATCTTGTGTCAACCATCTTGTCTAATTTTTCCTTGACTTTCAATTTCATGTTCAAATTGAGCCTATAATTTTGTTTATTAATAGATCAATATCCTTCCTTCAAGTTTAGGTGAATTTATCCTAGAGAAGGATCAATACCCTTAATCTCATTAAACTTCATTTGAAACACATTCTCATTGTATTGCAATAATTTTAAAACCTATGAAATTTCTTGTTGATTTGGGACTTTACACAATGTCTATGTTTCCTTATCTGTTGAGCACTGGTTTATTGTACATATCGGTGCCTTCCCTTTGTTATTCCTATTTAATATTTTGTGTTCTTTCATGTTATTTACTATTAATATTACATAGTTGGTGTTCCTCCATCTACTCTATAGTTTCCTTTTTTAGTAGGAGGTTTATATATTTCAGTTCAAACATACCTTTTAGCTCCAAGTCCTCTTCACTTCCCTACTTTCCTTCATTATTTTCAAAACTTGATATAAATTTATAAGGCTTAAATAAAAATCCTTTACTTTCCCACACTTGCTTGCACATTTTTTTATTCTCCCTAAAATCCTCATCTATGATGTCATTAGGTTTGTTGATGTTTAGGAGACTCATCATATCTAGTATTTGGTGTCATAAGAATTATTTAATATTGTACAATGTGGCCTACACCAATGGGTTATCATATTCAAAGACAAAAATTTGTATAAATTATTGTTCTACATCTAGCTATGTGCACATATTCTTTCTCATTTTTGTATGTATATAGTAGGAAGTTGATATAGTTGTTATATTCCCTTTTAAAACATGCACCCAATATGGAGGGTCAATTTGTTTCTCTTTCCATATGTCTATGTAGGTGTGCACATGTAATTCAAGGAAATTTTCTATAAAAAAACTTCATCCAGTGCTCAACTATTGTAAGAGATGCTTCAAAACCTTGTGCAAAGAATTTATGCTGCATTTTCCCAACTCAACTCATCACTCTATGTGTAGTCCACTAGGTTGATTCAATTACCTTGAATGGATAATTTATTGCCTTTAATATCATCTCTTATTAAGGCATATGATTTTTATTCTTCATAAAAAAAAATCTAAAATCCCATTTCTAAAATATTGTTAAATGTTTATATTTGTGTTATGGACCACTCTCATGGGTTACACTTCATTTTCCATATGCACCCGATGAGTCATGTCTACATTTGAATCTTGACTAATATATGAATTTGATATTGAAGGTAGTATATTTTCTTCATTTTGATTTATGTAGTCCTAAAATGTTCTTGCAAGACCATAGATATTATCAATCTCTAATTTAGTGCATAACTAGACTGAGAAAGATTTATAACCTTCCACAAATGGATTATTATATTTTGTGGCCTATAAAATTTTGATGAACTCACAATGGGGATACTTCACCTTTTTAACCTCTTAAGCATTCTATATAAAAAAAAATTCTTGGTGTTTCTTCTTTTGGTAGGTAAAACCTTGGACCACATTTTTAGGTTATGTGCATAGGGAGATACTTCCTCTTTTTTATGATATAGGTATGTTTTTCTACCTCATTTATTGGTATCATAAATATGGAGTACTCGAAGTGGTCTTATATTTGGTTTGATATTGTCTTTATCATCAATTTTATGTCATGTGCTAGTTTCTTCCCAATAAGAGCTAAATAAGGGTCTTATCGGTCTTCATGAAAATGAATTCAAACTCCTTCATTAAGTTGAGATATTCTAACCAAATTTTAATATCTTCTAGTTGGTTGAATGGCTTCACTCATCCATAGTATTCAATACTAAATGTTACAAGGCTATATGATAATATGGGATTCACCATAGCTTCCCATAAAAATCAATTAATCATATTCACAATAATTTTAAAATCAAATATTGCATCTCAAATCTCATACCTTGTTAGAATGATACATAACTATGTATCCACATCCCATGGATTTTAAGTAGTAATATACCAAACCAATTTCTCAACATAGTGTGATCCATTTTTTGCACTTCTTAGTAGAGTATTGAGTAGATTAGAAATGTTCTATGATATTTTTTTTTATATTACCACAAATTGACATAATGTAAAATATGTCTAGATATAATTGTTTTAAGTTTATAAGTTCTATAACATTTATTCATTGTGAAACATAGTTAACATTTTAAATATGTATGTTAAGATAGAGATCACACCTTATTATTAAAAATGCACATTATTTTCCCATATTCTCACACTTCAATATCCACATCATGAGAAGTCATATATTTTATTATTTTGGATTGATTATAGCAGTTCATTAGCTTCTTATAACAAATCCATTTCTCTTCTCAAGTTAGAGTACTTGTCTTCTTGTGATATTTTAATTTAAGACTTGTTTGGCATCGTGTTATCCCATTTTAGTGATTTCATCTAAAATTTGAGATAACCATAAGATTTTTTTTGAAAAATCCCTTTTGAAAGAGATTTTTAGGTTTTCAGGTTTTTATTGCATGAAAACATGTTTCTCTCATGCATCATGTCTCATGTTTCCCGAAACCCGAAACCCGAATTTCCTAAGTCCTTCATGTCAGGTTTTCGGAACTTAGAAGCATCTAAACATCTCATGCATCATGTCTCATGTTTCCTGAAACCCGAAACCCGAAATGCATCATGTCTCATGTTTCCCAGAACCTGAAACCCAAAATGCATCATGTCTCATGTTTCCCGAAACCCGAAATGCATCATGTCTCATGTTTCCCGAAACCTGAAACCCAAAATGCATCATGTCTCATGTTTCCTGGAACCCGAAACCTGAAATGCATCATGTCTCATGTTTCCCAGAACCTGAAACCTGAAATGCATCATGTCTCATGTTTCCTGGAACCCGAAACCTGAAATGCATCATGTCTCATGTTTCCCGAAACCCGAAACCTGAAATGCATCATGTCTCATGTTTCCCAGAACCCGAAACCCGAAATGCATCATGTCTCATGTTTCCCGAAACCTGAAACCCGAAATGAAGCAAATCCTTTGTTATAGGTTTTCAGATGCTCCAAGCATGATGACATGTCATTAATGTCTAGTTGTCTAGCAGTTGGTACACATGTCAAGTGAGGTGTATTAGCAATCATTCCAATGCACCAGATGAAGCTAAGATGTAGGGCACAATCCGGAAGTTCTAGGAATTCTGAGACAAGCAAGCTGCGCCGGAGGAAGACAAGGATGATGAAACAAAATAAGCATAATGTTTCATGTCATTTCAATCTTGAAATTGACATGTCTTTTTCATTTCTATTTCATCACATAGGAAGCAAATTTTGACTTGGTCTCCTGCGTGAGAGTCAAGCAAAATAGGACTCTTGTTAAAAGACTATTTTTTAGGATTTATCCTATTTTCTCTCAACTATTTTTATTATAAATAAGGGATGTGCATACATTCCAAAGGGTTGAGATTTTTGGAATATTGAGAGCTATTGTGAAGAACAACTTTGTGTTTTCTTTTAATCATTTGAGGAATAGAAGCTGATGCTATTTTTGCAAAACTTTGTGTTGTGAGATGTGTTTTTCTTAAGATATTGTTCTTATGTTCGTAATCTTAAGCTATTCCTTGTTTAGCATCTTGATGATTCTAATCATTTCAAACATTACATTTGTTATCTAAAGCTCGTATGATTATTTCGTGCTCTGTGTTTACTCGAAAGAAAATACGTTCCTCTCATTTCCTTTCCATTGTGTTTCTTCCATTATAATAATTTCTGACCCAGTCCATTTATAAAAACAACATCTTCACATAGTGCGGATATGGATTTCAGGATTCTATCCCAACCCCAATGGTTAGATTAGTGTGAATACTGTATATATTGTTTCTGCTGTGTTTTAGATTAGTAATAAACAGGCAGCCTCACCTGTCTTTGAGGAGGGATTTAATCCCATGTACTGTGGTTGAACCTCATATTTTGGATTGACAAAATATCCAACCAACAGTTTTTGGTGACTCCACTGGGGAATACGGATTTATAGTGTAAAGCTTATCCTCTTGGTGTCTGGCGACTCCGTATTTGCCTTATTTTCAACAAGATCTCTTTCCCGGTTCAAGCTGGCTGGAAAGATCTTCACTCGGTCCCACCGAGCCCGGGGTGAAATTGATCCACTCTTTGAGTTACTACAACAGCATAATTTCAGTCTTTCCCCCAACAGTGTTATTTCTAACCGAACCAGAATTTCTTCGCCTGTTCAGAGAAACCAGATCCCCGTAGAACGAGAAGCATCTGCAACTTGTCACCCGTTATTCTTGTCTGACACTCGGATCCCTATACGCACTCTTGTCAGAAGGATGGCAGCACAACCTGTGCCCTGGGGCGCAGCTATTGGTCCTCTTTCTTTAACTCCACCATTGCACGAGTTACCACATGGATCACGTAAAAACATTCCCAAGTTCAATGGGGATGGGAAGCAACATCCTGATGAACACATTGCATCTTTCTTCGTAGCATGCGGTGTCCTTGGAGTAGCTCACAAAGATGTCTCTGTTTGACTCTTCGTTGAAACGTTGCACGGTGCAGCAGCCGAATGGTTTTATCACCTTCCAAATGCATGCATCACAAACTGGGCTACCATGCAGGACCAGATTCAAAGCACGTTTCAAACCAGCTAAGATTCTCATGCTTTGTTAGCACAACTTACCCATATGAAGAAGGAATTGCATGAACCCATGCGGGACTTCGTGGCAAAGTTTAACAAGCTGATCCGAAAGATTCCAGAAATAGCTGTACCTACTCCAGAAAATCAAGAAATGCTTCTTCATTAATGCTCAACCTCCTGATGTGAGCTTTCTATTAAGAAGGTCGGCTATCCCAGATTTGGCTATCACTCAGTCAACAGCTATTGAAATAGAGGATGATCTCATTTTGGCCGGAAGAATCAGGAAAGATGTACCCAAACCTAAAAATCAAGGTTCTTCTCAAGGTAATACTGACCCTATGATCCAAAAAATGGCTAATGATTTGATTGCTTTAAAAAAGAAAATGTCCCAGCAGGTGAGTAATGTTCCGTATCGGGATATCCCTAGACATAATTTCAATAACACCAATGGTGTGCCTGCAAGAGATAGGCCACGGTTAACCCCTGCTCAACCGAGGCTGGCAATCGAAGCTCCTCCTGTCAATGCAGCAGTAGAAATAGTTGAAGAAGAGGAAGAACCCGAAGAACAAGATTCCCCCGAGGCTTTTGAAGCTTCAGGATACGCTGATGAGTCTTATGACGATTCGGCTGGCGACTCCAGCATTGGGTATTTGGAATATGAAGAGGATGAATGTGCACCGGATGGTCAGTCATTTGCTGTCTTCACTCGATCCCAATCTCAGAATCCAAGAAAACCTCTTGAAAGCCCGAAGGAGAAGAACAAGGAACCTCCCATAGCCATAGTTAAGAGAGGTGCTCCTATTTCAGCACAAACTGAAAGAGAAGTCACCAAAAAGGTAACAACTTCTCCTCATTCTTTTTCTCCTAAGGTCAGTGCCCCAGCTCAAGCTCACGTGATTAGAACTGAGCCTACCATCACCCCTTCTTATACTGCTTTTGAAATTATCGATCATGCAAAAAGAACCAAGATCCAAATGTCAGAAGTGGAATACCTTCAGTCAAATCCTGAACAGTTCGAAAAACTCGCCAAATTCATTAGAATTAAAGCCACCATTCCCCCACCTCCAAAAGGTCTTTTGCCAAATCCTACTCAATCCCCACCTCAGAACAATCTGACCTCTGCTTCTTCTTCAGGAAAGATTGAACCATTTTATTTGTCTTTGCTAATAAATGGGTTTAAACTCAGCAATTGCATCATCGACTCAGGGGCCTCCGACAATGTTATGCCTGCAAAATTAGCCCATGCCCTTGGGCTTACTTTGACTAAGTCATATGGACGGTGTTACTCCATGGAAACCAAGAAAGTTCCCTTGATTGGTCAAATCAAAGATGCACAGTTTGCATTCGTTGCCTTCCCAGAGAAGAGAGTGAAAATGGCCATTCTAGTTGCTGACATTCCTGCAGCTTACGGTATCCTCTTGGGTAGAGGTTTTTGTAAAGATGTCAGAGGAGAGATTAATATGGATTGGACCAAGGCCAGGATTCCAGTCAATGGGGTTTATCATGTTCTCCATCCCGAGCCTCAGGCAAGGTATTTGGTAACTAAATCAGATGACCCTAAGGCTCAAATTATTTTCGAAGATGCTAGTTTTGGAAATTATTTCATGACATCAGAGATACCAGTTGGTAGATGTCAAGAAAGAAGATCCTAATGCTATTTGGACCCTCGAATTCGATGGTAGCTGTTCAACCACCGGATCGGGTGCTGGTGTAGTTCTTATATCTCCTAATTCTGAGATCTTCCCCTCTGCCTTCAAATTGCAGTTTGATAATACTAATAACACGGCTGAATATGAAGCTCTGTTACTAGGATTAGAAATGGCCAGACAGAAGGGAATTCGAAATCTCAAGGTTCAAGGGGATGCAGAGCTGATTGTCAACCAGGTCAAGGGAATCTATCAAGTAAAAAATGATCGCTTGAGACATTACAGGAACAAAGTTTGGGATAATATAGAATGCTTTGATGCATTCTCCATCAAGGCAGTTTTGAGAGATTATAACGACAAGGCTGATTCTTTGGCCGTGTCTGCATCCCTCCTTCTCCCTCATCCCTAGTTCAAACAAGATACATACACCATTGAGATTGTGTATCGTCCCAGTATCCCAGATAATGCGGCTCATTGGCAAGTGTTCAATGATGATCAACAAGTGTTGACTTTTCTAGAAAAAGCTGACAATTTTAGTGAGCTGTACTTTGAAGGTTCGGAATCAGCTTTCCGTGAATATATCTCAAGATCCATATCAAGAGGTTGATGGTGAGTTTATTCAGCTTAAAGGAAACAAGATACCCAAAGGTATGGTTTCTCTGGAGGGTTTGTTTGACAAGCATGATCGTTTTATTCAAAACAAAAGACAAGTTGAAGGAGCTTCTTCCTCGGAAGTAGATCAAGTCAATCTAGGTTCGTCTGATCAACCTCGGATGGTGAATATTGGGAAATGTTGTTCCCATGAGGAGAAAGTGAAATTCACTTCACTCTTGAAGAGATACATGGATGTCTTAGCCTGGTCTTATGTAGATTTAAAATCCTTCAAGCCCAAAGACGTACAACACAGTATCCCTTTGAAGCCTGATGTAAAACCATACAGGCAGAAGCAAAGACATTACAATCCCAAGATCTCAGGGACTATCCTTGTGGAAATTCAGAAAATGTTAGATGCCAGAATTATTTTTCCAATCCATCACTCCACTTGGATTGCTAACATCGTCCCTGTCAGGAAGAAGAATGGTGAAATCTGGATTTGTGTTGAATTTCTGGAACCTGAATCAGTCTTCGTTAAAAGACAACTATCCCTTTCCTATCATGGAGAAGCAAAGACATTACAATCCCAAGATCTCAGGGACTATCCTTGTTTTAGAAAATGTTAGATGCCAGAATTATTTTTCCAATCCATCACTCCACTTGGATTGCTAACATCATCCCTGTCAGGAAGAAGAATGTTATCCGGAACCTAAATCAATCTTCGTTAAAAGACAATTATCCCTTGCCTATCATGGATCAAGTGTTACAGACCGTTACTGGATCAGAAATGCTATCCATGCTTGACGGATTTTCAGGATATAATCAAGTTGAGGTAGCTGCGGAGGATCAACACAAGACGGCCTTCACAACCCCATGGGGGACCTTTGCTTACAGGAGGATGCCTTTCGGCTTGATCAACGCCGGAGCCACCTTTCAGAGAGCTATGGACTTGGCATTCAGAGACCTGATGGGAAAAGTCATAGTGGTATATTTGGATGACTTGACCATTTTCTCTAAAAAATGGAGTGATCATTATGATCATTTAGAGCAAGTACTCTTGAGATGCAGGCATCATGGGATTTCATTAAATCCCAAGAAGTCCATGTTCAGAGTGACCGAAGGAAATTTTTTGGGTCATATTGTGACTAGAGAAGGAACCAAAATCGACCCAGAGAGGGTAAAGGCCATTCAGAGCCTTACCCTACCCACAAGTAAAACTGGAGTTCATTCCTTCTTCGGAAAGGTCAATTTCCTAAGAAGGTTCATACCTGATTTTGCTGATAAAACCAAGGATATCCTTGGGATGATGAAAGGAAAAGTTCCATTTTGATGGAGTACTGAAGGGAAGCTTGCATTTGATGAAGTCAAAAGGGCAGTTGCTTGCGCTCCTATCCTAGTATGTCCAGATTTCAAAAAAGATTTCATCATGTACAGCTACGCCTCTGCTCACACAGTGTCAACCATCCTGATGCAGGAGAACGGGGAGGGCATTGAAGCTCCCATCGCTTTTATGAGCTGCCCATTAAAGGAACATGAGCTAAAAATGTCACAAATTGAAAAGCATGCTTATGCGGTGGTACGAGCGGTGAAACATTTCAGGTACTATGTGCTGAACTCTCATACCCTCATTCTCGTTCCTGACACCTCCGTTAAATCCATTTTGACTCAACAAGAGCTTGGGAGTCAACGAGGTACCTGGATAGCTAAAGTTCAGGAGTATGACTTGGACATTAGACCTACCAAGTTGGTATGAGGAAGGGGCCTGTGCCAATTGATCATGGAAAACCATGCTGAAATAGAATGCGAAAAGACCGAAGATACCTCTTCAAAGTTGCCCATGGTGCTTTTCGTGAGTACAACTGATGAATGGTACACAGATATTGCTTTCTTTCTGACTTATGGTGAATTCCCCCCGCATTTAAGCCAAAAGGAGAAGAGGACAGTCAAGTTAAGATCTGCAAGATACCTCCTGTGGGATAACGGAATATATAAGAAAGGTATTGATGGTGTATTCCTGCGTTGTGTTGATAAGTCACAACAGTTAAAGTTGTTAGAATCCTTCCATAGCCTAGCATGCGGAGGACATTTCTCATCCTCTGTAACAACTTATAAGATCCTACGGGCTAGGTACTATTGGCCTACTCTCTTTCGGGATTCAGCAGAGTGGGTGTCCAAGTGTGAAGCTTGTCAACATTTCGTTGGTCGTCCTAAGCTAGCAGCTCTTCCCCTGAAGCCCGTAGTGATTGAAGAACCTTTCCACCAGTGGGGAATTGACTTCATTGGAACATTGAATCCTACCTCCAGTGCCGGACACAATTACGTGTTGACTGCTACAGACTATTTTACCAAGTGGGTGGAAGCTGCGCCAATCAAGCAAGCAACCTCAGAAGCCGTGTGCAAATTCCTTAAAGAAAATATAATTGTCAGATTCGGTGTGCCTCACAAGATTGTGGCTGATAATGCCTCCAATTTCTCATCACATGAGTTGACAGAATTTTGCTATGGATTCAGCATCACCCTGGCTCACTCATCTGATTATTATCCCCAAGGCAATGGGCAAGCTGAGTCCAGCAACAAGAACCTGGTTACCATAATTAGAAAGCTAGTAGATGAAAACCAGAGGACATGGCACAAAGCATTGTATGATGCGTTGTGGGTTGAGTCCAACAGCAAGAACCTGATCCCCAAGATTACCCCCCAAAGCGAGCTATAGGAATGTCTCCTTTCCAAGTACTGTATGGGATTGATGCTGAGATACCTATCTCAGTAGAGTTGCCAGCCTTACAGTTGGCCAAAGCAGTCGAAGATGTGACCTTTCAAAATTCTATTGAAAAAAGGGTTATGTACCTAGCTAGGCTAGAAGAGGAATGAAGCAAGGTGGTTGATCGCATTGCAGATCATCAAAGAAAAGTAAAGAATTTTTTTGACAAGAAATCAAGGCAACGTAATTTCCAAATTGGAGACCTGGTGTTGCTTTGGGATAAGAGGAGGGAGCAGAAAGGAATGCACAGAAAGTTTGATTCTTTGTGGAAAGCACGTTTTAAGATTCATCAGCTGAGTGGTGAAAATAGTTTCCATCTATCATATCTTGATGGAGAGTTACTCCCTTTTCCTTTCAGCGGTCAACATCTGAAGTTGTTCCATCATTAATGCAAGATGCTCTTTTGCATTGTACATACTTTATTTTCTGTCGTGTGTTTGCTTTTGGTCTTCTTTCTTTCCTTGTTTTGTTTTTCAGTTTTCTTCTTTTTTGACTCCGTAGCCCAATGGATAAAGCCAGAGATTCTGAGTTCTCTTCCTTTGATATCATAAAGAAAGTCCCCAACTGGAGCCAGCTGTTATCCCATTTTAGTGATTTCAGCTAAAAATTGAGATAACCATAAGATTTTTTTTAAAAAAAAATCCCTTTTGAAAGAGATTTTTCGGGTTTTCGAGGTTTTTATTCATGTCATGTTTCCCGAAACATGTTTCTCTCATGCATGCATGTCTCATGTTTCCCGAAACCTGAAACCCGAATTGCCTAAGTCCTTCATGTCAGGTTTTTTGGAACTTAGAAGCATTGAAACATCTCATGCATCATGTCTCATGTTTCCCAAAACCTAAAACCCAAAATGCATCATGTCTCATGTTTCCTGAAACCTGAAACCCGAAATGCATCATGTCTCATGTTTCCTCGAAACCTGAAACCTGAAATGCATCATGCATCATGCCTCTCATGTTTCCTGTTTCCTGAATCATGTCTCATGTTTCCCAAAACCCAAAACCCGAAATGCATCCTGAAACCCGAAATGAATCATGCATCATGTCTCATGTTCCTGAAACCCGAAACCTGAAATGAAGAAAATGCATCATGTCTCATGCATCATGTCTCATGTTTCCCGAAACCCAAAATGCATCATGTCTCATGTTTCCCGAAACCCGAAACCCGAAATGAAGCAAATCCTTTGTTATAGGTTTTCGGACGCTCCAAGCATGATGACATGTCATTAATGTCTAGTTGTCTGGCAGTTGGTACACATGTCAAGTGAGGTGTATTAGCAATCATTCCAATGCACCAGATGAAGCTAAGATGTAGGGCACAATCCGGAAGTTCTAGGAATTCTGAGACAAGCAAGCTGCGCCGGAGGAAGACAAGGATGATGAAACAAAATAAGCATAATGTTTCATGTCATTTCAATCTTGAAATTGACATGTCTTTTTCATTTCTGTTTCGTCACATAGGAAGCAAATTTTGACTTGGTCTCCTGCGTGAGAGTCAAGCAAAATAGGACTCTTGTTAAAAGACTATTTTCTAGGATTTATCCTATTTTCTCTCTACTCTTTTTATTATAAATAAGGGATGTGTATGCATTCCAAAGGGTGGAGATTTTTGGAATATTGAGAACTATTGTGAAGAAGAAAAACTTTGTGTTTTCTTTTAATCATTTGAGGAATAGAAGCTGATGCTATTTTTGCAAACTTTGTGTTGTGAGATGTATCTTTCTTAAGATATTGTTCTTATGTTCGTAATCTTAAGCTATTCTTTGTTTAGCATCTTGATGATCCTAATCATTTCAAACATTACATTTGTTATCTAAAGCTTGTATGATTATTTCGTGCTCTGTGTTTACTCGAAAGAAAATACGTTCCTCTCATTTCCTTTCCATTGTGTTTCTTCCATAATAATAATTTCCAACCCAGTCCATTTATAAAAACAACATCTTCACATAGTGTGGATATGGATTTTGGGATTCTATCCCAACCCCAATGGTTAGATTAGTGTGAATACTATGTACGCATTATTTCTGCTGTGTTTTAGATTAGTAATAAACAGGCAGCCTCACCTGTCTTTGAGGAGGGATTCAATCCCATGTATTGTGGTTGAACCTCATATTTTGTCTTGACAAAATATCATTTTTATTTATTTTGGGATGATGGAAAATTCCAACCTATCATACGTTACATAAAATGTGGAGTGTATCCTCCTACAAATCATATAAGGTTTGGGTTGGGGTTGTACTTGGGATTCAATGACAAAAACACAATGTGGTACATCATCCTAAAAATATTACAATGACTTAAAAGCCTTAGATTTTGAATGGTGAATTGGTGAAATTTGAAAACAAATATCTAAGTTTGACACACATAGTGTTGTAGAAAATGGAATTTATTAGTTGAATGTCTCCATACTTTATAAACTTCATAGTATTCTAATTTTGTAGAAATGGAAATAGAAGGATTATATAAGGAATTTAGGAGACTCATTTCTATCATGACCCTCATCTCATAATATACTGAAGTTGTAGGTTTCTTTCCTTCGTGAATTTATTCAATCCTTCTCATCACCACATCCAATTTTTCTTCTATTTTGGAACTCCTAGATGAACTCTCCTTATAATACTCAATATTTTGTATGTCGGTCATCTTTAATGGTATCTAATTTTATGGAAAACTTAGTTTGGGCTATTATAATGCACAATCCTTCCACAAACCAAGAATATTTACTTGGATCATTAATGTTGGAGTTCATCAAGTTCCTTAGATTTAAAAATTAGAGATCATACTCTATTACTGATTCACTTACCCTCTTCTTGATTTATTTGAAGTCCTCGATGGTATTGCTTGCACACTTAATTCTTTTGAATTATAAACTCAATACATATGTAAATTATTTTGAAGGGTTACTTTTTCATGTATATCTTATATATATATATATATATATTCCAAGGCCCTTTATTTTAAATAGTTAATGAGTTCAATGCTTTTTATATTGTCATCGGTGACTCTATTTTCTTCCTACTTCATATTGTAAGTCAAAAGGTAGTACTCTAGGTTAGTGAATCCATCATAGGACTAAAATTCTAGATATTTTATTGGGTAATGTGCCATTGTAATTATGTAAGAGCTAGGAATTCCTCTATTTTCTTACTGGGGATCACCAAAGGCTCTACTATTTTACATATTTTTAAAGCTAGGATGGATAGTTTCACAATGGCTATACTAATATGGGTAGTTGCATGAATTTTAGTAGATAAAATTATTAGAAGCAAAACTGTAGGGTGAATCTTCTGAATGCGAGGATTATGAAATATGACTAGAAATTGAAGAGTTTGGAAAAAAAAACTTTATATTTTTGTCTCGCATCAATGTTATAATTGGTGCTAGTGGATATAGACTCAATTCTATTTGAACTTAAATGAATTTATGGATCCATAAAATGAGAATTTCCAATTCAAATGTATGAATTATTGTATGGATGATTATTTCTTAAATTATAGTTGGATCTTCTTAAGTTGTATTAAATCCTCTTTATCTAACTTCCACTTACTTTGTCTCCCATAAAACTTGTTATGTTAATCAAAATATCTTTTTATTTCTCATTGGTAAAATTTTTTAACACAATATATTCTTGAAATAGTGTGTGAGTGCATATTTTAGTGGGTAGGGGAAATTCCTTATTTTCTACAAAATTTGTCTGATATTGGGTTTATAATTGATTCCTTCTCATCTTCACTCCAAGATACTTATATAATTGGTTTCTTCATGAACTAATCATTACACTTTTATACTTCTCTAGTCTCTTCTTCTTCCTTAGTCACTTAGTCTTGTTCCCTTTCAAGATGGTCTTATTTTTCCTCTCTTTCCTCATCTATTTTAGAATCTAATATAGGTTATTTTTCTTCTTAATGCACTCTTCCTATCCTACTACTACTCACAACATATTTTTTGATCCTTTACGGGAACTTGTTGCTCCATATATTCTATATTGCATCAATTATATTTGAGTTTTGGCTAGCTTCCTCTTATCTTCATTTTGATTGTTTTTAGGCCTCTATAGGCCCATAATTTTCACATGTTGTTTCCTCTTTATCTCCCCTTCCCTAGAAATGAATCCCTATACTACCTATCCAAGTACTCTATGTCATAGGTAATTAGTACCATGGCCTTTTCCATTACCTATATCTGTAACAACATACAAAATTGTCCAATGAACTTACCCCTTATACCTATAAGAAAATTTTCTTACATATAGTAAAAAAATAATAATTTAGAATAGAAAATTTAGTTCTGCACATGCCTATTGTTGTTTACAATAATATTATGTTGTTCGAGTCCACTAATTTTTAGCTTGTGGAACTTTTCAAGTTTCTCCTCATCAGACATGAATTATTATTTTTGTTTAAACATGAATAAATAGTGTTCCAACATTATTAACCATGAAAATAATAGTTCCATAAATTTATATATATATATATATATATATATATATATATATATATATATATATATATATCTCATAAATATCCCCTATATATGTTCCTACATTATCTTTCTTACAAGGATTCCCATCCTAATATCTTTTTCTTCTACAAAATGGTTCATCTTATCCCCTAGCCATCTTTTTATATCACATTTTCCATGTAGCCATACAAACATTTTTAAGTCCCAATAATAGAATATTTATTAGTAGTGGCCCCTAAAATTACTTTTGATGACATGCTACAACTGTAGCCATACATTGGAGCTTTTGTGCAAAGATACCTTATTGGTAAAAGTTTATGTGTATTCCAATAAAGTGTGGAAATAAACTAAACACTATGCATTCAATATTAATTACTCTATTTATATAAATTATGGAAAGTAACCAAAAAATCAATGCATAAAGGATAAGGAAATAAGAATTCCATTTCTTGAAAAGAAAAAATATTGTACTTGGTTTATTGCAACAAAATCAGCCTTTTGTGCACTGATTCTTACATTCTTTATACATTTTCCTACAACTCTTTTTATTCTCAACTATTTATTTCCTCTTCTTTCATTTCTCTATGAGATTTACTTTCTTCTATCTTATCCAATACAAAATGATAAAAATAATTAAATTTTATAAGATTTATACTTTAATATAATACTATATTAGTCATTCTTGGTCCTAAATGACTTTCCAACTATGTTTGTATAATTATAATCATCCATGGGATGTTGTTTATATTATTATACATACATTATAGATATGAAATTATTATTTGACACAAAATTCCTATCCCACACACAATACACATATTGTGGTATGCATTATTTACACATATTACTTGATACTTAATGTTTGGTACATTACTAATTAAAAATACATTCTTTACACACACAGCTAAATATTACTAAACATATGTCAAGTCATCATCTTGATGTCATGATACTTACATAGTTTTATAGTGGGCCCATTATTTTATTTCTTTTAATTTCATGTCATGAGTCCCAAAATATCCTTTTGTACTAATTTGTGTGTCTACTAACATGTTGCTACATCAATTACTATTACGCTCTTATCTAATAATTTATATGGATTAATGAACATGTTTACAAAATGAATACCCATGGAATGACATGTATAATATGTGTTCTTAAATGTTTATATATGATACATACTACTTTTAGATCCATTTCTAGTACACATTTTTATATGGATTCTACATTAGATTCCTTGTTTATACATATAATAGATTAACTACTTTTATCTTTTAAGTAATACACAATCACATCCCTCATCTTAAAAGGGGCTCATATTGTGTGATTTCTTATAATTTCACATAGAACATATAAACATGTCACATGGTAAATAAATTGATATAATTTTATACAGTTGAATAAAAAGGTTACATGATTTATACTAGATTTGCATAAATTTTATATAATTCATCATAAAAATTTAGATATAGATGTGAAAATTATATATTTCATATGATAGTTAGGATAGATTAATATTATATTTACATGGAATTTATACAGTTCATCATACAAGTTCAAATATGTATAATTTAGATCATACTTTTCATGGATTTTACATAGCTCACCATACAAGGTAAAATAAATTTACAAGGAATCTATGCATTTCATCATAATGACTCAGACACATTGGTCACATTCATATAAGATTCATATGATATTTACAACATCTTTATCACATACATATAGACCCTCCTTTATTATCCTAAGAATGATACATATCTCTCAAAATCCCAAGACCTTTACACAGATTCCTCAGTATCCAAAGATTGATACATGAATCTTTTAATAGCCCAAGATTGATATGAAAATTCCTCAATATACCTATATATATATATATATATATATATATATCCCTTAGCATACCAATATTGGTACCTAGCTTTGAGAACAAAAGGGTGATATCACATGAGATATTTCATCTATTGGACAGGAAACCTCATTCTCATGTAGGCGAATACACCAATATTGAAAGCCACCAGCAACCTCAAAGTATGGAGGGCTTAAGGTGCCTCAGATGTGGATGTAGATCTACGGGCGCCAAATAAATGGATATGTGATGATGTCTACAAAACTGAAATAAATATGATTAGATAAATATATGCAGGGACTTCTCGGATAATGTTAGTTCCAAGAGACTATTAACTCCCTTGGAGGATATCAACCCTCATGTTCAAAAAGATAAAAATAAATTATGAAGAGTGATAGATAACATGCAAGAAGTAGAGAAATACAATATGCACAAGTAAATGGAATGACGAGGGCACTTAGTTGGTTCTTTGATATGGAGATGAAATGGGCATCAAGATGGCAAGCTAATGAACAATGTCAAAGTTTTCTCTAACACTCATCACTTCTAACTTCTAACAATGGAAAAGTTTTTTCTTGACCTCAAACTTGCTTATTCCTTAAATTTCAAACTAAAAAATTTCCCGCTTTATTTTCTTAATTCCCCCTCTTAAAAGAGGGGGGAGGCCTGTATTTATAGCTTGGAGATAGGAATAGATCAAGGGTTATCAGGTAACTGGGGTTTGATAAAGTAACCCTAGTCAGGTGAGTGGGGGGACATGATTTCACTGATTAGGTGAGATAATAGATTTGATTTGATTGAGTGGGGTTCATGATTTGGATGGTGGGGGACACAATTTGAGTGATTAGGTGTGATAATTGATTTGATTGGATTTAATTGACTGGGGTTCATGATTTGGATGATTGGATTTGATTTGATTGAGTGGGTCAATTTGACTTAATCTATAATATCAAGATATTATTAGCACATAATATGGATTAATCAATTAAGATTGATTAAATATATAGTGTTGATGGGAAATGAGATTTGAATGGATAAGCCTAGTGAAGGAGAGTAAGCACGAAGGAATGATACCAAAAATTGGTGTCTACATTTGCCCCTTTTTTATGAGTGGTTTACGTTAGGCAAGCTACGAGACAAAAAATTATGAAAATATTATTTATTGAGTGGTCCCCCTCAAACTTGGGATGGATGAGCTAAGGGACGTCGATCATGAGTTTGAAAGAGATAAATGGTAAAGATTGGGTGGGTGATGAAAATATGGATGAAACGCATAACCAAGGCAAGATGCCCCACATGAAAATGATTGCAAGAACAATGAAAAATATGGTGATGACTCCAATATCACATCGGTAGAGGAAAATTGCGGTCTCAATGCGAAGATAGACGACAATGTTCTATAGAATAGTGAGTGGGTGAAGATCATTATAGTATGGATGCAAACCATATGACCAATGGGTCATAGGAAAACATCAAATTATGCGCAAATAAATGCGAAAAGGTATGTGAAATCCTTTGTATGTGAGGAATCGAGTGAAAAATCATGCGTATGCCAAAGGGACAAGGATTAAAATAATGATGCCCCAACAGAGGGAACGAAAAGGACAAATTGGAAGATGAATGTGTAAATAAAATGCCCCAAAGGGGTGGAAATTACGATTACGGTTTCACAAAAATGTGGACATGAAGAGCAGATTAGATAGAAGTTGAAGGATAAAATTGAAGAGGGAGGGGAAATATGATTTTGAATACATGAAGAAGAAAATACTATGAAGAAATGAAGTAGAAAGATCGAGAAGATGATTCATGGTAAATGGGGGGAAGATTATGATCGATTTTGCAAAGAAAAAAGTAAAGGAGAGGATTGCGAGGAAAAAGGTGAATAGAATGATGGTTGTTATGGTATCCTCTGAAGACAAAAAATACCATGGAAGAAATGAATTATGAAGGATATAGGGAAGAAAGATCAAAGGGCCCAGGAATGTGTGTGAAAACCAAGGTGAAAGATATGGAGATGACACATGGAAATGATGTGGATGGGGAGAGGATAAAAAAATATGGGATAACCTTGAAGAGCTAGGCTATGAATGAGGAAGTAAGAAGGAAATGTGAAGTAAATAGGGGATGAAGATGATACATATGAAATAAAATAAGAGGAGAAAAAGGAGGAGAATAATAAGCCTAATGAAGGAAACTCCTTAGAAGACAGATATTTGGTGAAGAGTGAGTAGTATTAGGAACTTAAAGAGAGGATGGAGGGGAGGAATGACACAGACTATAAAATGGTGGAAGTTATAGATGAGATGAGGATATAGGGATTGTGAGAAAGATAAAGGTAAAGGTTGTATTATGAAGAAATAAAGAAAATGAGGAAAGGAAGAATGTGAATTAATGGAGAGGTGGTGAAGAAAAAGATGGGAAGAATAAAAGAGGCAATGCCAACAGGGATGTTAGGAGAAGTCCACCAATAATGATTGGTAGGGAAGGATGGGAGGAAAATTGAGAATAGGGAGAAAGTAAATGAGGATTGGAAGAGGAAATTCTAATGAAGGGATGTTAGGAGAAGTCCCTTGATAATGATCATTGGGCACATAGGAAGGTAGGAATAGAGAAGAAAATAATAAGTTCAAAGAGAGGGAACAAGGCTATGTAGAATGGGGATGACTGAATTTTAGGAGAAATCCACAGATAATTATTAGCGCATAAATTACCATATGATGATGAAATAATGTTAGGAAAATATCGCCAAGCTGGAGGGTAAGAATGGGGGTAGATATGATGGGAAAACTAAGAAGATGAAGTGGAAAGAGTGGAAAGGAGGGATAATGATTTGATGGAATATGAAGGTCAAGGAGAGGATGCATACTGGATGAGAATGAATGAGAGAAAGATGAACGAAGAAGACAAGACATAGAAAATAATGGCAAGAAATTGGTATGAAGGATAGATGGATCAAGAAGGTGAAAATGGGGGAAAGGAATGAAGTCGATAAGAAATAGATAGGAGATGTCACTTTGTGATATGATAGGATGAGAAATATATGGTAGTGGAAGGAAAATGTGGTCATTAGGGAAGCCATGTGAGGAAGAAATGATCAACAGATGTCAAGGAAGAAGAGGTAGAGGGAGAAGACTTTAATGACGATTTTCAACTTAAGGGGGACCATTAAGTGAGAATTGTCTTATGATAGAAGTGGTTAAGTAATATTTCCAAGCAAGGGATGATCTTAACCAGATGATGACTAGGAATTCATGGATAGTGTGATGCAAGGAAGAAATCAAAAGGTGAGAAGATGTGATGATGGGGAATGAAGAGAAAATGTGGATGATGAGGGGATGTAGAGTGATGGGGAAAGGGTAAGATGACAAATCATTCCTAAGAGGGACTCTTAAGTAAGATCAGCCATGTGGCATAAGTGGTTAGGTAAGATCATTAAATATAGTGATGATATTAAAGGAGAAATACAAGAGTGTAATGGCTATAGAGGTGGAACGGTTGGTTAGAGAAGACGATGACGTCAAGGAGCGGGAGAAATAGGATGGAGGAAATATGATGAGATGGGGGAAGGGTGGATGAAAAGTCAATGAAGCAGGGAGCTTAAGTAATATTTCATGTGGATTAGGATGATGGTTAAGTAGGATTTCCAAGCCAAAGAAGAAGAAGAATGATGAGAAAAAATAAGTGATTAACAGATAGGAAGAGGGCATGACAAGATGGACTGAAATTTGATATGGAAGAATGCAAACTTGATAAATGGTGATCTTGATGAGAAAAATACATATAATTGTAGTAAGGAGGATATAGGTAAACCATGCCTAAAACCAGATTGGAGGTAAACAAAATTGAGGACCACTCAAGGCATTGTAATTGTAGCCAATAACAGGTGTTAACACATAACCAACGATAGTTAGTTATACCAAAATACCATGAGCGAAATATGGATGAAAGATTATCATAAAGCTAATGTCGACACAACAAAGGTATTGGAGATGTAACCTGTACATGGGAAGAGGGATCTCCATAGGTGGTTGTTCCTAGAACTATGCCCCAGCTCTGGGAAAGGGGAATATGCAAACTGATCAATGTAGGAATTATGTAATGTATATGAGAAAGTTGATTGACACAAGAACCTTTCTTAGGATGCTATGATAATAGAAGGTTGATCAATGTGGGAAGCCTTTGCTGCCATGATAAGAGAGTAAGCATCCTTCGAGGGTATGGACTAATTTTTTCTTTTGGTATTTTTTACTATTGTTATTTAGATGGTAGGATAAGATATGTATGATAGCTTTCCTTTGGGGGAGCAGTCTATAATTATTTTATGCTTTTAATGAACAACTATCCTTGAGGGATCAATATGTTTTTGGATAAGATAACAGGAGATAGGAGAATCCATAATTTTTACATTCTTTTCTTTTTTGATGGGGAAGAGCTAGGTATAGCTAGGTAGACCACTTAGGAGGGGATAAATATGTACAAGAGACATCCTTGGACCCTTTGCATGGCTCCAATAGGTGAATGAGAGGGTGATGGATGTAATGATCGCAGAGTTCTCACCAAAAAGGGAGAACCTATCCATAAGAAAAATGCTATGGACAGAGCCATGGTGCCCATATTTAAATTCATGTGCAGGAAAGTGATGGTAGACCACATAATTCCAAATCATTACAGTGATATATTGAAGAGGTTCATGATGGAGGAAAGATCCAAAGACATGACTATTTTCTCATGGATATATATGCTAACAATAGAATAGTCACAAGTGAAATGCATTAAGAGGTTCTGTCTCTGATTTACCAATAAGGGAAGCCAAATGATAGACCCCAGACCCATACTAGAGTGTGATCGAAAGATAGGATAAATTCTTAGGGGAGGAAGATAGGATACGATGATATAGATGAGCGAAGATAAAAAAAATGTCTTATCCTTGCTTGAAAGAAAAAAAAAATGTGCCCCTTAATGATGAAAATAAATGGCCAAAAAGGTGGACTTTGAGAAAAGAGCATATCCCTAAGTGTGGAATTTGGAATAAATATGGTGCCCCAAAGGAAGGGACACATATGGCCACAATGGTGGACTGTGAAAAAGGTGGAAATATGGTCCCTCAAAAAAAGGAAAAACATGGCCATGACTTTGGATACTCAAAGGAGGCACTAGTATGGCCACAAAGGTGGACACGTTTGAGAAAATGGAAATATAGTCCCTCAATGGAAGGACAAACATGGCCACAATGGTGGAATTTGGATAGAAAAAAATATGGAGATATGGTGCCTCAAAGGAGGCACAAGTATAACCACAAAGGTGGAATTTGAATGAAGATGGAAATGTGGTCCCTTAATAGAAGGACAAACATGGCCACAATGGTGTATTGTTGATAATAAAATATGGAGATATGGTTCTGTAAAGGAGGTACGAGTATGGCCACAAAGGTGGAATTTAACGAAGATGGAAATATGGTCCCTCAACAGAAGGAAAAACATGGCCACAACAATGGAATTAAGATGAAAATAAATGGTCCCTTTAGGGAGAGATAAATATGATCAGAAAGAGGGGTCTTAAAATGATATGAAGATTTGAATATGATTAATTTAGATTTAAGATCGGATGAGATGGATTGGATGAGATGAAATAAGGTGTTGTCAAAATTGAATTCCCCCAGCATCAAGGAAGTTGTATGAATAGATAAGAGATGAATTTATGTGGAAGGGATGCCAACGATGATGGAAGGATGTGCCCCTAGGAAGGGAGATTATATTATATGTGGATGAGGTAGTGGATGTTGAAGGAGTTTAGATAGGATGGTATTGGATAACCAGTCAGAGACCACAAGGGTGATTGGAAAAATAAAAATTATTGATGAACAATGAAGGACTTTCCTTATGAGGAATGTCATGTGTAGGATATATTTTAAGGGATGGTGTGGATGGAAGAGTCATGGGAAACCCAATGGATAGGATACAAATTGAATTAGATGTAGATGGAGAAGGATATTCCCTATGAATGAGGAAATTTTCTTTCTCAATAAGGTTATGGATGGTTGTCTGAAATGCCTTACAATGTTTAATGTCATTACCCAGGGTACGATGATAAGCACAACTACAATTGGGATTGAACCACAATGGCTTTAGACTATAGGGATTAAAATATTTAATGGGAGGAAGCGTGATGGAAGATATGTGAATTAAATGTTGAAAAATGTCTGCATAGGACCCAATTGAAGTGCCATGGGGAAGGAAACTCTTGTGGGGTTTGATAGATATTTTTGGCTTGGATTGAGGGGAAGAAGTGGTTGTAGATCAGATGTGTGAGCTAGATGTCTTAAAAGATGAATCAATTTTAAGCGGAGGGTTATATTGTTTAGATTTATATTTATTATTATGAGATTTATTAGATGAAGGGACTAACTCTAAAATATCTATTGCAACATTGGATTTCTTAAAAGATGGAAGATCTGACTTCTTACGAGGATATGAAAAAGAATTTTAGGGATGTTTACCATGAGCTTTAGATTTTGATCTAGAATATTTACCCTTAGCAGAGATGACAAGAATATCAACTGGAGGATACGAATATTGCAGTGTAGATACAAATATTTATAGAGGAAGAGGGTTTTGTATGATGTGATTAATAAGGTTTATGCAAGATTTGGATTATGTAGGTTTTGGTTTGATCAATGTGGAGGTAGTTGATTTTTTAGAGGGAGAATAGATACCCCTTGTATTGATCTCATGTGTGATAAAAGGATTAATTAAAGACTATTGGGATAAAATGGGTGATGTTGTTGTGGATGAAGATGTTAAGATAAGAGTAAGTTGATTTGTTGATATGACAGATATAGGAATAGTTGGGATTGATATGGAGGTAGGCATAATTGGGTTATTTGGAGATGTAAGTGATGTGGTGATGGGTATGTTTGATGTAGATATGGTCAATGTGTTGAATATGACAGGTTAGGGTATGATAGATGTGGATGAATTTATATGTATAGTCAAAGTTTATGTAGATGTAGTAAAGGTAGTTGGTGTGGTTTGTATAGAAGAAAGTGTGGAAGGAGGAACTGGGATGGACTCTAAAGATGGATATGATGGGTAAAGATACAATGGATGTAGGTAAATTAGTCAAACCTACTGAAGGATATTTGGTAACTGATGGAGTAGATATGATAGGTAATGTAGTTATTGTAGGAGTAATATCGGGTGTAGAATTAGGTGGGAATGGTTGTTTCATAAATGTTTCAAGGGGCAAGAAATGATATGTTTGTGAATGGGGTTGATGTTGTAGGTGTGGATGTATGGATAGGTTTGTTTGATGTTGATGTAGAGATGTGGATGAAATCAACAAATGGGAGAGATAGTAGGGAATAGGTGTGTGTACCATTGGGACCAAAATGGATGAAGTAGATGGTATAGTCAAAGTTAATGTGGATGAGGTAAGGGTAGGAGTAGGTATATGTATAAGACAAGTAGTAAAAGTTGATAAAGATGTGATAGTTATGGATATTATAGGTTCTGAATAAGGAGTGGAAATAATGTCAAAGGTAGGAACATGCGCAGTCGGTGATGATATTTGATCTTAAGTGATGGTGTTAACGATGTAAGCATTTTATGGTTGAGAAGTAAAAGGGGCCACTTGATTTATTAGTGATTGATTAGGAAAGATTTCTGTAATTTTGTTGAGAGGTTTACTAGGTGAAGTGGTGGAGATTTTCAATTGGATATCCCACTAATTTATAAGTTGTTAGATGTGATATTTGAAGGAATAACATTTCTCAATTTCGTGACCTTTGACTTGAGGATATATATAATAGTGGGCTCCATGATACCAAATAGGATTGGGTTGCAAGTTTTCCACAGGTCATATGGGAGGAAGTTGGATGGAGTTAGATTCCATCAACTCATAAAATATAGAACTATAGGATTCCCCCAATGGAGCATAGTTTGTTGTTAGTTGAGGGGCTTATTGTTCAGGCCATGTGCTAGATGTAGATGCAGATGAGGGATTAAATACAACATTTTCCGCACCCTTAAATGTGTCGTTATGTGTGGATGGTTTAGTAGATTCAATTTTAGGTTTAGTCGATCTGAGTTTAAGATGACCTTGCTCAATGGCATAGGTTTCAATTTTACAAGTCATGGTGAAGGATTCTTCAATCATTCAAAATGATTGGATTTTCAAGGTAGATGATATATGTTTCACACATGAACGCAAGAAGAGTTTGATGAGTTTAGTTTACAAAAGAGTAAATGATATTTGGTTTATAATGCCATGTCATCATGTGAAAAAGTCCGCGATGGACTCATTGTCAAACTGTTAGATGGTTTATCGGTCAACGATAGTGATTTTGTGTCTAATGTTAATAGAAAATTGTTCCAAAAATATTTGCGCAAGTTAGGAAAAGGAGAATATAGGATATTGTGGGATACTCTTGTACCAGTCCAATATGGGACCAGATAAGGACATAGGGAATGTTTAAAGTAGTAGGTCTTGATCATGTGCAATAAGACACCATGTGTGTTTAAATGTGTGGAGATGTTGTTGGGTATCTTCCTTGTTATTGAACTTAATAAACTTGAGAATTTTCCAATGAGGGGGTAAGGTTTGATAGGAACCAATGAATGAATCGATTCATTACATATTTTTTCATAGGATAAGGTATCATTGGGTACGAGGGTAGTGGCTTCTAGACTAATCAACCTATTCATCAAAGTTTGAATAGGATAATTTGACATGATATTAGGTTGGGATTGGATTGGTTGTGTGGTCTGAAAAGTAGCTTCATAAGTATTCAATTGTAGATAATTTTGTTGAAGTGTAAGTGTTTAGGGAATTGTTTGATAAGGTGGTTGATAAAATTTTGGGTGGGATGTTTGATGAGACCATAAATTAGCCATAAATTACCATTATTTTTTCCTTCCATGTTACCTTTGAAAGTGGATTTAAATGTAATCTAGGAACTTATAGTTTGCTTAAGATAGAATATAGGATATATATCTTGTTCATTCTTTAGAAATATTTTGTTATCTATTTTTTTGACTAATCCTATTGATTATTTGGGAAAAGAAGCAAAGTCTTGTGTGTGGGGGCCATAAAGGAAAGATAATGCTAGTATTGGGAAAATGGAACTGATCATGAATAGTACATCTAAACTCAAATATGATTTCATATTCAGATTCCTCTTGAAAAATTATGCAAGTTCAAAAAAGAATCATCTCAATCCGAAATCACATGAAAAATTTGTAGTTGTTTTAAGTTATCTCCGGAACTCACAGATTTAGTTCCGGAACTCGCAGATTTAGTTCTGGAACTCACATGTTTAGTTTCGAAACTAGCAGATTTAGTTCTGAAACTTGCAGGTAGTTCTAGAACTCACAAGTGTAGTTTCAAAAAACATAGATTTAGTTTCGGAACTTGTAGATTTAGTTTCAAAACTTGCATCAATCAAATAACATTTAGTTCTGAAACTTGCAATTTGTATATTTATTTTTCAAGTAATTAAAATAGTGGACAAAGCTGCAAGGTAGAGAATGACGGTTAGTTCCATAAATAGAAACAAAAAATTCAAAAAAAAAATATGAGAGAGGTTTATTTTCATAGAAATGTGTTTAACAAAAATCTCATTTATATTTTCTGAGTAGGTTTTACCAATGAATATATATCTAACGTTTAGTGAATTGCAGTCTGTGGAAAAAGTGTATAAGAAAAGCGTCAAAAATTCCAAAATCAAAAACAACAAATTCAAATGGAAAATACAGGAAAGGTATTTTGTAACAATCATTTTTTGAGTAAAAAAATCCTTCCAAGTAGGAGAATAAAATCATTGTGATTCTTATTACTAAAAAGCAAGGAGAAGATTTGGGAGCAAATCTTCCTAAAATAAGCAAGATAAGATTTGACTCCAATAATATGTCTCTCCATATTTTATGGAGATGGAGATCTAAGTTGTTAGGATTGGAATAAAGGGATTGGATTTCTAAAATAAGGAGTTGGTTTGATGCATGAATTATAAATACAACCTTCCATTAAGATATGTACTTTTCTTCTAAGAAATAAAGATATGTTCTTTCTTTCCAATCTTTTGAAGTAAATTTATTCTACAATTTTTGAATTAAAAGATGAATTAAGTCCTCTTCCATGGGATGATCTGGCCAGGTCATTCCAAGGAAGACCGAATTGTGTGTTAATGTTTATTTCTTTATTTCTACAGTTTTCCCTTTATTGTAAATTTTTGTTTCTTATGTTATGTGATTTCTTTTGTGAACCTGCAGGTGTCTTTTCCTCTTTCCTTTATTTTCAATTCAAAAATTTATTTTATGCAAGTGTGTTTACATTTTCTTCAAGTGTGATTTTCATTATGCAAGTGTTCCTTTATATTCCTGCAAGTGTGATTTCCTTTATGCAAGCATGTTTGCATTTTTTCAAGTGTGCTTGAAATTTCTGCATTTGTGATTTATTTTATGCAAGTTTGGATTGTGTTCAAAGGAGATGATTTCCAAGATCTTCTTCTCTTAATGCATACATCCTTCACACAACAACCTAGATTGACATTATTAATAAAGAGGATTGACAACCCTCATCAATTTTTTCGTAATCATTTGATAAGATGGTTGATTATTTTGTGGATGTATGGGTGTATGGGGAACTATTGGATAAGGATTAACATGTGTCATGGTTTGAGATTGGATATGTTTCTACAATGATTGGTGTTTATAAATAGGGACATGATGTGATCATTGAAGTTGGTTAGGTTGTTGTGGTAAATGATAAGTTATGCGTGTTATGGGATTGAGATGTTTGGAACATATGGTGGGTAGGAACATAAGTGTGAAGATGTTGAGATGTTTGGATAGGCATATTATTAGCAAATGGAGTAGAGTTGAAAAAAATGGACGTGGGTTGAATATGATCCACCAAATGAGTAGAATGATTAGTTTGATATATTGTGGGGTTTTTATGAAATCAGAAGTCATAAATGGAGTTAGAACGCGGGCCAATAGTTTCTAAAGGATCCGGAGATATAGTTGGTCTAGGAAGGTTAGACTAGTGAGGTACATGGAGATTGGTTTCAAGGTGGGGACAATTTTGGATGACATGGTCCTCATGAAGCGAGGCCATGGAGACTAAAGGTTGGGTAACCAAAAGTGTGGTCTCAATTGTAGAATCTTCTTGGGAAAGATTATTAGAGGAAGGGATGTCATTTTATGGATTGGATTTTTGTTCTATTTTGTCTTGAGAAAGAGTGATAATAGGCATGAAATAGAGAAACATCTATTTATGAAATATGTTAACAAACAAATCAAGAAATAATTTTTTTATCATTATGATTAGTTATAAGATGTGAAAATAAAAGAAAATTGGATAATTAAGGTGCCTATAGTTTGACAGTCTAAGTCTGAAATGGTTTCCTGTTAGATGTTCAAATCCCAATCAGTAAACTAGGTGAAAGGAATGTTTCAATGTGTTGCTTTTGTTTGTGAAGTTTCAGGCAGTGTGTGATAAAATGCGTGATACAAAGAGTTAAACCCCTATTTAAGCTATGTGATCAAGTAGGATGAAAAAAAAGAAAGGTCAGTTTTAATTATAGTGTGAACTTTCAATGACGACACACGCATGAAAAGGGAAATTACGATGCAGAAAGGAATAAGTAGGTAAAAATAAGGAATACCTATATGTTGATTTCCCCCATTATTTGATTGTACGTAATAATGACATTTGTGGGTACCTTAGAATTGTACCATCCATGATTGCGGATGGGGTCAGTGAAAAGGATTTTCTGGTGTATTTAAGTTTCAATGGGTTTCTTTGACAGTGTAATGTTTTAGTCGTAGTGTCGTAGATGTTACCCTACAAAAAAAAACTCTATTATTTAAGGTGGTTAAGAATAATGATGTGGATGTCATAAGTATTTTTTTTACTAAAAGTGCCTTTATCGAAAATAAAAATAATTAATCTAATTAATTAATAAAAATTGTAGGACAATGTTCTTACTTGATTAGTGTAAATAAGCGACAAAAATTAAATGATAGATTATAAAATAATATAAAGAAATAAAATGCATGAAATAATGAATGATCAATGGTAAGGAAGGGATTAACTATATAAATCACGTACACATAAGATGAACATAGATAAATGAAATGAGTTTGACCATAGAGATGGAGTCAAATGAATATAAATGCTAGATTAGTATAGACTAAAAATGATAGGCTATATAATAGCTAAATAAAAGAAATGATATAATTATACAAAATTTAGACTATAAATGATAGGATATATATAAGCTAAATGAAGAAAATGATATAACTTTACAAAATTTAGACTAAAAATAATAGGATATATAAAATATAAATGAAGGAAATGATATAGCTATACAAAGGTTAAACTAATGAAATGATATGTCTATAAACTATGGTTTGTACATAACGAAACCTACAAAAATTAAAAAAAGGATGAATTTTGTACATAAATAAAACTACAAAAATTAAAACAAGGATGAATTTTGTACCTAAATAAACCTACAAAAATTAAAACAAGGATGAATTTTGTACCTAAAGAAACCTAAAAAAATTAAAACAAGAATGAATGGATCGTTCGAGAAGATTGATCATGTGATTAGGGAAAAGATACCAAGTGGCTTGGACGAGTGGTTAAGACTGAGATGGGCAGCAAGCAGTTTAAGGAAAGATCTCAGGGAGCTCAGTAAAAAGAAATCTAAATGTGGCCCAAGCCACAAATTTTCCTGGTCTGCCAAGAAATGAAAAGGATTTTTCACTTTATACATCGATGGATGTGAGAAAAATAATTATACCTCCATCCAAATAAAGGATGAGATCACTTGCGATATGGATGGTGAAATAGAAAAATAAAGTGGTCCCCTAGAGATTGGCTAATGGAAATTGGTATAATGGGATAAATAGGAAGTGGAAAATCTACCATAATTTAAGCATTCTTTCAATCAATGGAGCCCATATATGGAATTTTCTTGATTGATTTGACATGATTTTTGGTCACATCTCACATCTATACCTAGATATTTTAGAGAGTACAATTCATTTCGGTCATGATCCTCTTGATGAACAACCAGACAATGAGATTTGGGAGGCTTTGAATAAGTGTCATCTCAGGGATTCAATCTAGGAGAAGGACACAAAATGTGATATACTAGTGATAGAGAATGGAGAAAATGGAGTGTCATGTTGTGTAGATGGATAAGAAGAGGAGACGAGTGGCTTGGGGTGTTTATAGAGTGTGGCTTGGTGTAATCTAAGTCAGGGGAGGCACAAGGTAAAGTGATTCGGGATGTGAGGTGACTGGGAGAGAATGTGTGGATCTCGGGTGGGCTTGATTGGGCTTGCGGAGGAGGTGTTGAGTGTCTTTAGGTAGGGATAAATGGGCAGAAGAGGACTATGGCTCAGTGAGGGGTGAGTTGTATGAAGTTAGCAGTAATAGAATAAGGTAATGGGAGTAGGTAGATTTGAGTGGCGTGGAGTAGTTACGGAGGTAGGAGAGATGACGTTAGGTATGGAGGGAGATGGGGAACCGGAAAAGGATTTGAGGTGATGTTAGTTGGAAAAGAAGATTTAGGAGCTTGACGTAGGGTGGAGGATGGATATGGGTTAGTTGATGGTAGTATATTATTAGAATTTATTTATTGACATATCTCTTTTTTATATTTAAGTTCTCCACAATTGGTCATAGAACACATGGACATGGTTCTTCACATGTATGATGACATAATGAGAATCAAATCAAATATAAATGAGAAATATATAATAGGCTATAGTGTTGCGAGAATTATTTATAAATAGGTTATAAATAATTGTAAGCTAATTCCTATAAATAGACTTTACAGTCACTACCCATAATTCTTTGTGTGAATTTGAAATTGAGATGGAAACAGTTGGAAACACCAAACATCATAATCTTTTGAATTTTCATGGATATTGATTTTCTATGCATGGAATATGGTGGTATAGATCATGATTTGATCTTTGTGTGTGGGAGTGGGTTGAGATTTTAATGAAAAAGGGATTTGGAATGAAGCTTCGCATTGAGGCATTTGGGAAGAAGCTCGGTGAAATATTGTGGCTTGGCTAAGAAAAATTTTAGTGAGTGTTGGGAGGATGGTGAGAAGGGATGTTGGGTGGAATGGGATGTGTGGTAGAGAGAATACCAAGTCAAAGGAATGGAGGGAGATGATGTGTGGTCGAGTCTAGTGGAAGGGAACACAGTTGGCCGAGTGGCTGAGGTAATCAATTAGGATACGTGTGGATGGGATATCTCGGGTAAGGGATGGAGTGAGGTGGAGAGGGTAGTGAAATATTGGGATAGTAGCTTGGTGGAGGGTGTGAAATTAGGTAGGGAGTGATGGTGATTCGAGTGGATAGTGGGAGTTGATGTAGGGTGTGATATCGTGAGTTGTTCAGTGGCAAGGAAGGAATGTGAGAGTTATAAGGAAACAAATTGGTGGATATGGGGATAGGTGGGTAAGGATCTTAGGGAGGGAGATAGTTGAGAGCTCAATATGGAGTTGAATGAGGAGCTAGGAGTGGGGAGAGTCTAGCTCGTGATTAGGGAGTCGTTGCATTGAGCAATGAGGGGAAAGAGGGACTCAGGGAAGAGTTGAGTTGTGTGTTAGGTAGGAGTATTCAAGTTAGGTTAGTGGTAAGGGAAGTGAGTTGGTGGGAATAGAAAGGATATAGGCTCGGCGGAGAGGGAAGTCAAGTTGGAGATTGGATTGGGAGAATAAGGATGAGGTAAGGGAAACAATGGGAGTTAGGAATGGAGTGTGGGATAATAATAATATTATTAGATTTTTTTGTTTTCCTTTATTTCTTTTTATTTTCTTTTTTAGGTATATATTACATTTATTTATTATTACTATTATTATTAATTTTTTTAATAGAAACAACAATAAAAATTTATATCAATTATAAATAACTAAATAAAAATCCCTTTCAAAACAACAAAACCACTTACCTTGAAGTGAAGAAAGTCTACCAAATGTAAGTAAAACACCTAACTGATGAAGATAATGCTAAAACCTACAAACAAGTGATCCAAAAAATGAAATATTTTCAAAAGATATTTGGATTGGTGACAACTAAAATAAATGTTATACTTGTGACACCTACACAAGATGAGTAAAGTAATAAAAGAAACAACTACATCTTGGGTCTAGTCCCACTGGGCGTGCCAGAATGTTGGACAAGAAACTTCATTCTCATGCAGGAGAATGAAACGATACTGAAATCAAATAGCAACCTTGAGTTATAAAGGTATTAATGTGCCTCGGATGTGGATGTAGATTTACGGGTGCCAAATAAATGGATCTGTGATGATGTCTACAAAAATAAAACATATATGATTAGATAAATATATACGGGGGATTCTCAGACAATTCCAGTTCCAAGAGGCTATTAACTCCCTTGGAGGATTTCAACCCCCATGTTAAACAATATAAAAATAAATGACAAGTGATAGATAACATGTAGAAGTAGAGAAACGCAATATGCTAAGTAAATGGAATGACGAGGGAACTTAGTTGGTGCTCTGATATGGAAATAAAATGGGCATCAAGATGGCAAGATGATGAACAATGTCAAATATTTCTCCAACAATCCTCACCTCTAACTTCTAACAATGAAAAAGGTTTACCTTGACCTCAAAATTTTTTATTCCTAAGACTTCAAACTAAAAAATATTCCACTTGTTTATCTTTCTTCCCCCTCTTGAAAGAGGGGGGAAGGTCTGTATTTATATCCTTAAGAGATAGGGTGAGATCATGGGTTATCAGGTAACCAAGGTTTGATAAAGTAACCCTGGTCAGGTGAGTTGGGAGACATAATTTGATTGATCAGGTGAGATAATAGATTTGATTTTATTGAGTGGGATTCATGATTTGGATGGTGGGGGACATGATTTGAGTGATTAGGTGAGATAATTTATTTGATTGGATTTTATTTGATTATGTGGGGTTCATGATTTTCATGATTTTATTTGATTTAATTGAGTGGGGTGATTTGAATTGTTTGGAATATCAAGATATTATTAGCACATAATATGGATTAATCAATTAAGATTCATTAAAGATGTAGTGTTGATGGGAAATGGGATTCAAATGGATAATCCTACTGAAGGATAGAAAACACAGAGGAATGATACCAAAAATTGGTGTCTACATTTGCCCCTCTTTGATGAGTGGTTTACATTAGGCAATCTACGAGATAAAAAATTATGAAAATATTATTGATTGCATGGTATTTTGGTCTTTTGGTATAACTAACTGTCATTGGTTATGTACTAACTATGTTTTCCTCATCCAACCCTTTTTGTTTTTGTCATGTGTCTTGTTATCGCAAACCACTCATCAAAAGGGGGAAAATGTAGACACCAATTTTTGGTATCGTTCTTCCCCTTTAAAATAGGGGATGCCCAACAGAGTGGACCCAAGAAGCGTTCACTTCCTCAATGGTTGTCAACCCCCACGTGATAAAGAAAAAAAATATAAATGCAAGATAAACGGATAACATGTGATTTGATAAACAAAAACTTGGAAGTGTTGGTATGTAGATGAGCTACTAATCTTATCCAAGAAAATGCAAAGTAAATAAATCTAAGTGAACCATTGAAGCATGAGAAGGATACTATGGGGATTCCACTCGCATTGCAAGGGAATTGTGATGACATTATGATAAGCAAGAGGCTACAATGTCAAATATTTTCTCTCTTATCTTAGCACCCTTCTCTATTATTCTCTTCCTCCCCTTTACTTCCTTTTCCTCTAGAATATTGATCAGAATTTCTTCTTCCTATCCAGATTAGTGTGCTAGAAATCAAATAATACCAAACAACCTCAAATATATAAGGGCTTAATACCTTGGGAGATGATGATGACTGATACATGTGCAAATTGGATGATGAGATCCTCATTACAATCTCAGCAAACCTATAACTCAAAGACACTAAATAAAATTACTTAGTTTTTAAATTTGGGGGTTTCCCAATGAAGCGGACCTGAGAAGCATTCACTTTCTCATTGGCTATCAACCCATGTGTGATAAATAAAATAATAGAAATGCAAGATAAACATATATCATGCAAACTAATAAAAAAAGAAACCTGAAAATTTTTGTGTGTAGATGAGCTATTGATATGATCCAATAAAATGCAACATGAACCATCGAAGCACGAGAGGGGTACTATGGGGATTCCAGTGGTATATCAAGGGCACTATGATGATATTATGATAAGAAAGAGGCTACAATGTCAAAAAAATTCTATCACTTTTCACTTGTTTGAAAGAGGGGGAAGGCTTGTATTTATATCCTAGAGATGGGGTTAGATTGGGGGTTATTAAGTAATCAGGGTTGGACAAATTAACCCTAGTTAAGGGACATGATTTTAGTGATTAGGTGTTATATGTATATGATTTGATTGATCGAGGCTCATGATTTGAATTAGTGGGTGAAATAATGGATGTGATAATAATTTCTCTACATGATTTAAATAATGAGTGGGACTCATGATTTAAATTAGTGGGTGAAATAATGGATGTGATAATAATTTCTCTACATGATTTAAATGATTTGTGAATGATAGGACTAAATCTGGAATATTAATATAATGAGGATTATTTATTTAAATTTGATCCAATTAAAATATTAAGATTTCTTGATGAAACATGTATTTTTGATGGGAAATGGGATTTGTTTAATTTGAGGGGAAAATGGATTTGAATGGGTAAGCCCAGCAAACACAAGGTGAAGGAGAGGAGCTACACCAAAAAATTGTGTCTACATTTTTTCCCATTTTTGTTGAGTTGTTTGTGTTGAGAAATCCACGAAACAAAAATGATGAAAAAAACATTGATTGATTGTTCCCCTCAAAATTTGGATGGACGAGATAAGGGACGTTGATCACGAGATTAAAAGATATAGATGGTAAAGATCAAATGGGTAGAAATGATGGATGAAATGCATGACTAAGGAAATATTCCCCATGAAAAAAATGATCACACTAATAATTAAATATATGGTGGTGACTCCAATATCACATCGGTAGAGGAAAATTACAGTCTCAATGGAGATGAGTGACAATGTTCCACGGACCAGTGAATGGGTGAAGATCACTGCAATATGAATACAAACTGTGATGACTAATGGGTCATAGGAAAACATAAAAGTATGGGAAAATAAATTCAAAATGTATGTGAAATCCTTCGTATGTGAGGGATCGATCAAAAACTCATGTGTTCAGAAAAGGGACGAGGATGAAGATAATGATTCCCTAGCACAGGGCACAAAAATAACCAAGAAATGTGGAAGATGGATGTGTAAATAAAATGCCTCAGGGGGAAGAGTATGGTCACAAATGTGGTCACGAAGAGCAGATGGGATAGAAGTGTGAGTTAAAATGCCCCAAAAGGTTGGTAAATATGGTGTTGAATATATGTTCCATAAGAAATGTGTGTAGGTGACGACAAATGAGTAGGAAAAGAAAAGAGAAAGCAGTCCCGCTTCTTCAGCAAATAGGAGTCAAGTTACTTTTGTGAAGAAAAAAAATTAGAGAAATTTTTTTTGGAAAAGAACATGATTAGATAGGTGATGGCCATTATGGTATCCTCTAATACAAAAATTTCAAGGGAAGATGTGATGATGGATATATATGATGATGTCTCCTTGAGAGGGTTGATGAGAATGGAAGAGATGACACCACTCCCGAAAGGAGGAGAGAGAAATTTGATAGAGAGGATGAAGATGACATTGAATGGAATAGAGAGAACATGGTGGAGGAGGAGAAAAAGAAGGAATGAAAGAGGATAAATGGGATGAGGTGTAATAGGATGGAGAAACCATCATTCACTGACAATGAGGAGTATGAACCATTCTTAATTGTGATGGAAAGAAGAGGAAGAGAATAATAGAGAAGTATGATGAGAAATGAAATCATAGAAGAGGGAGAAATATGGGAAAAGATAAGAGGAGAAGAAATAGAGAGGGCATGATGGGCCTGGAGAAAAAAATAGAGAAAGAGGATATGAGAAGAAAGTGATGAGGCATGACGAATAAGGAGAAGACAAGATAAGAGGAGAGAAGAAATGAGAGTAGAGAGATGAGAGAAGAGGGATGAAATGTGTCATGTGAAGGAAGTAGTAGAGATAATAAATAGGGAAGATGGTGGAAGAAATAAATGATGAAGGAAAAAGAAGAAGAGGATAAGAAATAGATGGTGAAGGAGCAAGGAAAAGGGAAAGGGAAAGAGAAGACAGAGTAGAGGGTCAAAATAGAAGAGAGATGTGCAATATGAAAGCAGTGGAAACCAAGAAATAGATAATAAATAGACAATGTGTAGAAGATGATGCAGAGAAATGGAAAAAAAAAATGAGGGTGATGATTTAGGAGGAATGTAATGAAGACAAAAGAGATGGCAGATTGTAGAAATAGAAGGAAACTACGGTGGAGGAGTGAGGGGTGGAGAAGAGTATTGCAAGTGAAACTAGGACAGAATGAATGAAAGGGGGAAGAAGTTGGGATTCATAATGGAAAGATAAAAAAAATGAATGGTTAATTATGAGAAGAGTAATAAAAGTTAAGAGTGAAGGAGACAAATGATGGAAGATGGAGAAGCATATAAGAGATAGGGATGATAGGGGTGGAAGGAACTGATTAAGGAAAAAATAAGAAGAGAACAAAATAATTATATAACAGAGGGTGAAAGTAGAAAAAAAGGGAGAAGGAGATAAAATATTAAGGGAGTGAATAAATGTAATAGGGATGAAGGGAGATAAATAATGCAGCACAAAAGAAATGATAGAGCTGAGAAAAGGAAGAGGTGAATATGAGAGAAGGATGATAGGAGAGACGAACAAGAAGACAAGATGAGAGTATGGGGTAAAATAGGGAAGAAGGGAGAGAAGGATGGGAAATGGAAGGGGGTGAGGAAGATGTAAAATAGAGAAGAGAAAGAAACAATGAGGGACTAAGAAGATGTGGAGAAAAGTGAAGAAAGGAAGAGAAATTAGCACATAATGATTGAAAAGGTGGGGGTGAGAAAGAAAGGATATTTGTTAGTGGGAAGGTGAAAATGATAGGGAAAGAAGAGATGATAGAGTGGATATGGGGAGAATATTGAAGGAACCACAATGTTAGGAGGAATACCCAGGAAAATAATATGAAACAGACCGCATGGAAATGCATGTGGAGGGTGAGATTATAAAAATATGGGACAACGCTGGTGAACCAAGTTATCGATGGGGAATTAAGAAGGAAGCACAAGTGAAAAGGGAAATAATTTGATATAGAGGAAGTAAAATAAAACAAGAGGTAGAAAGGAGGAGAGGACAATAGATAAAATGATGCAAAAGGAAGGAAACAAAAAGGGGAGATATGTAGCAAAGAGTGAGTAGTATAAGGAATGTAAAGAGAAGTTTGAGGGGAGGAATGAAACAGATTGGAAAATATGTGGAGATGTATGGGGTGAGGATAAGTTAATGACGAGAAAATAGAGAGAGGGTGTTTGATGAAGATAGTAGAGATATTGAAGAAGGTGAAGGGAAGATGGAGAGGTGGGGAAGAAGCGATAAAAAATATGTAGGAGTACAAAAAAGTGAGGTGATGGAAGAGGGAATCGGGGTTAGAAGAGGCCATACCAGTGAAGGATGGTTAGGATAAGTCCTATGATAATGATCGGTAGGGAAATATGTGAGTTAAAGTGAGAAAAGGAAAAAAATAAATGAGGAATGGAAGAGGAAATGCCAACTAAGGGATGTTATGAGAAGTCCCCCGAAAATGATCGGTGTACACAAGGGAAAAAAGGAAGGAAGATAAAATGGAAGAGGCAAAAATGATTGAACAAGGATGTGTAGAATGGGGATGGGTGAATTTTAGGAGAAGTCCACTAACAATTATTAGCATGGAAACCAAATATGATGATGAAAGAATGTTAGTCAAAAAACCAAAAGAAATTATTAGATGTGGAAAATGGGTGAAGGAACGAAGAAACAATAGAGAAGGAAAAAAAGGGTGAGAATATTAGTGGAGAATGAGATGGGGAAAATCGTAGGGGAATATTTTTGTTGGTTAGGGAGACTAGGAGGAAGAAATGGCCAACGGATGTGATTCCAATTGAGACTTCATCCAGAATGACATGTATACTTTGAGTAGGATTATCGTGTTGTGTGGATAGTTAAGTAGATGTGCCAAGCTGGGGATGAAAAGCCAAGAATGGTGAAAAATATGATGTTTGCACTATGTGGTAGACAATAATAAGAACGGTTAGAAGGATGATGAAGAGATAATTGATAAGAAGATAAAGGTGATGTGGGAGGATGGATGGAGAAAGGTCATGTTGGCCATGGTGGGGATGAGGAGATACATGATAGTGAACTCTCCTTGAGAGGGATCCTTAAGTATAATTCACAAACTGCAATATAGATTAAGTAGGATTACCAGACCGAATAGTGTATTAGAGAGAGTGTTTAGAAATAGTAACAAATTTCATGGATTTATGGATGTTGTTAATAGAAGACATCTTTAGGAATAAATATATGGATGCATATTTTATGATTTGAAATTTTTTCTCTAAGAATGTGATTATGAAAAAAGGTGACCTTGATGAGATAAATTACACATGACCATAACAATGGTCATGTAATAAAACCATTTTTTGAACTGGATGGGAGGTAAACAAGAAAATTTATCACTTAAGGCATTGCAATTGCAACCAATAACATGTGGTAGTACATAACCAATGACAGTTAGTTATACCAAAAGACCATGAGGGAGATATGAGGAATGATACTGAATTTTGGTGTTTACATCATCACCTACAACATTTCAGCACCTACTTAGCATGGGGGAAAATCCATGGAAAATTTCACATACAATACATTGGGGGCATGGTTTGGTATAACCAAGATGTACATTCATTCAATGTATAATTATTTTATGTGCTTAGATTTTCATATGCCAATTTTATGTCACTGTCAATCATTGATGCGCTCCTTTTCTATGTGGTTATAGTTTTCACAATGTATTAGAAGATGGACACATTCACAAGCTTAAATCACCCTCCTATGATTAATATGTTAGGTTTTTATTTACTTTTTTCTTTCTTTTAATCAATCATTTCTCAATACTAAATTAAGGGGGTCAATTTTAATACCCAAGATATGGTCCTTCGCACTTGGAAATATCACTTTGAACATATTCTAACATTATTATTATTTACCTATTTATGACTAAATCAAATCTTATCCTTCTCTACCTTGTTTCCCAATTCCACTAGTCTACGTCGCTTTTCCAACTTATCACTATAGAAATCACTACACACACTATAAAACACATCTAAAAACTTAAAATTATCTCATAATTGATTCCAATATTAATTTGGATAATTTGTGAGCATAGGATAGGTTATGCCATGAACTTGTCCTAACTTTTATGAAATTTTCCCTTGGACTTGTAACAGTCATATTTTCAAAAGCACAACTTAGCTTAGTTGAAACATTTGGTACTTAAGAGCTGGTTGAGTGGAAAATAATTTTAATGGTCGTTTATATAAAGACATCTACCCTAAGATATTAGGTACAACTAGGTATCCTATATCAAATTCACATTGTAAGAAATACATTGATAAATCCTTGAAAGTACCCATTCCTTAGAGCACTACAACATTTCAAGTTACACAAAATTTGAATCCATTTCTATTGGTATCCTAGATTAAAAATCCATGATCTAAAATTAAATAACAAAGGTCTATTTTCAAGTGCAAAGCCCACATTGTAGGGTCCATCTTATTTATATTAATTATCACTCTCAATCACATCATAGGGTTGGGATAACTACATTTGGATTTATCCCTCTTCATAGTATTAGTACATATTTCAATGCTCATCACAGCATTGGGGTTAGGTCAAGGTTAGTCCAACTCATATCGTACTAATCCCTTTCTAGGGTTACAAGTAACAAGGAGGAATAGTTAATCCATCAATATGAACCAATATTATATATCTAATAATGAGGAAAATAATATCCCACAATTAGAAATAAGTTCAAAACACCAAAGGACATGTTTGTAGCCCTAGCGACATGCTCAACCACAAAAAATACCCTTTTCAATGAAATTTTATTGCACCCATTTCTAGATCCCCAAAATTTACAAGTGGCTTGATGATACCTTGATATTTCTTATCACACTATTTCAACACTTTGTCACACATTCTAAACTTGGTATTATGATTTATTTCTCTGACCCTAAAACCTTATTTGTAATTTCATTGGCATATATATTGACATGATCTCATTTACATATTTAGGACTATTATGATTGCTATTCTTCTATTCTAAAATTGTATACACATTAAATAATACTAATAATGTGTTAAACCTATTTTCTATATTACGAATGCATGAAGTTATATATATAGGGATGACCATCATGGATCTAGTGTGATTAAAGTGGGGCTGAATTAATCGAAATAAATTTCCACTATTTTTTTCATGGTCTAGTAGTGGAGGCTAAGGGTGTGGATGAGATCACTATTTGAGATCTCAATGGTGATAACCCAAATATTGGTGTGCCTAATACTCAAATTGGTGGCATAGTGTAAATATGAGAAACACTACTAATTGTGTTTTTTAGTGATAGTGAAATTAGTAATATAATTTGAATTGTTTATAAAATGGATGGAAGTATTGAAAAGAAATCTTTGAGTAATGGTGGAACTTTTTATGCACCATGAAAAGAGAAAATTCAATACATAAAGAAGTAATAATGATACTTGAGGTACTCACATTACTTTATGTAATCAGAATACTCCGAAAAAATATAACCTTTGAGACATTCAAGACACCACTTGGAACAATCCCAACATAAAGGGAAATTGAGACACTTGTAGTAATAAATGAAAAAGAAAGTTGATGAAAATAGTGAACTATAAGATAAGATATCATATAAAAAGCATGCCCTTATTCTAATCCTAAAATATATTTGGCCAATTAGAATGCTATAAGTTCCCTTACCATGGGGATGTCATCATCATTAATAATTACGGTTGTTAAAAACTACACGATAATGTAAGAAGTAAACACCGAATATTATAATATGCAAATTGAATTCATTTGGGATGAATTATTCATGATTGATGATTTACATATATAGATCAATTAACCCATATAATGGTGGATTCAAACATGATCTTAAATCCCTACATAATCTCATCCACATCTCCTAATATCTCTTTAACATCCCTTTATTATCTCACACAACTTTAGCTACGTGAGTTGTTTTCACAAATCACCAACATAATTAAACTATTACAATATTATATGAGTTTTTTATATCAAAAATAATATATTAAAAATACACACAACATATTAATGTTCACACTAACATATAAATTCCTAACATTCACCCCCTTAGTGTGAACATGCGGCAAAGTGGAACTAAAACCAGAATCATATGCCACCGCATACTTTTAGGTCTGCATGCTACCATCTGAATCTTGTTGTGTGGATCTTGTTGCACATGACCACTACTATGCAAAGAATGCATCCCAAATTTATCCCATGTGAATGAAACAAGTTCATTTCACTGGCTAGTCATCTTCATAAAGAAGTATGACAGTCAGAGGATTTCTGCAGTTAGTTGTCCTTATATACAATTGTTTCACTATTCCTCACCTTCCACGCCATATCACAACACATTCAAGAGATTACATTAGGAATGCTCACATATTCAAAGTTAACATGAAAAAATATTTTGTTATTATTATGCATATCAAAGCAAACACGCAACTGAAAATGAAGTCAACAAAGCAAAATGTGGCCCCATCATTTGTGACTAATGAGAGGCATTGACTGCCTCCTTCCTCCGTTTCCTTCATCCTCCATCTGAAACTACTTAGTTACTTAGAAAATTTGAAAATGAATCTCAATATGAAATACTCCCCTCAATTTGAACTTGGTCATCACATATAAGCAAAAATGTGACCAGGAGAAATGTGGGCAATTTTTTTTACAATTTTCCTGATAATCACTTAAATGACATTTTTAGACTCAATAATAATCATTGACTTTGAAAATTATATTTTAATCTTTAAAAACATGACACAACATAACAGAATTACTTATAACAATATAAATCAACATTAAAAAATTAAAAATTAAATTAAAAGTGCCATAGACCATATAATTAAAAAATGGCTTGATGAAAATATACCCAAAAAAATTTAATGACTTACACTCTTTAACTTTTAAAAATAATAAACTTGATCCATATACTTAAAATCATTACCAAATAAAGTAAACTTTAAAAAAATTACACTTTTGACATGTTTAACATAATACTCACTTAAAAAAATTTACCTTTATCAAAATAAAGCAAAACTATGACTTTTTTTTGAAGGACAAAGTTTTATAATGTTACCGCAGACATTAGTATACATGGATTTTGATAAAATAAATTAAAGACTTTGATTTTTTAAGTAAATTTTCACATATTGGTTTCATATATGAAAAGATTTGTTTTTTAAAGACTTGTACATCATACAATTTCACTCAATCTGAACTGGTATGACTAGTGTAAGCCTTCCTTATAAGAAATGACAGTAGATTTTTAAGGGCCCATTTTCCAATGATAAATGGCCAAGGTAACTTCTCCAAAGAATCTTACCACTTATAATAATTCATCCACCACTCAACCTTCTCTGATACCAGTGTTAAAAACTACACAATAATATAATAAATAAACACCGAATATTATAATATGCAAATTAAATTCATTCGGGATGACTTATTCATGATTGATTATTTACATATATAGATCAATCAACCTGTACAATTATGGATTTAAACACGATCTTAAATCCCTACATAATCTCAAATAACATATCCTAATATCTCTATAACATCCCTTTATTATCTCACACAACTTTAGCTACGTGAGTTGTTCTCACAACTCACCAATATAATTAAACTATTACAACATTATAAGAGTTGTTTATATCACAACTCATATATTACAAATACACAAAATATTAATGTTCACACTAACATATAAATTCCTAACAATGGCCAATAATGGAATCCATAAACCATTAACATGGTAAACTTTGGAGGCATTATATAGTCTGTTGAGTAATAACATCCCAATTCTCACCCATGGTCTAAAAATTTTGATTGTGTAAGAATAAATAGCTTCTTTGTTAACTCACATTTTATCTTTTTGAGGCCAACTTCCAAAACCTCATAAATTTTGTGGTTTTTCATCCACTTCTTGGCACTTTCATGTTCATATTGTATCTTGGGGTTGAGGATACAAGAGCATCCAAGGTCCAATGTAATCTTTCATCGTAGTCTTAATTGATGAGGGGTGTATGGAATCAACACCATGGAAAGAAGGAATATCTAGAAAAATAACAAATATTGTGTGGAATTATGTTGGAGGTTTACGCTATAATAAGAAGTTTACATGGAAGGATAGAAAGGGTCAACATAGAAATAAGTGCAGTAGTAAAATGAGTTGTAATACATGAAGGGGGGAAACATAATGATGTCGGTATATTATCCAGCACATAGACTAGTACCAATTTGTGTAAAGGGATTGTAGATACAACTTGGCTAAGTAATAAAGTAAGTTAAAAAGGAAATATACACATGAAAATGTGTCACTTGACGGAGTAAAGGTTTCCTGATGAGGTGTTTGATAAGAATCTGAAAAAGGATTGATTGGTCACTATCAAATCTAATCCTAGATCAAAATAAGAAGAAGGATAATACATATGGATGATAGGATAGCCTAGAGAGTAAATAACCCAAATTTAAATTAAACAAGAGAGAACAAAATCCTATTGGGAAAGCACCATCTAGACAACTTGAGCAAGGACATATATAAGATGGGTAGAAATGGAAAAAAATATAATAATAATTGACAGATGAATGAAAAGAAAGAAAGAGAAAGGAGATTTGAGTCAAGATAACCACTCGAGGATAGGTCCATAGGGAATACACTTGATTTTGTACAAGTTTTTCATCTCCATAGTCGAGCATCACCATCATTGTAAATTTCATAAAAGCTTGAGAAAAATAGAAATCTCTATTTTGTGGTGAGTATATTTTTTGTACTCTGTAAAATGGATTGGGTGTATAAACCATTTATGCATGTCATAATTTTTATATCAAAGTAAGGACACAAAACTAGGAAGCGAGTTGAGAGATTTGTGAGAGAATACTAGTCAAATGTTGAACATGAGGAAACTAGTAAAGTATTGTTCTCCACTATGAGAAAGTGGGGAGAGGATAATAGGTGAACCAAGATCCCCTAAGGATATATTTATTATGGGAGTCATGACATTTCACACATAAGAGAGGATGGATCTATGATAATTTAGTTCATTATATTAGTGAGCACAGTAGTAGCAAGATTACATAAGACTTGTTCAGTAAAATCAAGGTTGTAATGATTGGATTGGATGTTGTGGAGGAAGACCATAGATAAGGTATCAAAGGATGGAGGGCTCAGAGAGTTGATGAAGGAAAAATTGTATATTCCATAGAAGCATGGAATTTGAGGAACATATACTAGAGATGGAGGTTTTATGATCTTTGGGGAGGTCTTGTATAGGATAGATGGGGTACAAGAGAAATGAGTAGGGGAAAAGGAGGATCAACATGAATTTAAGGACACAACAGGAGGGATTTCAAGAATATTACACAATTAATCCATAATAGATGGAGAGGAAGAAGAGGAGTCTTTTAGTATATAGAGAACATAGAGTGATATTCAAGGGATGTTACTATAAATGTGAAGGAAAAGACATCGATCATTTGAAATAATCAAGATGAAACAGAGAGAGCCAAAGCCACAAGAGTGAGTACACATGGAGTGCACCAAGGAGAAATTACAAGGTGTAAAATATTTTTAATGCATCATTACATGAGGAGAGGTGAGAGATATTTCATGTAAGGTGTAAGATCAAGGGGAAAAAATTGGTTATGGTGGATAGTGAAAGCACGAATATCTTGATGGTGGAGGAGATAGTGAAAAAATTGAAATTGAAGTGTAGGATGCATCTCAACCCATACTTAGTGAATTAGATAGTGGAAGGTAAAGTGGGAATTATGCGAGAGCAATGTGAGGTGGAGATGAATATTAAATGATTCAATGATTACATGTTGTGTGAAATACTACTAGTAGATGTCTATCATATCTTTTTGTGGAAACCATAACAATATGACCAAGAAAGGATTTATGATGGGAGTTCAAACACATTGAGGGTAAAAAATGATATTAAGAATTTTGGTATGTTACCATTACATGAGGAATTTTCAAATCACCAGAGCCACATGAAAATGCACAAAGGAAGTGGATAATAAGAACACATAGATAACCAATAGAGTATTACGTAGAAGACCACAAAAAGGGTGTGTTGTAATGTAGAAAAAGAAAATTTAAAGAGGAAAATTATATAACATATACTTCAATGTGATGATAGTGGACAAAATTATTACATCCAAAATGGAGAAGGATAAGGGAGAAGATGAATTTTTTTAAAAGGATGACCTAATATCACAGCTAAAAATGATAGAGAAGGAGTGGCTACATTTGTGAAAAACCTAAGTAATGGAAAATATATTGGATATTGTGTAGTTAAGAGAAGAATATCACATATGATTAGAAACCCTAGTTGAGGAAGAAAAATATTTCACATACACAGGAGTGCATAGAATTGACAGCTCATTTCCAAAGGAAGAAGAGGAAGGAGATAAGGATTCCCCAAAGGAAACAAAAGAAGAGAATTCAATGAGGAATATTGTAGTATTGGGACATTATGATAATGTAAAGGGAGAGAGAGAGAAGAAGAAGAGAAATTCATAGATAAAGCTTTGCACATAAGAAAAGAGGATGGAGAGGTTGCGCTAAAGGACATAAAATATGAAAGGCTAGTGAAGGAGGTTGTAGTATTGCATGATGAGAACAATAAAAGAAAGGAAAAATATATCAATGTAGATATCATATGAAGATGTGGAAAGGATAACATAAGTAATTTTCAACACAACAGTTGAGAGGAACCACAACAAGAACTTGATATTACCCTAAAGGAAATAACAAAGGAATAACCAATGGTAAATTTTACATCATTTCACAATAGATATAACACAAAGGAAGATATGGAGGAGAAAGGGATATAGGTAGTTCTCATGAGAGGAGGTGAAGACAAGGTCACTAAGGAAAATTTGTACAACAAAAGGAGCTCCCAAAGCGAAGGGAAGAGATATCAAGGTCCTTATATAAAACAGAGATCATGATACAAAGAAATGAGTGTGTAGGATAAAATGAATGAGGAGTCTACAGCCAAAGTAAAATACAAAGTACACAAGATTGTTGAATATGGTTAAAGAGCCATGAATAAAGAAGGGAGAATCCATGGATGAGAAAATTACAACCTGGTGTTGTGTAGGTTATATATCGAAGTTGACTAGAGGAAGACAATTTGTGGCCCAAAAAAATTTGAGGGGAAATCCAAAAAATGTATGACATGAAAAAATATAGGTGGAGTGAATAAGAGAATATGTTGATGTCCTAAAGGAGAATATGGAATGGACGAAGAGGAATCAAGATAACCACAACAATAGGTGGTCATATAATGACAAGGTAGGAATCATAAGGAGAAAAATTGGAAAAATAAAACCTTGAAGAGGTTAGTCTATGATGACTCTAAGCATAGAAATTCATAGATCATATCGTAGAGAGGTCATAATATTAAGGTGACAATGAAACAAATAAGGAAGAGTCATGTGAGAAAACCATGTAATGAAGATGAGGGTGTAAAATCATAAAGCGCAAAAATGAGTTGGTGGATAAGAAGGGAATGTGTAGAAGATAAAATCCTAGTGATAATATGGGCACATGAAAATATAATATAAGAAGGCTTTAGTTGAAGGTGGAAGGACAAAGGCGAGAAGTAATGCACCGAGATAGAGAGGAGAAACATTTGGAGGAAGTGGTTAGTGTATGGTGAGATATATTTCATAAGGATGTAAAAACAGTATAAAAGGGTCACAATATGACTATGAAAAAATATTGGAAGAGGTAAAGGAAGAAGTAAATGATTCAAAGGAAGTCTTGTTGTATAAGGAAGATGGAACTATTAGCTCCAATAGTTCGAAGAGTGATTTTATCACTCACTTGATCCACATCAACTGGAGCTCAAGTTTTAAGTACCTCAAATGTATTATGTAGGATCATCTAAGGTCTAATGTAATCTTGCATCACATTTAATATTGAGGGGTGTATGAAATAAGAACTATAGAAAGAAGGAAGATCAGGAATAGCAATAAAGATTACATGGAATTGTGTGGGAGGTTTGTGCTATAATAAGCAATGCACATGGAAGGAGTGATAAGGTCAACATAGAAATAGTTATTGAATACACAAAATTATGCATTTATTATTATTACATTACACCTCTAGTATGTCATTATATGCACAATTCTTAAATAAAGAATACTAGAGATTAGTGACAAAAATCCTAGTCCTTGCTATTTACATTACAATTAACCTTTTGATTATGACATTATACTTATGTCTTGAATGACTGCTTTAATTTTGACATTTGGAAATGTCATAGGGATCCAAAATCTGTATCCATGGTCTAGTTTATATCCTCTGATCATCCTATGGATAGTATCACCCATTAGGGATAAGGAGCACCTAGGTGCTACTGTCCCCTTTAGGAACTTATGTCCTTTTTGCCTTCTTTTCTCAAATTATGAAATTGCGCACATCATTTTTTATCTTATATCTAAATTCTTATTTCATCACTTGGGGCCAACCTTTAGTGGTCACTTAATGATAGAAATTCAAACAAAATAATAATATAAATATACATGAACCTACTCACTATTATTAATGACTAGACAAATTGGGATATTACTCACTATCTAATACTTGGGGAAAAGGAGCAACATTTAAAGAATACATTTGGACTACAGTATTCAATGCATAGGAAGGACTATTTTTAAATTCCATCCCACACATCATCATCTTTGGGGAACATTTAGTTGTATCATGTTATCTTGGTGCATGACTTGCACAAGGGAAACCTAGCTTTAAGGGACATAATTCAATCACACATAAAGAAACACCCACTAAAACTACATAGAGTATGAAATATAGTACAATGCTGAGTGAAAATCACATTGGGGCGACCTTCGATGGTAACTTCTGAACTCAGGCATAATTTACATACATTTGTTTCATTCTAATGTTTGTCTTGAGCCGTGTGTACATGTAGCTAGGGTTTATTTTTTAGGTTCAAATGTGATGATAGTAAAACCCTACAGTAAAGCTAGATGAGACATAAAGAGAAAAATAAAGAAGACATTATTAGGCCATGAGAATATAAGAAGCATAACATTTACTAAGACACCAGTGTCACAGTTGAGACACCAACACCTAGTTCCAGACACTAGCACCCTGGGAGGTCCTGTCATATCTATGACCCAGGTTACATTGTCCTAAAGGATTTCCATGATTCCATTGTGTTACTATATGAATCACATATACTCAATACCAGATCCATCATGTTCACAATCAATTTATAGCCCAGAATCAAGCCCATATAGCTTTGATATACAAGCTAAGTCATTCTTATCCTCACTATTGGTTGTACAATTTCTTGTCATCTTATGTATGATAGATTACTTGTTTATTATCTATTATTATTCATTTGATATCAATCCTCTGGATTAAGATTTAATTTGTGTTAAATCAATTGGTGAACCTGGCGTGAATCAAATTGTGTGCATAAAATCTATTTATCATTGGCTCTTATCACTGACTAGCACCTCTCATGATATACTGTCTGAGAATATTAATGCACCTACGTATGCACCTCCCCATGGCTATTAACACATATATTTCTAGAATCTCGAGATCTTACCATTCCTAGTGATACTTTTGACAGAGTAACACCTAGATATTTTATCCAACATGTTGCTTTTGTATTATTGAAATCACGATTTAGGATACCATCAGTCTTCATAGTCCACTGTCATCTCCCTCAGGGATATGGTATCCATCCGTAGGATACACATATACACAAAACACATCTACGTAACACTTCACGATCTCTTTCTCCACATCGTACTTCACCAAAACCATAAATTATTTGATCATGTTCACATGCATACCTCATTCACACTAGAGTAAATAGTGGGCCTTGATTTACAGGGTCATCGATCCTCTTCAATTAACTAATATCAAATTTTCTAGGGCTAGTATCCAAAGGTTGATATGCAATAGGAGAAAGAGATTCCTATGGAAACCTGAAGTTCCTTCTTACCAAAATCCACACTTACAAAAATGTCCCCCAAGTTACACATGTAGTCGAATGGTAATGGATATCCACACTTACTAAAAATTAAATAATTTCACACTTGTATGAATTGAAAGGAAAAATTGTGATGAAATCTGAAAGACAACACTTGCATGAAATTAATATCAAACTCGTAGGAGAAGGGAAATTGTGATGAATTGAAAAGAAATACCTAAACACTATGAAAGATACCTTACATGTTCAAAAAAATTTATACAAAAAATGGCACACTGTTTACTATGATACAAATAAAAACTATAAATATACATATGCACAAATGATAATGACTGAATGAAGAAAGTAAACACAATGACAAACAAAAAAACAATAGATTCATCTTCGTTATAAGAATGATGTGACCAACTCATTCCTCAGAAGAGGATGTATTAACTAACATCTTATTTACAAGCTCTGATGCCATTCAAAACCTCATAATGAATCCTATACATGACATATGGATGTTCATTCCTTAGTATGGGAGGTTAAATTTATAATTTAACGTCCATACCCTTAAATAACTTGTTTTAAGGCATATGTATGGTGGGCCAATAATGTGTCTCAATAACATGCACTCCTAGGTCATCTGTTCTACAAGGGTATGAGTCAAAGAGTAGGAAATACACATATGTACCGACATATAAGGGGATAGATATAGAGGGGATATAGTGAGCAGTAGGGTCATATGTCTAATGGAAGTAATACCTACACTAGGTTAACCTAGGGTTTCCAAGGTCCATGGTCAAGATAGAGGAAGGAAACCTACTGATATATCGATGGTTGGATGTGGAGAGGTATGGATCAACAATTAATGAAACAATAATGTATAGTATAACTGAAATGAAATCTCAAGATATGAAAATGGGTAAGAGTATTATGCTAACTAGCATCTCAACATGTAAAATAATAAGCTAACATAGCACAATGAAGAAAGGAAATGAACTTAATCTATGTAAAATGACAAGAGAGGGTTAGAGAACTTACCTTGTACCTATAGGTGGTCATTGATGCATCTATCTCTCCAAAGAAGTAGCAAAACCAAGAGAAGAGTCCTTATTAGGTGGAGAGGGGAACATTATTCATTTCCTAGACTCATTATAGATGACCCAATAGTGCAAGAAATCCATCCAAGAAGAAGAGTGTCCAATCCAATCCAATCCAATCAAGATGCAAGATAAACCAAGAGATAAGTGAGAAGATGCGAAGATGGTGTAAAAGAGAAAAACTAATGGAAGTTTGAATGATTATGGCTTCCTTCCTTATGAGTGTCAAATGAGGTGAGGGTATATATAAGATGCCATCACCCATGGGTGATGGTGTCAGCCAAGGGAAATACAACACCGACACCATCGCCCACGGGCGATGGTGTTGCCAAGGATGTTTAAAAATGAGGTAAGGTGTCATGAAAAGTAAAAAATGTCATTGGATCATGATAAGTGGATGAGAATAAGTGTAAGTGATGATATAAATACAATAAACAAGTCAGTGAATGTGATATGCATATGAGACCTAAGAAGACAAGGATACCTAGTGCAAGGACAAACTAAGGCTAAGACCAAATAGTGGTGCTACTCTCTCCATGTATTGTTATCTAACCCATAATGGTTACATGAATAACCATTCCCCATTCCTGGCAGGTCCCTTAAGGCACCCACTCTAGAAATAGATGCATCAACGACCCTTATCTGCACAAAGGATATTGTTAGTAATGTATGAAATATGAAAAGAAAAAAAATATGGTGTATACATATGCCCCATCCATTGATCACCACATGTCACAATAGTGAAACATGGGGTGGTCAATGAAAAAAACAATCTATAACACTGAATACTAAAGTAAATTAAAGTACATAAATAAATGTTGAAAGGACTAGATGAAATGAAATATACCCACCAATGTGTACCTGATAGTGTCACTCATCCTGCCATGTGTGGGCATAATCCATGCTGTAAGAACCCTGGAGAAGCAAAAATGAAAGGAAACACTAGAGGATCATCAGTAAAATAAGACATAAATCACCTAGCTAGGGGCCCATGGGATGGATGTCATGTCATAATGTCAAGATGTCATGATGGTATGGTGTCATAAATATCATAGCCAAGTGGTGGGTAACAACACTTGAAAAGTACAAAAAACCATATGGTAGAAGCTACAAAGAAAAAATTTCATAAAATTGAAGGTGTAAATAAAGAGAAGATGGATGATTATCCAAAAGGGTGGATATCAATGATGAAAATTGTAAAAAACCATGAGGTAGATGTTATAAGAAGAATATTAAAACATAAATCCAAGCAAGGCCATGAGCCTAAGCGAGGATGTGCATAATACCATGGTGATCCAATAGGAAATACCGGAGTGTACAGAACCAATATATTGATATTTTTTTCCATATAAGGTTGATGAAGTAGTGAATTTGAGAAGGAAAAGATGAGAAATGGTAGTTGAGTACCAAAACTCCCGAGTTCCTTCATGCATGAAACTTTTTGAGGAATTGAGCATTTGTTGGTTCTTTGAAGATGTGGCCTTCATTGGTTTGAAGATGATATGTATTAGGACCTATGATATCTTTGATGAGGTAAGGACCCCACCATTTCTGAGCATATTTTCCGTCTTTGTCATGTGTGTAATCAAGATTTAGGACAAGGTCACCCACATCAAAAGTACGTGGATGAACAATTTTGTTGTGTTATTTAGAAAGGCATTGTTTGTGCTTTTGATTTTGATTGTAATATTTATCACATCATTCTTCTAGTACGTCAAAATCATGGAGGCATGCCTCATGGATTTCCTCATATGGAATGATACCGTGAAGGGAAATGTAGAGAGAAGGGAATTTTACCTTGATTGGAAGGACCACCTTAGCTCCATAGGTAAGTGAAAATGGGGTTGCCCCAGTGGTCATACGGATACTGGTGTGGTAATCCCATAATGTAGGATATAGATTTGTATGCCAATCTTTGTGTGGTTCACGGATCATCTTTTGTAAGATTTTGTTGAGAATTTTGTTCATAGATTTAGCTTTTACATTGTAGATGATATGGTGTTGAGAATCGATGTTTAATTTTGAATTCAGCACAAACTTGCTTCATTTATTTGCATTTGAAACTCCCACCATTGTCAGATATGATGGTATGGGGAATTCCAAAGTGGAAAATGATTTGATTGAGGATGAATTTAGATGTAGTAAGACCATACATGTTGGTGAGAGGCATGGCTTCAACCCACTTAGTGAAGTATTTTTTGGCTATGATGATGAATACATGACCATCTTGGGATCAAGGTAGTTTCCTGATGTAATCCAATCCCCATATACTGAAGGGCCAGGGAGAAGTGATAGATTACAGCTCAGCCAGAGGGGAATGAATCAAATCATCATGAAGTTGACAAGGTCAACACTTATTGGTAAAGGCATGAGCATTAGATTCTAGGGTGGGCCAATAGTAACCCATACATAGGCATTTGCAAGCAGTAGCATGACCTCTACAATGGCCACCATAGTTTCCCCCATGTGCTTCCTCTAAGAAAAGGGTAACCTCATCTTTGTTAATGCATCAGAGTAGGGTACCTTCAAAGTTGATAGTATAAGATGTCATCTTTAAGTATGTATTTAAGATCCTTTTTTGCGTATTCATATTAACATTCAGGAGTTCACTATCATTTAGGTAAGTCTGGTATTGTATAAATTGGTAGATTTCAGTATACCAAGGGTCTTGTGTAGTGTCGTGTGGCTCGATTTGACAAACATCCTAGATGTTAGGAGGAGGTGAAGTAGCTAGGATGTTGATGAATTTGTATAAGAATCATTCATGAGAATCAGAATGTGACTGAAACTAAGTGGTAGATGTGGCCAAAGAATTAGCCAAGGCATTCTGTTCATGGGGGATAGATTCAATGGTAAATGAGGTGAAGCATGTGGTGTTAATTCTTGCACTAAGTCATGATAAGATTTAATTTTTTCACTCTAATATTGATATGCGCCATAACCTATTGACACACCAGCTGATAATCCTCTATGGCATGAAGATAGGAGACACCATTAGCTAAGGAATATTGTATACCTAAGATAAGAGCCTCATATTCCACCATGTTGTTGGTGATCTCAAATTTGAGTCGATAGGAGAGAGGGAAAGTCTGGCCAAAGGGATCAATGAGTACACAACCTACCCCAGCTCCTTGGAGGAATTTTTCTCCATCAAAGTGTGACATCCATGTATCCTCATGGAGATCAATGGTAACCTCTTCCTTAATGATCATGGTCATTGGGTTGGTTATAGGTGGGGAAGTTCTTCATTATTGGCATTGGCATACTACACCTCAAGACTATCTGTGAATCTATAGTAGTAGTATTTTATGGAGATAGAACTATTTATGCACTCAAACAGGATAAGTGCCTCATCAAACAATGGCAATACATCATTAATAGGTTGAGGAGCAGAGATGGGGGAGGAAGCTAATTAGTTTGTTATGACTTGGCCTTTTACTGCCCATTGTATGATGATAAGAAGGTCAAACTCCATTAGGAGGGCCATCTATTTCCCAATGTGATATATGGGGAGGATAGAATGCAAGAATTAGTTTCGTAGGGGATCTTTATGGATAATGATGTGGTTTGATACAACATATAATGACATAATTATGTATAAGCATAGTATATGGCTATGCAAGCTGGCTTAATGGATGTATATCATTATTCATAGTCTAGTAAGGCCCAAATAATATAATAGATGAAATTTTCCTTGCCCTTTTCATCTTCCTACACTAACATTTCCCCTAATGACACCAAAGTGGAAGAGGTATATAATAACAAGGGTCAATCTGGTGAAGGAGGTTGTAATGTTGGTAACAAGGATAAGGAGTGATTCATGTTTTCAAATTCCTATTGACAATATTTGGTCCATTCAAGCTTGGTAGATTTTTGAAGTAGGTTATTTATGGCATGAGTGTGATAGGTAAACTTGGGGACAAATCATCAGATTTCCCCAATTTTCCCAAGAAAAGTAAATATGTGTTTATATGGAGGATGTCCCATGTGCATGTCAAGGATAAATTTGATCTTTTTAGGTCGACATTGATACCATGCTTAGATACTAATAATCCTAATATTTTTCCTCGTGTCACCCCGATATAAAATTTCCAATATTGAGGTGAATATTTTATTTGTGAAGGCATCCTAGGGTAATGTCCAAGTCATGATCGTGATCATCAATGCGTCAGGATTGGACAAGTAGATAATCGAACTAGACTTTGATGACTTTAGGTATGAGGTCATGAAATATGTGTCATGGCTCATTGATATGTTGTGTCAAAATTCTTGAGTCTAAACGCCATATTTATGTAATAATAAGTGCACCATTCCATAGTGAAGGTGGTCTTGTGCTGATCTTTGAGAGAAATTTGGATTTGATTATACCCCAAGAACCCATCCATAAGAGAACATTTCATAACTTGTCATGGTTTCGACGATGGCGTCAATGGAGGGTAAGTGAAATTTATCCTTAGGATAAGAAAGGTTGATATTTATAAATTCAATACAAATTCAGATGCCTAAGGTATCCTTCTTCTAAACTGGGATGATATTGGACACCCGTTCAAAATATTCCACCATACAAATGAATTTTAGATCCAGGATCTTGATGGTTTTTTGTGACATAGATCATTGATCTTGGGAGGGAATTTTCTAATATTATGTTGAATGGGTGTGGCATCTAGATAAGTGATGAGGTTATAGGAGACAATCTTAGGATCAATTTCAAGAATATCAGCATATCCCCATGGAAATACCTCCTTATGTTTTCGTAGGATTTGCATATGGTGTTCACGTAAGTGAGGAAAGCAATCACCAAACATGACTATGTGCAATGGATAATAAATTTGTACACTAATGTTTGATTCATCCAACATAGAATTTCCATTATAGAAATGGTATAGGGCCTCAGGTAATTTAGCTACTTTGTCCTATCTTGGATCAATAGTAGTGACATAGTCATCAAATTGCATAGGTTTCTTTGAGAATTTTCCCAAATTATGATGATTTCAAGGGATTTTATCTTCTCTAACATACATGGGTTATGGTATAACTTCATCATTGTCTAAGGTAAGGAGAGGTCTGTGATATTCTACATCAATTTCAAGGCATATGTATTACCTATCATCTCTATGTTGACTGGATATGTTCTGTCATACATCTAATACCTTGTCATCTAAGGTGATATCTTTAGTTGTAGGATCAAAAATGGACACACTAAGAGCACGGGTACCAGTGTTGATTACAGAGGTTGGCTTAGAACTTGATGTGCGTAGTGGATGTTTTTTGTTATCATGACATGAATCGTAGTTAGATATTTTTTTAATGGCCCAAGAGGTATCGAGGAGTGGTGGATTATCAGGGGATAAAAGGAAGCATTTATTCCTCATCCTCATTATCGTTGGTATCATAGATAGGTGGTTTGTAAGATGACTTGATGGTGTTTGATTCAAATCGAGAAGATTGTATTTGGTCCTAGGCATGTTGGTAGTGCACTAATTCCAAGTGTCTAGACTCATCTTATGAAATAATGTAATCTTCATTTAAGGAAATTCCTTTTCCTTTAAGGTTAGACATCTCCTCTTAGCTGAAACATCAACCTTGCTAAAATATTTGGGTGTAGGGGGTGATCAGAAAAGAGTTACACAATTCCTAGTTTATTGCATTCTAAGTGGTTGGAGGCTGAGGTATCACTCATTGGCTCCTCTATGTTAGTTTGAGGTGGAAAATTTTCGCGAGGTAAGAGAACTAGAGGTAACCAATTCACAATTTCATCAAGTAACCTACTTTTTTTACCGTATTTTAAAGACCATCAGGCTCATTGTCATCTAAATTTTCTAATGTTATTTATATTTAACAACTAAGATCAAAGAATTATAGGTAGGGAATTATCTAGATCTCAGGAGTAGTTAGCATTAGGAAAGGTTCTTTAGGAATTGGTATTGGGATATCCCAAGGATTGGGATCAGTTTCATGCCTAAAGCATTGGTTGGTATGGATGAATTTAATGCATTAGTACCTATATGACGTAACTACATGTATTTGATGCATTCATGGTCAACTTAATAAGAGGTTATAAGAGAGAGGATGATATAGAACCTTTTGTCCAAAATAACTCCCCTGGTTATTTTGGAAACTCACACCCTCATTATGACTCTGAAGTTCAATGATGCAAGTTACACACACTCTGGTTGTTCCCTTGGCACAATTTACTTGGTTTTAATTCCTCCATGTGTTTTTATGCACCCTTCCTACTTCCTTTTCCTTTCACTTCCTCTCACACTTGCTCTGTGTGCTCATGTTTCCCTCTGAATTCTTCTATCTCCTTCCATTCCCCTTTCACACGTAACACTTTCCGGCCCACTTTTATTCCTACAATTTTTGATCCCCATTTCTTTCTTACTGACATGTGCTTCTCATTTGAATTCCTATGCCCTACTCACATACTTGTATATTATTTTAGATATACAGTATTTTCTTCCCACTCCCACGTGCACCTCTCTTGCATGTTTGTCTTTTGCATTCTCATGCCTCCTCTCATGTGTGTGCCTCATGCATTCTTCCAGGCCGTTCACTTTGTCACATGGTAACCTTTCAAATTTAGTATATCACACACAACCTATCAGAGTGCACTAACTTGGTGACGAACCATTGTGTGACATGTGGTATAAAAGACAAGATAAATGAACAGTTGGTTGATCCTTTAACCAATCAAAGCTTGTCATGTGTCATTGTGTTTTCATCTTACACTATAGACTTCATATTGTCATAACTTCTATTAAAGAGCTCGGATTGATGTTCTTTGGGTCTTGTTGGAAATTTTTTGAAGTGTGCTACACAATGGATCATTCAAAATAATCTCTTGGTAGGATTTTTTAGGTGAGAAATAGGGAGACACGTATCAGGCCATTAATGCATTGATTCAGTTAGCTCAACCACCCAGATTTGATTCAATTTACCCTCCTTCCTTCTTCCACAATAAAAATAGATATAGGGAGATGGATCTGAAATCCTTGCAAGCAGATTTACATGTGGTTATTTCTTGTTTTCGGTGGTTAAAATTTTGAATCCAAATTTCCCTCTTCTTTCTCCTCCTCTTCTCTCATTCTTCTTTTATAAAGTACAGAACATTGCTCATTTGAATGGTTGGACTCCTTCAATTTATAGGCGTATTATTTAAGTATTTCCTTACATTTTGAGTTGCAATAATTTAGATATAGTTATCTTCATATGCATACTTTCCTCTTCCACCATTGAAATCAATTTTCATCTTTCAGAAGCAATATAATTTTATTTTATGGCTATGCTTTGCCCTAGCTCATTTTATTCCATCTTATTTCCTTTCCCTTTATGTTGAAGGTTTATTGTGATCCTCATATCCCTTGTGGGTCCCTTTTCCATTGTGCTCCATGAAAATGGACATATAAGTTTGTTTCAGACTATGGCATGTGTGTCTTCCCTCTCTACATGCATTTCTCTTCATTTTTTCTCAGAGATGAGTGTGTTCATTCCCATTATTCTGGTACTATTACCTCCCTTTGGTTTATATTTTCCTTTACATGCGTCTCCTTCTAGCCCTAGTCCCATGGAATCATAAAATAGTGATAGGTCGATGCATTTCCCTTCCTAAGAGTATTTTTAGCAATAGAAATAGGTAGAGGAGTCATACTTCTCTGAAGGTCTATCTCAAGGGTGCAAGGTTCCACAACTTGGAGACATTCCTGTATTACCTCAAAATCCCAGTTCATCTTGATTTGGGATGGGTGTAATTTTGAGCTCCAAAAAAACCATAAGTATAGTATGGACCATTTTAGGTCCAACTGTTATGAGTAGCCAGATACATCCTATAGCATTTTGTTTAGTTTTTTCAAAGCCATGGAAAGTTAAACAAGTAGGCTTGAGGTCATCAATGGAATAACTGAGATTCTTGATGAGGGAAAAATGTGTTAAGTTTATACTTTATCCTTTATTCACAATGACCCTATGCACTTGTGCATCATAAATTATAATACTAATGAGAAGGGGTGGGTCATCCACACGAAATAGGACCTCGTCAGTAATCATGTCATCCTCCATTAAATCCAAGGCTAAGAAACCTAGACATGAGTGTTGTAAAGATGATCATGTAGTCTCTATATGATGAATTTATGGATTTGGGGATGTGATAGGGATTTTTGGGGCCACACAAGAAGGATCCTTAAAGCTTTATGACTATTGGAGAAAAAATCTTCAATGCAAAGCTGAGGTACACATGAGTTCCATAAAAGGGATCTTGCATATAAGGCAATTTATCTCATCTAAGAAGTTCTAACTAGGATTTGAATAGATTCCATAGTGATACAATGGTGGTGGCATAGTTGAAGGCACATCCAGATGTGTTGGTGATTTAGTTGTAGCCATCTTATTGAAATAAGATGAGAAAGGGTCCTTATTTAGTACTTCTTGTAACCCCATAAGTGGAGGCTCAACTGTGGGAGTAGACTCCGTCATTGCTGGGTCTTGGGAAGCATCAAGTAATGGTGGGTTGTCAGAAGATTTATTTGGCTTGATAATGACATATTTATGGGAAGGTTTACGTCTATAGTTTAATTTTTATGCATTGATATATTGATATTTGAGGAGGATTTGAATGTATGAAGGCTCTATGGTGCCCATAATATTGTTCATGAAGATTTTATGATGCTTGTTTTGATGTTGGAATGATATATCTCTAAGGATTGATATTTCTCATAATACTCTTGTAAAATGGTAGAATAGTTGAAATAAGTGCCAAGGAAGAAGTCAAGGGATGCCTTCCCCAGGTCATTACAATCAAAATGAGAATGCCCAATAGTGGCATGCCACCAAAAAAATATATCACCCCTAAAGTTAGGCAGGGCCTATTTTGAAGAGGGGACTATCCAAGGGATGGGAAGCATTTGGAGAATTTGTGTACAAGATAAAGGAGTATGAAAGGAGGCACAAGGAGAATCATGGTGTACTTCCACTCCTTTATCTCTAGAAGGATTCAAAGGGTTTATTATATATTTTGTGATTTTAAGTTTAGGCAATGTGTTGGAAGTACATCCAAACTCGCGCATGAGATGATCTTGTCATTTAGTTTTATCGATGGATTCCTCCAATGTGTTAGGAGAGAAAGACCTGAATTTATATTGGAGAGTGGGAGTAAGGGTCTTAAGGAATATCTAACATAATCTTTGATTATTAAGATTGTGGTTAGTTTGTATGGAAATTGTTTTCCATTTTTTAATAAATCCTTTGGAATATTCATGAGCCCCTTGGTTAAGGTTTATAAGATTTTGTAAGGTATTTTCGGGAAGGTATTTTGATGAAACTCATATATGAGATCTTTTGCTAAGCCTTCTAAGTCAACTATTGAGTTGGGAGGAAGTTGGTTATACAATTCTATTGCCTTGCCTACGCAATTATTTGCTAGAAACTTAGTAGTTGCATAGGTATTTCTTTGAATCCATTCATTGTAAATATCTCCAAAGGCCTTAAGATAAAGGGTTAGATTCAAGTAACTGTCATATGAGATTGTAGGTATAGTCTCTCATAAGTCCATGACAGTAATGTAAGGAGCTATAGGCTCATTTTGGACATTATGTAACATGTTTCTCTGAATTGGAGGAGGAATATGATTCATGTGTGCATACACCAATGGAGGGGGGTATAATAAGGAAATTTAGGCACAAAAATTTAAGATGTTATCTACAACTTCTAATTTTTCATTTGCACCATGCTAGTTGTGGTGGTAGCTTGGGATAAGGTCATCTACTCTAGGAGCTTAACTATTACCATGTTGGGATCTATTAAAGAAGAACACCCTTTGTTCGTGGGTGCTTGTTCATGATTTTCATTTCATTATTTTTGGTTTTAGGATATTCATTCTTATCAATCCTATAGGGAGGAGTCTGATCATGGTATGGAAATTACTGGTTAATATGGGGCATGGTCATTTCCATGGCATCAGTAGATATCTTTCAAAAACCTTCATCTTTGTCAAGGGTAAAGTACTCATTGTTGTTGATATTTTTAATGATGGATATGGGATATATACTATTGATATCAAGCACATTAAATTCTATTGAGTATCCCTACTCTGATTGATCAGAGGAATAAGGTTGGGTCAATAGAGTTTCACAAGTGAGGTTGGAGTGACTAAGAATATTAGTACTTTTAGGATGAGAGCTAGAACACTTAGGAGCATGGAGAGGTGATTTAGTCACAAAGTAATATCTCATAGGTAATTTCAAGGGGTTTATTTGTGCCAAAAATATCCTTAGAGGTGACATCTTTATAACTTGGAAGCTAAAAATAAGGTTCTGGAAATTTTCCCTTTAGACATAATCGGCCCTATGGAATGTTTTCACAAGGCTCCATGGTGTAAGGAAATAGACTCGTAAGAAAATAGATAGAATTAGCCTTTTCAGAAATCTCATACAGGGGATGATAGTGTCTGGGAGGTATTAGAAAAGCAATAGTTAGGATCAGTCATGCAAAAGGGTCTACACAGGGGCTTAAGGTGTCTAAAATGATATGTGACAAAAACAAACAGAATTACCCCTAGGAGATGGTGTCTATAAAAACATATCTCTAGGGTTTTTACGATTTTTAGATGCTTTGATGAATTCAAAATTTAATATGGGTTCTTTTAACGAGTTGTGCTCAATCAGAAGGTCTATAAGATTCACATCAGGCTCACCAGAGGATGTATGCGGGCCAAAATATGTCTTAGCAATATGCACTTTTAAATCATATATTCTACAAGGGTATCAAGGAAATGAGTAGGAAACACACATGTATCTTCAAACAAGGGGATAGACTTAAAGGTGCTAGAATGAGCTCTAGGGTCACATATCTCGAGTGTAATAATCCCTACACTAGGTCAACCTAGGGTTTCCAAGGCCTACGGTCAAGATAGAGGAATGAACCCTACTAAGATATTGGTTGTTAGATGTGGAGAGTTATGCATCAGAAATAAATGAAACAAACATGTATGATATAACTGAAATGAAAGATAAGGAGTTGATAATGGATAAGATTACTATGTTACCTAGAATCCAAACATGTAAAATACTAAGCTAACATAGTAAAATGAAGAATTAAATGAAATCACCTATGTAAAATGATAATAGATGGTTAGAGAACTCACCTTGTACTTGTAGGGTGGTCATTAATGCATCTATATCTCTAGAGAAGTAGTACGCTGAGAGAGAGTTGTTATTAGGTGGAGAATGGGAACATTTTTCATGTCCTAGACTCACTATAGGTGACCTAATAATGAAAGCAACCATCCAAGAATAAGATTATCTAATCTAATCTAAGCAAGATGTAAGATGATCAAAGAGCTAGGTGTACATATGAGAAGATGGTGCAAAATAGAAAATATAATGGTAGTTTGAATGATTTTGGCTTCATTTCTTATGAGTGTCAAAGGAGGTGAGGGTATATATAGGATGTCATCACCCACAATAAATAACATTGGCCAAGGGAAATACAACACCAAAACTATCGCCCATGGGCAATGGTGTTAGCCATATATGTTGAAAAGAGGTAAGGTGTCATGAAAAATGAAACAAAGGTATCGTAGATCATGGTTATGCATGAGAAATATCTAGAGTGATGAGATACAAGAAAAAAGTCATGAATGTAATACATATGATACCTAAAAGGACAAGAGTACCTAGTGCAACAAAAACTAAGACCAAGACCAAATAGTGACACTCTCTCCATGTATTGTCTCTAACCCACAATGGTTACATGAATAACCATTCCCCATTCCCTGCAAGCCCCTTAAATCACCCACTCTAGAAATAGATGCATCAGTGACCCTTGTTTTTTACAAAGGAAATTGTTAGTAACATGTATGAAAGATGAAAAGTAAAAAATTAGGTGTATACAAAGATAATTTACTTTCGCTGGGCAAGATTAAGTACGGTGATAATACTTCCTATGAATCTACTAACAAAATCCAAAGTAATATACATTTAAGAGAAAATATAAGGATCCTAGGCCTAATTTTAACGATTTATTTCAACCAAAAAAACTCTAATTATAACCTACATGACACATCTTTACTAGATTGGCATACCCACCTCACATATTGTTTCCTAAGCTCATTACAAGAAATATAATTTCTCTTTCATCCCCTCTTCAGCTAGATCTTAATCATCCTCGTGTTAATAATTTTGATGGAAAAACACACTCTGATTATCATAGATGTAATAGATATTCCACTGATAGATATTTTAATCTTAGACATTTGATACAAAACTTGATTGATACTAATGAGCTTGAATTTTATGAACCTGCTATTTCTAAATCTACCAATGACAATGGAAAGCTCAATGTTTTCAATGATCCATTACAAAAACATAATAAATTTGTTCCTGATTCTTCTTTTAATCATGCTTATCATGTGGTTGCACCTTCATCTTCTAATCATCCTCTTGAGTTTCTTTTTGGTACTACAGATACTCCCCCATCTGTTATTACTTTCACTAATGTGTATTTTCCTACTTCTTTGTAATCACATAGACTACACATTGATGTTTTATTTGGTATTCATGTTGTTAACAATGTTATGGTGCATCATATTTTTAAGTATAATGCATGTTAATTATCTTTCCTACATGTTGTTGGATTTTCATTATCCCACATGACACTTGGATCACCTATCTCTTATGGGCATGTGGTTCTCCCAATCATAGTTAGGCCTCTTACTATCTTTATGCCTATCTTTCTTGGATCCGAGGTTATGCATTATGACATGATCTTAGGACTTCATTGGCTTAAGGTTGTTAAAATTTTCCCATCCATAGTTCATTTATGTATTAAGTTCATACATGAGCACCATGGTGTCACTATTTGAGGCATCCCACCATGAACCCCTTTATCTTTGGAACTTATCACCATCACATCTTTATTTTCTACTACCACTAGTGTACCTACTTCTTCACCTCTTTTATATGGTCTCATGGATTTGATATACATTAATATGATATCTAGATTGCTCTTACCACTCCTAGTGTTAATTCCACATCTTCACCTAGATATCTGTCACTTGTGACTTCTGCTTCTAGACCATCACATCTTTATCAATCCCACAGATAACCACGTAGGGATAGATCCTCACACATGATACATGCTACACATGTTACATCTAGGAAAAATTCACGGTTTGATTCTCCACATGCCCAAAATAGTCCTACTTCGTACATCATAACACATGCACTTTAACATGACACTAGGTCCTTATATCATGTTCACATATGTCCCTTTCTCACATTAGCATATAGTGGGTTCTCACACTCTATCCTCATTGGATTGATAAATATGGCATTCACACTTGGGGCATCTAATTTCCCCTTCCTACGTGATGACACGCTCTTGTTCTAGGTTCAAACATAAATATTGATGGTGTAATTATCTGAATGAACCTCACTTTGTAAATATACACATTGGGGGAAAACTTTCTTCCCTTCCCTAGTCATAGGATATCATATTCTAATAATATAACAACATTCAAATATTTGTAAAAATATAAAAAAATTAGCTTAGATCTTGGTTAGATGTATCTTTTCTTGCTTATACTATTTCATGTTGCATATTACCTATCATGTTAGCTTGATTCATAGTATGTTCTATCCTTTTTACATATACACATGCACAATTACTTTATATATAGGTTATCACATGATACATGATGTTTGATATTATTCTTTACCAATCCCACTAAGGCTCCTAAGGTCACCTAACTTCCCTACCTATCCAAATTCAAGTGTTATCATTGAAATATTTACTATTGTCATTTTTTTAATTCAGATATATACATTGTGACATACTATTCATTATCCTTGCATACTAATGGGTGCTTCATGTGTAGCATTTATTTTTTAGGATTACTTTCAACCATGGTTATTAACTTATACTATTTACTTGTGCCTTATATTCTATGATTGTGACTTGTTTTCCATTCTTTGTGAGCTATCACCTATGATTTCTTATTTTCTTTCTTGCATAACCTTAAAGGCCTTCAGTGTCTTATGAAATCCTAAGTGGTATCACATTTTTCCACCAGCTACTACGTTGTTATCTTGATGTGTTATTTCATGTTTGACTTGTTTCTTTTACAGTATATTATGATTTTTTGTTACTAACACTTCTTTCTAGCTTTATTTCCATTTGTTTTGCATGTGCCATGGTTGTTACAATGCGCATTCCCTTTTCCCCTATAGCAATCCTTCTTCAGATGTGTACATCAGCATTAAGACCTATTTTTTGGGTCATTTTTGCATTTGATCCATCTCATGCACCCCAAATGGGGGTAAACCATCGGGTGATTATTTCACCCTCTTAGCAGTCTAGAAGCTAGGAAAAAAATGGTACAAAGTAGAATTAGACAGAATAGGAACTCATAAAATGGTTTTGAATCAGACTTGGGCTAGAAAAAAACTAGGTACATAAGCACCCATATCATATAGGAATGGTGGGTGCTACTGTCCCACCTAGGTAGTTTTTTCTTAGAGGAAAAATGGTTGTATAGCAGTTTGCATAGTTTATTAGAAAATTTAGCAACAAATATTCAGATTTAGTGTACTATATAATTCAAAGGAATAAAATAAATGTCATGTTTCATACTTCAGGAAGGTAAATAACCACTCCTCTTTCTCTGCTCACATTTTCCCTATTGATTTCTAATTTAGAGCGGAAGCTAGGGAATATACAGGGACACCAATATGCCTAGAATGAAGTTTCATCTATGGCTAATTACTATTGGGTTGGTGACCATCTGCAGTGAAACTTATTCATGGGGAAACATCATGGATGGAGGGTGAAGCTAACTGCTCTCACAACACTCTTCCTCTGGCAGAAGAAGGCCTAAATCCTAAGAGTATTCACATTGGTTCATGAATTGATCACTCCTGATCCATCCTACATTATCCTAGCAAAATTTATCCAAGGAAACAATACATAATAATATTCTATCATTTCTCTCTTGGCATTTGTAATGAAAATACTTAGATAGATCTAAATATCAACAACAATAGAACATAAAATAACACCAAAATATAGAGAAATGGTCAGAATATGTAAGTAGAATGACTTATCCACTTTGAGGGGGAAACCTCCAAACCATACAAGAAGACTCAAGTGCTCAATATGATGATAATATTGTACTCTCTAACTCCTATATATACCCTACTATACCATCCAAATCTCTAAGGCCGACCCATTAAGCATGTGAAAGCATAAATAATTATGATATGACATGATAAGAGATTATGTTAGCCATGGGTTAGTTATCCATATCCTGACATATGAACTAGGGTTAAAGATGTAGCATGCCCCTCCCCTTCAAAGAAACATTATCCCCAATATTGGTAAGCTTTGGATCCTTCCCTTGAAATTCTTCATCCTCGCATGTTACATCTTTAATGTCTAAATTCTTCCATTTGATCAGATACTCGGTGATTACCCTTGTCCTCAACTTCTTAGTATGTTTGTAGGATACATTCAAGTTCCAATATGATACTTCCCTCTTCATCAATATTTTTTAATACTTATTTAGAAGAACCCTTCTACCCAATGACCTTCTTTAGGAAAGAAAAATGGAAAACTGGATGCATTTTACTTGACTGAGGGAGCTCCAATTTATATGCCACACTAGAATTTTTTTGCAACACTTCATAAGGCCCATAGTATTTAGGTGAAATCTTGTTGTTTGTTTTCTATTGTTTCAAAGATAGTTGCTTTTATGGCTGCAATCACACAAAAACTAAGTCTCCAACTTTAAAGCTTCATTCACTACAGTTTTGATCAACTTGTTTCATGTAGTTTTATGCCATGACCAAGTTCTCTTTTAGGATAGAGAGAACCTCATAATGTTGTTAAATGTGATCTTCAACAACTCTTACTTTAGGTTGGACCCTTAAATTAGAAGTGATGTATGGTGGATGGTAACCGTATAATACGAGGAATGGGGACATTTTGGATAAAGTGTGACATGAAGTGTTATACCATCATTCTATAAGTGGTAGCCACTTAACCAATCTCTCCTATTTATCTGAAGTATAGCATCGTAGATACCCTCTATAAACATTTATTTACTACCTCATTTTTTCCATCATTTTGGGGAAGATATGATGAACTACAAGCCAATTGAGTACCCAAGCATGAAAATAAAGCATTCCAATTTTTTTTATTAAATATAGGATCACGATCATTGCCTATAATCTTGGGTGTTCCATGTAGCTTTGGAAATGTATCCATAAAATATATGGCAATTGTACACACTATAAATGGATGTGACAAAGAACCAAAATGAGCATACTTTTTGATTCTATCCACAACCACCATAATTAAAATTTTCCCTTCCGAATTTGGAAATCATGTGATGAAATCCATGAAAACTTATTCTCACAGTTCATTAGGAATATACAGTGGATGAAGTCCTGGAGACGTAATAGTTTTACCCTTATTACAATGAATGTTGGGACCCTATTGTAGCTTCCAAATCTTAAAGGCGCATAGGCACGCATGGCCAGAGCAAGCACGTAAATTAAGGCATGCAAGGAAGGATTCAAAAAGGGTTCTTGGAGAACCAAGGACGTGTGCCCACAAAGCGCAATTCGAGACTTAGCTATTTTCAACCTTTTGGAAAGAACACATGAAGAATGTGTTCCATTTGGATAAGGTTATAGCCTGGTAACAGGGTGTCTTGGAAGGAATATACCTTGCAATAAGAAGATCCAAAAATCTAATCATGACATGGAGAGGCATACACCTGAGGCGATCCACACCTTGACACTTGGGGCCATATCTGCGGTTACAGAGGAATTTGTTGGAGCTCAAATGCCTATTTATATGTGTGCCCTTAGCAAAGAAAAATGGGAACCTGAGGATAGAAGTGGAGCTCTACAAAATTACTGTGAGAAATATGGGATAAAAAGGGTAGATGATTATAGGAAGGATGTAATGAGGGAATGGGGAATGAAAATTTTGTCTTGTGAGCATACATGTATGGATCCAGATATGGTGTATGACTGTGGTCTGCCACTCTGTGATGTTTTGTAGTAATACTATGAATGAATATAATAAGGTTACCACTGCGATTATATTAAGATCTCCTTTCTGTATTGTCTGCATATTTCTATTATTCTTTTATTATTTTATAATCATGAACCTTATTTTAATGTTAAGCCTATTTGTGGATTTATAACTTCCTAGTTCTGTTAATTTTTTTAAGCACCTTTACTTTTGATATGACTGAAAGGGTATAGAAGTCGTTCTGAGCTCTATAACTTTTTCATGTCCTTTAAATCACTAATTCAAGATCATGAATGATGCCTTCCACTAAACTCACATAAAAGAGAGACTCAGCTCCCTCTCGTGCACCTCGGGTGAGTGCCCAACGCCTGCTAGGTGATAGGCCGACGCGCATGAGGTTCCCTTGTTCTTGGTGGGTGCAAAAAAATGACTACATCTTGGTTCCGTTATCAGGAATGATGTAATGAGGGAAGGATGTAATGATGGATTGAGGAAGGCACCCATTGTATTTTCGTGCATAGTGGTACAAGCATTTAAGGACTTCATCCACAAGTTCCTTCAAGTATATTTGGATGATTAGACAGTGTATGGATTGGTAAGGGGTCATTGTGATAACTTGAGATTGATGTTTGAAAGATGTCGACAGTTGAGGATTTCCCTCAACATCAAGAAATGTGTCTTTGTAACTTCTTTTGGAACATTGTTGGGGTATATCATATGCAAAGAGGGCTTATTGGTGGATCCCGCAAAAGTTACAGTTACTATGGGATTAGGGGAGCCCACCAGCCAAAGCACCATGCACAGATTTCTTAGACACACTAGGTACTATAGAAATTTCATTAAGGGATACACCAAGATCACCACGCCTTTGGAAATATTACTCAGACATAAGAGTGCCTTTCGGTGGGGAGAGGCGTAGCAGATGGCATTTGACACTCTAAAAGAAAGGCTTATCACCACACCTATTATATGATTCCCATCATGGGATAAACCTTTCCATGTCCACGTGGATGCCTCTAGTACAGAAATGGGAGCCATTCTTGCTCAACCAGGAGAGGGGATTGTTGATCATCCCTTGTGTTTTACAAGTAGAAAGTTGACACCAGTAGAACAGAATTATACAATGACCGAGCGTGAGGCATTTTCAATGATCTACGCGCTCCAAAAATTTAGACAATATCTGTTGGTGACTCCCTTCATATTCTACACTAACCATATGGCCTTGAAATATCTAGTAAACAAAGCAGTGTTGCAAGGGCGCATATGTCGTTGGGTAATTTTATTTCAGGAAATTGAATTCAGAGTGGTGGTAAAACCTGGAAAGAACAATTGTGGGCCGGATCATTTATCAAGGATTGATTTGAGAGAGTACATGAAAAGTATCGAGGAAACCATGCTGAATGCACAACTATTCAGGTTACAGCGTGCACCCTCGGAGTTAGAAGACATTGTTGTTTTTCTCAAGGAAGGTGTGGCACCCAAAGGGATGAATGCACTGGAAAGGAAAAGGTTGGCCATATGTGCCACGCTCTTCATGTTGATCAATGGGGATTTGTATAAAATGGGCCATGATGAGGTTTCACGCCAGTGTGTATTAGAACATGAAGGCGTGGCCATAATAGAAGAAGACCATGGTAGGATTGCTGGAGGGCACTATGCAGGGAATGCAACCGTGTGCAATATCCTAGTAGCTGGACTATGGTGGGAGATGATTCACCAGGATTGCATTGAGTTTTGCAAGGCCTATGACCACTACCAGTGCTTTGGAAAACCTGGAAGAAGGGATGAGATGCCCTTGTGCCCCATCACCAATGTGGAACCTTTTGAGAAATGGGCAATAGATTTTGTCAAACTAATCTCACCAGTTGTGCAAAGGACTAACTCGTGGTATATCATTACCTATACTAATTATCTGACAAGGTGGGCAGAGGCCATACCCACTAAGGATTACACCACAGCCACGGCTGCTAGATTTTTATGGGAGAACATTATCAGCATGTATGGGTGCCCATTAAGTTTAACAAGTGATAGGGGCACTCACTTTTTAAATGAAACCATTAGTATTCTATTGGCAGAATTCATGGTATCCCATCACAAGACTACCCCTTATCACCCTCAGGAAAATGGGACTGTAGAGGCATTCAACAAAATCCTTAGTCACACATTGACTAAGATATGTGATGTGGGTAGGTAGGATTGGGATGACAAGGTGTCGGCAATTCTTTGGGCATACAAAACAATGTATAAAAGATTAAACAAGGCCACATCATTTCAATTGGTGTTCAGTGCGGAAGTAGTTTTACCAGTCAAATCCATGCTACCATCTCTGCATATAGCGCTTACAAGAGGGTTGAATGATGAGCAAGTGCTGGAAGAAAGAATAGATGAATTGATAAAGTTGGATGAAAGGTGCTCACTAGAAAGATGGAGCCAAACAACTCAGAAGGCAAAGAAAAAGCATGGCATGACTGCCATATTAAGAACAAATAGTTTGAGGTTGGCTAGATGGTATTGCTATATGATTCAAAATTTCTATGCCATCCAGGAAAGTTGAAGGTGCATTGGTTGGGTCCTTATGTAATTTCATACATCCTTGATTCAAGCATGTTCCAGTTACAAGTGCTAGATGGAACAAAATTACTTGGACACTTCAATGGGAGTAGGTTGAATCCCTACTATAAATAATGCTTCTTGGTGTTTGTAAATAAGGCAGTTTTGCTAGTTAGTTTAGAAATTCCTTTTATGCTTTTCCTTTCTTGTATTTTCCCTTTCGCGTTGTTTTTTTGTTTTGTGCCTTGGGTGCCAGTAACCTTATTACTTTTTGACTTATGAATTCGTAGAGGACCATGCATCGTTTTAGTGTGGGGTGAGATGATGAAGAGAAACTTGGAGTTATTTTTCTAGGAGGATTTGGGTCGGTGGAAAAATAAGGTTACATTGGAAATCCACATACAAAGGAGAAAAAGTACAAAAACACGAGGTAGGAAAAAGCAAGAATCGTGAGGATGGAAGAAGTGCCTTTGGTGCCAGTAACACGTGTGTAAGAGTCTTCTGTCAAGATGGATTTTTTGCACGCCAGAAGGTTGGAAAAATTTTCACGCAAGGATTGGGCGCGTTTGGAAAAGTTTTCACGCAAGGATTAGGCGTGTAAGGAGAAGCACTGAAGTCAGGTTTTTTTAAAAAACCGCATTAAATATTGTCATACGATGGTAGGTAGCCTTTCCTTAAATGCGTAAAAGTGGGAAAAGCTATAAATACAAGAGTGGGCATTTCATTATTTAACTTTTTGAACACAAGAAGAGAAATTTTCTTTCAAGAGATAGGGTTTCGAGAACTAACTCGTGTAAAGGAAAATCCCAAGAATTTAAGTGCAATCGGTCTGTTGGATCTAAAAACTAGAGTAGAAGTGATTCACAAGTGTGAGGAACATTGTGAAGAAGCATTGTGATCAAAGGAGAAAAAAATCTAAGATTAGGGTTTGTGTTTTAGGGCAAGGGGCACATGACGAAAATGTTCAAACAACTCACAAGTTAACCTAGGAATGAAAGAAAAGGGGGCAATGACGGCCACGAAACTAGTTGATAAACCTACAGAACAATCTAAGAAAGTAAAGGGTAAAGGAAAAGGAAATAAGAAACAAGAAGAAATACCCGTGGATATAAATGAGGAATGGTACTCGGAGATGCAATACCTGGATGGGGTTTTGTTAGGGCAATAGTGGGAGTCCCACCTAAGACAGATGACCGTGATCAACTACAATCACCGGTCAAGTACAATCATGAAGGAAATGGCACTGGAGATGGTGCACCCCACAAATAAACAAACACCTGATGGGTTACTGATCCACAGCGATGTGGTCAAGGTGAAAATGGAGAAGGTAGGGCTTCTCTAACTTTTCAAGTTACCATATTTCAGGAAGCGCGAGCGCTTGTACTAGTGGTTGATGATGCGCATACACGAATACATCTTCTGCTTCACAGGGCATAAAATGTGCATAAGTCCCCAACTAATTTTGTGCTTCACAAGCCTAAACTATGAAGGGGAAGCACTCGAAGATGACCTCTAGGATGAGGAGGAAATCAAAGAAACCATAGCATCCTAGGGATTGAAGAAGGGATCAATTTACTACGATGTCTCAAATATCATTGATCCAGTGATGAGGATGGCCGCACACCTAGTCTCCAAGCTGAATGGACAAGAAAGGTGGACCTAGGTGAGAAATCCTTGGCTGAATGTCTACAGGAAATTTGTTGAGGGAACCATATACAACATCTCCCAATATATTGCAGATGAAATCATAAGCAGCGTAGAGAAGGGAGGAAAGATCCTATTTGGAAACATTTTGTTGACAATTATGTTCTTAGAAATTAGGGTACCGGATGCATCTGACAAGTTCATGTGGGAGTACGATGCTAAAGATCCCTCACCTGCAGAGAGATTTGTGAAATACACATGTGAATCAATGACAAGGGTACAAAAGGCACACTTAGACAAATGGTATAAGTGCCCGAGGAATGCATTCAGGGCTAAATGGTGGATCCCTAAACAACTTCCCGCGGTGACCAAAGGAAAAATAGAGTTTCCAGTCTACCAGCACTTTTGTATTGGTAGGTTCATTTTGGTCAATGGAAGCTAGAGTCCATGGTGCAAACTTCCATTCTCATTTATTGCCCAATTTTTCCAATCGGGAGTAAACAGATACAAGGAGTCGAAGAAATTAAACCTTGAGTTATCCACCCTTGACAGAGAGCACAAGGAAATGAGGCAGAAGATTGTCTACCCAGAGAAGCGCACATACATTGAAAGGTACGTGTCACAGGATGTGCATATTGTAAGGCCTTTGACCTTACCTATTTCTGGGATCAATGCTGCAAGGATTTACCTACGCATAAGGCCAAAATTTGAAAAGGGCGCATATGTGGAGAATGAGATATCCATCCCAAACGACCCTATTGGAAGAAAGAAGCCCACACCAAAGCGTAAGGAGAGGGAAGAGAGAGAGGAACAGAGGGCGGTGGAGAAGTAGGTTATAGATACCATGGGGACAAGTACCTATGTCTGGAAGAAGAAGAGGATGGTGGTCAAGGAGAAGACCCCAAAACCTGCGAAGCCACCATCCCTTGAGGAACCCTTAAATGAAGAAAATCCCACATCCCTGACTCCGAAGTTTTCAAGAAAGGAAGAAGAATAGGGGATGGAAGAACCAGAGTCTAAGGATACAGATGATGTGAACACCTATATAGGTGAAAAGGATGATGATGAAGAGGAAGAGTTGGAGGTAAACCAGGAGCCAATTAATGTCCATGATTTAGAAGAGGAGAAAGCAGAAGATGCAAACGATGCTTTCATCTTTGTAAGGAGGAAGGGTGCCCAAGGGGAGGAAGGTGCATAGAACAAATAAAGGAGCGAGGGGGCAAGTACTAACGAGCCAAATATGCCCAATCTCACTTAGAAGGAGGTGGATGAGAAAGTGGTAAGGGAGGCGGAGAAGATGATTAATGCCTTGGTCAATGAGGAATTAGAGCACAGCGCAGAGCTCGTGCTCAATGAATTTAAGAAAGAGCAAAGGAAGAAGAGTGTAAGTAGCAAAAAAGGCCCAACTCTTTCAATAACTATCCTCAAGCGCATGTGCATGGGAAGTAAACATGCAGGAGGGGGAAGAATAATGATGGGATATGTTGATGACCCCAACAAAGCTTTACACACGTGTTTCCAGAGTACCGTGCCCACCAAAGAGCTCACCACCATGGAGTCCTCTGATCCTGAGGGTGGATACCCATGCACAAGAAAGATGGTATCATGGGAATTCAAATCCTACCTTGATGATCCCGAGTTCGAGGTTAACCAAGGAGCGATACTAGCGTTGTCTGAAGGAAAGGGGGACAACCCCATTATAAACACACAACTATTGGATGAGAAAGTGTGTAACGTGCTCAACAAAGTATTTGTGGAAGTTGAGGCTAGGATTTTCTACAAAAATGACAGGGTTAAGGTCTTGGAGGACCTGATGGAAAAGAGGAAGGAAGAAGTAGTTAAGCTAATAAAGGAACTCAGCCTTTAAAATTTGATCATTACTCAACTACAGTGAGAATTACAAGAGGAGAAAGCTAAAGTGCGTGAAGTTTCAAAGAAGGTAGAGCTCATCTCCCAGGATATTATCATGAAGCACCTAGACCTTAACCCTCCCACGTAAAAATATGGTTCCTCCCTGGAGTGTCTTAAGGACTTGACTCGGATCCTCACCATGGAAAGGTAGCCTTTGGACTTGGAGTTAGCAGAGGATGTAGCTGCGTGCTTGGAGTAGTCAGACAAGTTGAAATTCATTACACTCATAGCTGAATACAACAAGGTGCTCGATGATGTAAAAATAGCTGCACAAACCGATGGGATTACATACGACCATTACACGGATCAGGACAAGGTGACAAGCATGTTGTTTGCCAGCAATGAGGCTGAGCTAAAGGACTTTAGGGAAAAGAATAAAGGCAATAGAGCCGAGTGAGAAAAGATCCTAGCTGAAGTGGAAAATAAGTCTGAAGCTATTGAGATCCTGCGGGTCTCAATCAAAACCTGGCTAAAAGATCTCTACAAGGTCATTACAAGGAAGATGGATGCCTTGGAAGATCAAGCAAAGGAACTGGAGATGATGGTACACACCATAAACACAAAAGGGGAAGGGTTAACCTTCAACGAGGTGAGTGCATTGGTTGGAAACCTTTACACAAGAGCACATGATGAAGTAAGCACATGGAATACACTGGAGGCTGACCTGCGATAGAATTTCCCCCTTCTTCTTCTTTAGGCAGTTCTCCTTCTATTCTCTCTCCCCCATTCTTTATTCTTTCCCTCCATTATTTTCAAAGGTAGGGCCTTGCCTTTTTGTACTGCATTCTTTGAAGAGGTTCCTGAGGGCAGAGAATAGGTGAAGTGTGGGATAATGTTGGGACCCTATTATAGCTTCCAAATCTTAAAGGTGCATAGGCGCGCACAGCTAGAGGAAGCGCGTAAATTAAGGCGTGCAAGGTAGGATTCAAAAAAGGTTCTTAGAGAACCAAGGATGCGCGCCCACAAAGCACAATTTGGGACTTAGCCATTTTCATCCTTTTGGAAAGAACACATGAAGAACGTGTTCCATTTGGATAAGTTTCCAGCCTAGTAATATGGTGTCCTGGAAGGAATATACCTTGCAATAAGAAGATCCAAAAAGCTAATCATGACATGGAGAGGCATACGCCTGAGGTGATCTACATCTTGACACTTGGGGCCAGATCTGAGGTTGTAGAGGAGTTTTTTGGAGCTCAAATGCCTATTTATACGTGTGCCCTTAGCAAAGAAAAAGGGGAACCCAAGGAAGGTAGCAGAGCTCTGTAGAATTACTGTGAGAACTATGGGATAAAAAGGGTAGATGATTATAGGAAGGATGTAATGAGGGAATGGGGAATGAAAATTTTGTCTTGTGAGCATACATGTGTGGATCCAAATATGGTGTATGACTATGGTCTACCACTCTGTGATGTTTTTTAGTAATACTATAAATGAATATAACAAGGTTACCACTACAGTTATATTAAGATCTCCTTTTTGTATTATCTGCATATTTCTATTATTCTTTTATTCTTGTATAATCATGAACCTTATTTGAATGTTAAGCCTATTTGTGGATTTACAACTTCCTAGTTATGTTAATTTTGTTAAGCGCCTTTACTTTTGATATGACTGAAAGGGTATAGAAGTCATTCTGAGCTCTATAACTTTTTCATGTCCTTTAAATCACTAATTCAAGATCATGAATGATGCCTTCCACTAAACTCACATAAAAGAGAGACTTGGCTACCTCTCGTGCACCTCAGGTGAGTTCCCAACACCCGCTAGGTGATAGGCTAACGTGCATGAGGCTCCCTTGTTCTTGGTGGGTGCAAAAAAATGACTACAATGAAACACCAAGTCTTTAGTCATAAATTTATGTACATGTTCTTTCAACCCTTCTTAGAAGAAATCTTACTTCTCTATGAAATTTTTTTAGGAATCTAGAATGGCCATCCACTGGAGAAGCATGAAGCTTTTAGAGAACCTACTTTTTAAGGGTAGAGTTTTTATATAAGTATAATCGGTCCTTATACCACAATGCATCCCCCTTCTAAACTATTTTTTCTGAAATGCTTGGATTTTTTGTAGATTTTGAACAATATTTTGGGTCTCTGTGTCATTTTTTCATTCAAACCTTTCTTGATCTACCCAATCTGCTTATAGTATGGACATGACATTTATTAATGCCTTTATGGACTCATCTCTCCTGCTACCACAATTTCTTTTCCTTTTTTGTAAATGAACTCAAAGTCATATCCCAACATCTTAGTTACCCATTTTTATTATTCTTCATATGAAAGTCTTTTCTCTAAGAAGTATTTCAAATTGTCATGATTTGTCATTACCTTGAAGGGATCACCCATGAGATACGGTCTCCACTATTTTATTGCATGAAGAATAGCCATCATTTCCTTCTCATAAGTTGTTTTTGAGAGGTTCTTACCTTTGATTTTATGACTCTAAAATGAAATGGGACAACCCTCTTACACAAGTACTACACCTATACCACACCCTAAAGCATCACATTCAACAATGAAGGTTTTGGAGAAGTCTGGGGTAGCAAAAACTAGAGTGGTACACATGGCTTTCTTCAATGATTCAAATTCCATGTGGTTTCTACCTCATTCCAATGAAAATATTATTTCTTAAATAAATATGTGAGTGGTGTTGTAATCCTACCATAATTCTTCACAAACATATGATAATAACCCATAAGCCCTAAGAATAGCTTAAGGTTTTTTAGGGTTTTAAGAACAAGAAAATCCACTAGAGCTTGGATCTTATGAGGATCCACTTTTACACCTTCATAAGACATGATATGACCCAAGTATTTTACCTCTTTTTCCCCAAAAGCACATTTGGAGGGGTTGGCATAAAGGTGGTGTTGTTCAAGAGTGTCCAATACTTTATTGGCATGTTATAAATGTTCCTCCCAAATCTTGTTGTAGATTAATATATCATCAAAGAATACCAAGACAAAATTCCACAAAAATGCCTATAATATTGAATTCATCAAACTCTGGAAAGTAGATGGCACATTTGTAAGGCCAAATGTCATTACAAAAAATTCATAGTAGCCCTCATGTGTCTAAAATTTTGTTTTATGAATACCTTCATCAAGAATTATTATTTGATGGTATCATGATCAAAGATCCAATTTTGTAAAATAAATAACACCATGTAATTCATCTAACAAATCATCAATGACAGGAATAGGATACTTATCTTTCAGTATGTATTTGTTGAGATCCTTGTAGTCTGGACACATGCACTGACCTTCATCCTTCTTTTTGACCATCTCCACTGGAGAAGAGTAGGCACTTTGAATATGAAGAATAATACATGCTTTCAGAATCTCTTATACCATCTTCTCAATCTCACTCTTTTGGAGATAAGGATACCTATAAGGTCAAATGTTGGGTGGTTGACTTTTTTGTACTAGTTGAACATCATGATCGTGATCTCTTTTAGGTGGTAACCCTTTCAGCATATCCCTAAACACAACTAAATGCTCATTAATAATGGCTTGTAGATCTAATGGTATAGCTCCTTTTGACGGTTGAGCTTCTAATGAGAAAAATTGTGCCATAAACCCATATGCATCCTTCCTAACAATTTTTTGCATTTGATGAGAACTCATCAACTATGGAGCTTTATCATTAATTCCACATAGTTCATAAGTCATGTTATCCATTTTTACCCCCTGGAAAAAATGGACAAACTTGGAAAATTGGACTTGATTGCTTCATGGAGTTTCAATGGAGAATATGAAGGAACACATTCAAAGAAATCCAAATAGTTGAAGAAAAATGGAAAAAAATGAAGTTTGGAGTAATGCAGAGTTTTGATGTGGGACAACTACAAAGTATATCTCAATCAAAAACTTGAGTAGAGTAACTCCAAAAAACCCACAAAGAATAAAAAGTGTAATCAATAAATCCGATGTTTCTTTACTTCTAGAAATAAACCAAGCAAATTTTCTCTAAAAACCTAATTTGCATAGTTGCCTTCTTTACATAAAAATGATGTTACTTTACTTCTAAAAGTAACTAAGTAAAGCAGTCTCCAAAACCTATAACAAAGAAAGAAGAATAAGAGTAATGTGGGAATGTGACATGGCATTACTTCGAAGTAATTCTCACTCGAAAAACCAAGTAAAGAAATCTCCAAAACCTACAATAAAGGGAGAAAGAAAATAGTAATCTAGAGATTCGATGTTGCTTTACTGCTGAAAGTAAGTAAAGCATACTTCAAATCCTGAGTAAATAATTTTGAAAAACCCGTAGAATAAGGTCAAAAAAAGAGTAATGCAAAAATGTGATGTGCCATAGTTATGTAGTAACAACACCTCACAAACCTGCAGAGAATAAATTAATAATGGCACCCCACAAACCCATAGAGAATAAATGTAGTAAGGGAGCCCTGCAAACCCGTAGAGAAGAAATGAAGTAATGGCACCTCACAAACCCATAGAGAAGGAAAGTAGTAGTGGGAGGTCAAAATCCTGCAACAAAGGAAATCAACAGTGGGGGTTTGAAATACCACAACAAAGGAAAGTAGCAGTGGGGGGTTGAAATCCTAGAACAAAGAAAGGCAACAGTGCTACTCCATAAACCCAAATGGTCATAACTTTTGACCAAGTGCTTCGTTTTTTTAGATCTTGGACTTTCCAAAAATCTCTTGACATCCTCTTCACCATGGAATCATGACAATGGGATTTATATGGGGGTAAGTTGGTAAAAAGGGGAAAAAAATCCAGCATAAAATGAACAGTTCTAGGTAGCCCAATGACCGGAATTTAATGCAATATGTTCACTTTTCTTCTCTATCAAGGAAAAGGATGTGAGGGAAGGAGTTTAGCAGGATGCCCACACCATTTTTTAGATCATTAATGAATTTTTCATGGGTGAAGTGGAATTTTGGGACTCTCTCTCTCTCTCTCTCTCTCTCTCTTCTCCTCGTCTCATCTAGCTCTCTCGCCGTCTCTCTCTCTATCTCTCTCTCTCGCTCTCTCGCTCTCTCTCCTCTCTCTCTCCTCTCTCTCTCTCGCTCTCTCTCGCTCTCTCTCTCTCTCTCTCTCTCTCTCTCTCTCTCTCTCTCTCTCTCTCTCTCTCTCTCTCTCTCTTCTTCATCTTCTTTTATATATTGTAACCTTCTAATTTTTTAGAAGTAATGGGATATTTTGGGTTATGGGGAAACTATGACATTTTTTTTCTCAAGAAAAATGAGTTGCAAGCCTTCTCTTGGGCCTGAAAAGTGTTCCAATGCATATATGCATCAAATGTAAATGAATTATGCATATTTTGAAGCAATGAAATGTATTTTTTTGGTGTTTTTTCAACCCTTTCTTATGTTTTATTGTTTTTCCCTTTCCTCTCCATTTTGTTGTGGCATTTTGTGTATGTTTTGTTCATTTTCAGGTCTATTTGTTTTTGTTTCATGGGGATTAGATGGTAAATGGTTCCTTGGGACTGTGTCACAACTGTTCTGACCTCTCTCAACTCCATTTTCCTTCTTATTTCTCTCTCGATGGGATATTTCCACTCCTTTTTACAGGTGATATCACCTCTGTTAGTGTAGGATTTAATTTTCATACATATTTTTAAACTTCTCTCTCTCTCTCTCTCTCTCTCTCTCTCTCTCTCTCTCTCTCTCTCTCTCTCTCTCCATGGTACCTCAGAATGGTTAGATTAGGATTCGTTAGCTACATTTTCCCTTTGATAAGTAGTTTAACATTATATTATGGGTAGAATAATTTGGCCTTCTCTAGAGGTCCATCTCAAGTAGTAAGTCCCACAACTTGAGAGATGGTCCTATGTTAGCAAAAAGTAGGGATCTGTCATCAGATAATCCTAGGGTGCTACTTTTTTTATAATAGTTTTAGCACGTCTGGTGGGATAGGATTAAGGAGCTTTATATCTTCATTTCAACAAGTTGATGTGTTCTTGTTGAAATCTTAGCCTTTGGAGGCATGTTCAAAGCACATCGGGTGACTCCACTGATCCAAACAACCCATTTTCTGAGTTACACCCTTTTCTCCTTTCTTTTCATCCATTTTTCTTACCATATATTTCATTTTCCTTCCATTCATGAATTTTTTCCATCATGACTTCATTTCCACCATGGAATTCTCATTTTCTGCAATGCCATTCAAACCCACCTCTAACCTTGCAAAATCCATCTTCAATCTATTGCACCACACCTCCACATTAGCCTCATGAGTAAAATCAAAATTAGTGTGCATATTCTTATGATCCAAATGCAAATCAGTTTGGTCATTCACCAAACTATGGAGTTGTTCAAGAGTAGGAGTGTGTTGATTTTGGAGGCTATCCTACACTTGGAGATGAAAATTTTGAAGGCAAAATCCTAAGAATGGAGCATATTTTTCAAGTTGTCAAGAGAAAACTACAAATCTTACATGCTAGAAAACTTGGTTTTAGGCATCCCTGTCCATGAGGAGATCTTATATCTAGTTGGCTTAGCCCATAACAAAGGCTTCAGGTAATGAGTAAATTTCTCATTCAAATGATTGGTTTCATTTCTTCATTGCAAGAATTAGAGGCTAATGGATCTAGTGTTGAAGAACCTTGTCAATGAGATGTTCCTAAGCCTTTTCTATACCAGTCTTTAATGCCTATCCATTATCAACCACCTAAGCCTAAGGTTAAATTTTTTAGCTTTCTACCTACCACCCCCATTTCCGATTCCTTTTCTCCATCTTCTTCCCTTCCACCCCACCTTCAATTCTCTTCCATTTTCTCTTCCAAAATCCCTTCCCCTCAACATGAAAATTCAGTACTTTCCCTCCCATGTCAACCATTGAAAAAACAAGTTGAATACTAACCAACCCCTCCTTTTGTATACCCAAATCCATTTTGGGAAGAAGAAAATTAGAAAACCCAAGAAAGAGGAAAGCAAGTTGAAGAACCTAGCAGAGAAGAACTGATAAGAAACTTGAAGGAATGGGCTGCAAATTTTGAGTCCAAACAGAAGCCATTGTTGGTTAAACATTCAAAAGAGGTTAGAATTGAAGAACACGTGGTGAAAGCTGATTTTACAGCAGATCAAGAACAAGAGGAACATGATCAACAATCCTTATACTATGAATGTAGTGTGCATGTTGGCACCATATTCATGGAATTTTTTTATTCATATTAGCTTGAATAATCAGTAGAGGAAGATAAATCAGCTCTAAATCCAAAAGAAGAGGATTACATGGAAGAAACTAAATCAGATTCAGATACTTTAGATTAAGATGACATCATTGAAAGCTTCTTACTTTCATTTGTAGAATTTGATTTTGTTGATGAACCTGTAATTGAGGAGAACCCTGAAGAAGACCTTTTTGCCCATATTAGTCCTTATGAAGAACAAATGGGTGATTTTATTTTTTCAAGATTCATGTTGGATGAGGAGGATGAAGAAAGAAATGATAAAAACCATGCCAAATCATTCATCAAGGTATATGATGATTCGTTTGTTGAAGCATCACAAATTCCAAATCAGCGTACAAGTAGCTCCATTCAAGGTCTACAAGATGACTCCATTCATGGAGTTGAGCTTCATAGAGGTAGGAAAAATTCAAGGATCAAGCCTTGCCCAATCAAGTATATGGCTTATTTAGAGACAAAGAAGGAGTTACAACCAGTCGTGCTTGCTTCAGAGCATGAAGAAGAGCTTCAAAGTCCCAAGGTTCAATTGCAATGCCTCTCGAAAACCAAATACAGAGCAACTTGAAGAGGTATTTTTTTTAGTTGACACTTTGGTGAAAAGGGTGCAAAATCAGCTCCTAGTCATTGTTTAGTGCCAAATCAGTCACATGGTCCCAATTTGTGAGGAAAGGCAACTACTTCTCCCTACCAATTGAGGGATTTGTTTGAGTTCCCTTTGCCTCTGACTAGAGTAGATTAGGTAGGTTTATAATCAGCAGAAGAAGCACTTGTGCATAGTCTTCATGTTTCCACTTGGAACATGTATGATCTTCCCTCTTTATACATATATTTTGTGTCATTGTTGATGTTGCATAGTCCATCTATAGGAGGCAGTGTTCATGTTTGGGAAATTAAAGTGTTAACAAAAATTCCAAGTATCTCCAAATCAACATGTGTTCTAAAACCTCTGGAGTGTTTCATCCTTTATCATGATCCAATTCAATTTTCTTCAAAACTTGGCAAAGAAATTAGATTTTGGGACAACCTCAGATGCATTCATTCATCCTTGTCTCAATATATCAGATTACAGAGGAGAGGGAAAAGAAAATTTCATATTCAAATAAATTTTCCACTCACATAAAACCTTAATTTAGAAAATTAGTATTATGTGAATGGTTAATTCAAGCAAGAAACAGATCAGTTTTAGGTCCAAGTAGTGCTTCAAGTGGATTCAGGAGTTATTCTTCAAGTTAAGATCAGTTTTCATGGTTATAAAGCTAACTTCATTCCCAATGGATACTTCAAGGCCACTGATTAACTCATCTAGTATGTAGATTTTTCATGAGTCGTCAAATTGTTATCCATTTTTACCCCCTGAAAAAAAATGGAAAACTTGGAAAATTGGACTTGAGTGCTTCATGGAATCTCAAATGGAGAATATAAAGCAATAGATTCAAAGAAATAGAAACAATTGAAGAAAAATGGAAAAATTTGAAGTTTGGAGTAATGTGGAGTTTTGATGTGAGACAACTGTAAAGTATAGATCACTCAAAAACCCAAGTAGAAAAACTCCAAAAACCCACAGAGAAGGAAAAGAGAAATATGGAAATCTGATGTTGTTTTACTTCTAAAATTAAACCAAGCAAAGTTGCTCCAAAAACCTGATTTGTATAGCTTCCTTCTTTGTGGAAAAATGATGTTACTCTACTTCTAAAAGTAACTAAGTAAAGTAGTCTCCAAAACCTGCAACAAAGAAATAAGAAGAAGATTAATGTGGGAATGTGATGTGGCATTACGGAAAAGTAATGCTCACTTACAAACCCAAATAAAGCAGTCTCTAAAATCAACAACAAAGGGAGAAAGAAAAGAGTAATATGGAGATTCGATGTTGCTTTACTGCTGAAAATAACTAAGTAAATCATATTTCAAATCTTGAGGAAAGAACTTTCCAAAACCCGCAAAAAAATGGCTAAAGCAAGAGTAATGCAGAAATACGATGTGCCATAATTGTGAAATAATGACATCCTATAAACCCACAGAGAAGAAATGCAGTAATTACACCCCGCAAACCCGCAGAGAAGAAATGCAGTAATGACACCCCGCAAACCCATAAAGACGAAATGCAATAATGGCACCTTGCAAACCCATAGAGAATAAATGTAGTAATGGCACTTCGTAAACCCATAGAGAAGGAAAGTATAAGTGGGGGGTCAAAATCCCATAACAAAGGAAATCAGTAGTGGGGGGGTCGAAATCTCGCAACAAAAAATGGTAGCAGTACTACTCCATAAACCTGAATAGTCATAAATTTTTCCCAGGAGGTCCATTTTTCAATATCTTAGACATTCTGGAAATCTCTCGGTCTCCTCTTCACCATGAAATAATACAAATCATATTTAGATGGGGATAATTTAGTGAAAAAGGGGAAAAAACACTTCCAGCATAAAATGAACAGTTCTAAGCAGCTCAACCACCTGAATCTAATGTAGTATGGCCAGTTTTCTTCTCCAACAAGGAAAAGGACGTGGGGAATGAGTTTGGTAGGCTGCCCATACCCATTTTTACATCATTAATGACTTTTTTTAGTGGGTGAAGGAGAATCTCTCTCTCTCTCTCTCTCTCTCTCTCTCTCTCTCTCTCTCTCTCTCTCTCTATATATATATATATATATATATATATATATTGTAAAATTCTCATTTTTGATAAGTAATGGGATATTATGGGATGTGAGGAAACTATGCCATTTTTGTTTCTCAACACAAATCTTCTACAAGCCTTGTATTAGGTCTGACAAGTGTTCCAATATCTCTATGCATCAAATGTACATGGACTATGCATATTTTGAAGCAATGGTATTTATGTTTTTTGTTGTTTCTTCAACCCTTTCTCATGTTTTATTTTATTTCCCTTGCCTCTTGTTTTCGTGCAAATGTGCAACAGGGAAATTGAAAATTTATAAGCATGAAAATGATACCCATGTACCAAATTTTTCATGTTTTATCATTCTAAGGCACCCCAGGTCTACCCAGTCAGTCCAGTAACTTCCTAGTTGGTGTTAATTCATTCCCCTGAGTGGTTTAGGAAAGTCAAATCAACCCCCTAGGTGATTTTAGGAGTTCATCTAAAATTAAAAGCTACAGGTAGCTGTGGGAAGGGTCGTCACTGGCCTTCCTAGGACTAGGGTGACCCCATGGAGTGGGAAAAAAAATCCAAAACAGACATGGAGGTGATTAAAAGGCCTTGGAATATCATGGAAGTTATTTAGGAAGGACTCGAAGAAGTTGGGGAAGTTTCACTAAATTTAGGGTTCACAGGCCTAGGCCGTGCACAAGCCAAAACAGTTGTAGAGCTTCAGAAGGTGATTTCAAGATCTCTGGATGGAGTTAGGAGAAAAATGAAACATCATTGAGAAGGTAATTCTAAGCCCTAAAATATGGTGAAATTGGTTTTTTCCACAACACTTTGGCGTAATGGTTCTGTAATTAGTTTTACTCATGCACAAGTGGAGTACCAAATAAAAATACAATTTTTTATGGTTAAAATGGGGGAATTAAGACCTCATCCCCTACCATTGGATTCATAAGGCCATTTCCAATCAAGATCATATAAAATTTCATCAAAAACATCCATCGAAAGCTCAAGGTATCACTATTTCAAGTTGACCTCTTGAAGCGAGTTTGGGAGTTAGTCAAATTTTGGAAGGACAAGTGTCAACTCCAGGAGCCTAGATGAATTTTTATGTCCCTCAAGTGCCTCAAGGTCATGGAAATCAAACATGTAAAAAATTTACTAGCCCCTAAGGATACTTTTGGTCACCCATGTGACTAGTTTCTAGCCCATCAGTTCTTTAAAGCTATTTTTTTGGCTTTAATCCCCTGTCGTCGGATCACTTCCACATGTCACCACCTTCCTCACCATGGAATTTGATGTCCCTCATGTCCCTTTTATGTTATGGATGTTAGGGACATGAAAATACGCCTAACTCAAAATTATAAATTTGAAATAAATTTCTAATGGTTTTCCGCTTCTTGATGTTTCTCACTACCAGAAGAAAAGTTGTAGAGAACACCATAGTCCACCATTGTTGCTCCAAACCAGATCCACCATGGAAAAAAAAACCTTCCACTCCATGAATATACATAGGTTTCAAAGAAAATATTGATCAAAAGATTCAAATGAATGAAGAACAAAAGAGAAGAGTGAAGGAATTCTTCATAAACCTTCATTGTCGTAAGACAAAGATTCGAACATATCTTGCAAGCCAATGCACAAAACGAATAATATTCTATTTCTAAGTTCTCCACTCTCAAATGCCATTAAAAACTCACCTTCAAACCTCCCGTTCCTAGCACAAAATTCTCACAATGAATAAATTTTTCTTCCAGCTCTATGAAGGAAAAACCTTAATTTCCCGTCAAACCGGCAACCGGATCGAAGAGAAATTTTACCAGTAAGATAAGAAGGAAAAAACCATATCGAAAATGTAAATTTCATCACAAACAGAGGATAAAACCAGAACTACAATTTTTGAGGTCCATCAATGGTTGACGTATCCAAAATCACTGCCAAGTCAAAAAAATTAAATTTTAAAATCTCCTAAACTATTGATCAGGTAAGCACAAAATTTCAAAGGGGTGATATTGAGAGAAAACCCATATCAAAAAATTTTGTTCCATTCAAATCCAACCCCTATAAGCCCAGTTTCTAAAAATAGCAAGTCTTCTACATAGAGGATTGCTATTTTGGGAAATTCATTAATAAAAGAACCTACGAAGGAGAGCTAGACATAGAGGATGCACTACAGTTAGAAGTTCATCAAAACAAGGATTATCTGAATTAATGAGAAGAAACAACTCTACAAGTAGCAATAAGACCAAATATAATTTGATGAGCACAAATTATCCAGAAATCCCTTAGTCAAAGAAAGCTAGAAATTCCTTCTTTTTTGTGATAACAAGTCCTTTCTTCAGAATGAAACTAGATGAACAAATATTGGAAGTTCATCTCTACCTTTCCCAAAGTAGTAAGCCATTGGACCCCTAACATAATGTCTATTCCTCCCATTGAAATTGAATACATGGGGATCTCTATTAGGTAATCTCTCATGGATAACTTAATATTATGGCATTTTCTTGAACACCAAAATTTACCTCCATCTTCAACCATGACATGAAATTATGGTGTTGGATAAACGAAATAATTTAAGCATATGGCCAACTTATGATTGATCAAGTTATGATTACTTCATGATTCAATTAATATTATCACCATTTTCTTCTTCATGAACCCAATAGCCTTGAATGTTTTTGGGGTGTTGACTCCTAAAATGGCATGACAAGATATAGTTGGTTGAGACTATTCAACCTTAATCTCGAGAACTTCTTCCTCTGCATCAATTACTTCCTCCTCATCTTGTTCCTCATTAGGACCCTCAATGTAGAATAACTTCTTCTAAGTACATTTATGTCCTTTGCTCCACTTGTTTTCATAGTTGTAACATAGGTGTTTTATTTGTTTCTCTTCAATTTTTTGAGGAGTCAATTATGTCAATTGGGGAAAAGATGGTGCTAGATTTATGTGTTCCTTGGGATTAGAGAAGCTCCTCTGATTTACAACATCTCTTTCCTCCACACGTTGAGTAATTATTGTGAATTATGATATTGAACCTGGATTAAGAAGGTGAATATGAAGTTGTATTTTATCCTTCATTCCACCCAAGAAGAGATCATTTAGATGATCCTTTGATATTCCATTCACTTGTAAGGATAAATTTTGGAACTGCTGCATATAATCCTTGATTGGACTTGTATGTTGTAGCTTGGCTATCTGGCTAAAAGAGTTCTTTGTAGCACTATTACTATAGTATGTTTGGATCTCATCAATGATCATAGACTAGGTAACAGAAATACCCTTATTTTTCTTTTTCTCACACATCCATCTATTCTAAATGAATTGTTCTCGTTCTAGGTACAAGGATATCATTTCCACCTTTTTTCCATTTAGGACTTGATGCAAATCAAATAAATTCTCCATTTGGTTGATCTAGGTGATCGGATCATTCCCATTGAATTTGTGCATATCCACTTTTAGAATAATGTTACGCCATTGGTGAGAATATCCACTAATTTTTACAAATGATCCTCCTTAGTTAGTTTGATTTGGATATGTGTGTGCATTTCTAGAGGAATCCATATGAATGGAATGATAATTTTTTCTAGTATTCATACTTAAAAGAGAAAGTATCATCTCCTTCATCATTTATTTAAACCTCATCTTCATTCACCCTGAAGGCTACCTTCCACTAAAATAAGCTCATTGTTGAGGTCAACCTTACCATATTATTAACCCTTTCCTGAAGTTTATTGACTAAATCTAATACTCCAAATCCTGAATATTCCAAATCCATATGTTCAATATTTAGAGTCATTCTTAGAGTTTCTTGACCCTTCCCTACACCTTGAGTTGATCTTCCAGTCATGATGTAAGGTTTGGGTCTCGAGCTACAAATATTAGGGTAGAAATTTAGGGTTTGGGGTTTTGTAAATTTATTGGTTGAATAGAGTGAAACATAGAGAACAATGTTAGGTTGTGGAGCATGTTTTCATGTGTGAAAGTGTTGAAGAATGTACGCTAAGAGTATTATACACTTTCTATAGTTGTCTCGTTGGGATTTGGGGCTAAGCTAGGCCCTAAGCGGGGGTTCGGGGGCACAGCCCAAGAAAAAAAAAATTGGACTTAAAACAAAACATGCCCGATATACCAAAAAATGTGATTTTTCTCATATGGGCAGGATTTTTGACCCATAGGTTTATGAGATGGTTTTGGCCCATGGTTTTTTGATACCCACGGTTTTGTAAAATTTCTTAAATAGTTGTCTACTTATGTGGTTTTGTGCATATTGTATGAATTATGTAACATTGCAGATGTGTTTTGAATTTGGGTGTGAATTTTGTAGATTTTGCTGAGCGTAGCTCCAAACAAATCTGGGTATTGTATTGAGAGAGCAGTGGCTTATAATAAAATTTGAGCAAGTGATTCTTGGTGGATGTAGCCCAAATTGGGTGAACCATGTTAAATACTACCTCTTTGTGTTGTGTTACTATTATTATGCACTTTTATTTGAGATCTGTAATATTTTCTGCATATTAGTTTCTATTGTTGCGATTCTATGAGGGATTATTCCGCATATTTTATCCCTTATTTCCTAATAACTGGTAGCAGGTCATAGTTTGGTTTGCTTAAGTTTTGAATCATAGGGAAATTTTTAGCTTGAGTGTATGGAAAATGATGGAAGATCAAGGGTTGATAAATTCAATGGGCAGAATTTTAGTCTTTGGAAGATGCGGATGGAAGATTACCTTTATCAAAGGATCTTTATATTCCGTTTTCTGAGAAGGTGAACAAACCCTCGAGCATGACAGATGTGGAATGGGATTTTCTCGACAGGAAGGCACTTGGGATGATTCTATTGTGTCTTACATCTTCAGTATTATTTAATGTTTCAAAGGAAAATACTACAAAATAATTTATGGATGCATTAGGGAAGTTGTATGAAAAACCCTCTTCCTCTAACAAGATATTATTAATGCAAAAATTGTTTAATATGAAGATGTTTGAGAATGGTTCAGTAGCATATCATTTAAATTATTTTAATACGATTTTAAATATACTAGCTTCAGTTATAATATAATTTGATGAAGAAGTTAGGGATTTATTAATTTTGTGCTCTTTACCTGAGAGTTGGAATAGCCTGGTAATGGCGGTAAGCAACTCAGTTCCAGCTAACTCAAAGTTAAAGTTTGAATATGTTGTAGGGGTGATTCTAAGAGAGGAAATGTGAACAAAAATATCTGGGGGATCTTCTACTTCAGGGAATTATTTGACAGTGGAAAATAGAGGGAGACATAAGAATAGAGGAAGTCATGAAAAATCGAAACATCGAACAAGGTCAAAATCCAAAAGTAAGATAGTATGTTGGCACTATGGAAAGTCTGGGCATGCAAAGAAGGACTATTGGGAGCTTTAGGACAAGAAACAATGGGAAGAAAACAAGGAGGAAAATGTGGAAATGGGTAATGTATGTCAGGATGATTTTATTCTTTCTTTACATAATATTGATGAATCTTGGGTTTTAGATTTGGGGGCTTCTTTACATGCTACTTCACATAGGCATTTTTTTTATTATGTTCAAGGAGATTTTGGGCATGTTTTTCTTGGTGATGATGAGCCTTACAATATAGTTGGAAAAGGATCTGTTCCGGTTAAGATGCATAATGGGAATACATGGCTATTGAAGGATGGTATACATGTGCCTACTTTAAAATGAAATCTGATATTGACGGGCCAATTGGGAAGTGGTGGTTGAACGGTGATATTTACAACTAAATATTGGAAGGTTACCAAGGGTGCTCTTATGGTGGCTAGAACTAAGAAGGTTGGAACCTTGTATTTAACCATTTATAGCACTAATGTTTGTAATCTTGTGGCTTCAGAAGTAGATACAACATTTTGGCACTATAGGCTTGGTCTATGAGCCATAAGGGCATGGACATCATAAAGAAATATTTTCTTGGATATACAGAAACAGGTTTGGAGTTCTGTGAAGACTGCATATATGGGAAACAAAAGTGAGTAATGTTTCTCAAGGTTGGACCTACAAAGAAAGAGAGTAAGTTAGAGCTAGTGCATTCTAATGTGTGGGGGTTGGCTCAGATATCATCTCTTGGGGGTTCAAGTTATTATTTTACTTTTATTGATGATGCAACAAGGAAAGTTTGGGTTTATTGTATTAGAAAAAAATCTAATGTATTTGATGCTTTTGTTAAATGGAAAGCCTTGGTAGATAATGAAATAGGTCTTAAGCTAAAATGTCTTAGGTCAGATAATGGAGGGGAGTATTAAAGCAATGAATTTGATGATTACTCTTAAGAATGGAATCTTCTGGAAAAAGATGGTTCCAGGAACTCCGTAGCAAAATGGGGTGTCAGAAAGGATGAACAGAACAATAATGGAATGTGCTAGGAGCATGAGGTTACATGCAGGATTGCCTCTTTCTTTTTGGATAGAAACGGTGAGCACAAATGTGTACTTGATAAACAGAGGACCCTCAAGTGCCTTGGATGGAGGCATACCTGAGGAGGATTGGTATGGTAAGAAAGTTGATTATTCATTTCTTAGAGTCTTTGGATGTGAGTTGTTTGTTCATATAGACAAGGATGATATGACCAAGCTAGAGGCTAAATCAGAAAAATGTACTTTCATTGGTTATGGTGGTGATGAATTTGGATATAAATGTTGGAGTATTAAGGACAAGAAAATCATTTGATCTAAGGATGTGATATTTGATGAGAAAGTCATGGATAAGCAGTAGTTGTAGGAAAACATGGAAGAATCCAAGAAATAATATGCAACATTAGAGGATCTTCTGGATGGGAAAGTGGCACATGAATCAATTCAGGAACCTCCTTAACAAGAACCCCAAACTCCTATATTGAGGAGGTCTTCTAGGGTAAGAAAATAACCTGAACATTTTTCTCCTTCTCTTTATTATTCATTACTCACTTACAGTGGAGAGCCAATGAGATTTGATGAAGCAATGCAGGTAGATGCAAGGAAGAAGTGGGAGTAATCCATGGATAAGGAGCATCAAGCTCTCATGGAGAACAAGACATGGGATTTGATGAAGCTACCCGAAGGAAAAAGAGCATTATAGAACAAGTGGGTTTTCAGAGTCAAAGAGGAAGAAGGAGTAATAAAAGATACAAGGCCGGGTTGGTGGTCAAGGGTTTTGCATAGAAAAAAGGTATAGATTCTGATGAGATATTTTCTCACGTAGTAAAAATGACTTCTATTAGAACTATTATTAGAATAGTTAGAACAGGAGACTTGCACTTAGAGAAACTTGATGTAAAGACTGAATTTATCCATGGTAATTTAAAGGAGGATCTATATAAGCAACAGATAGAGGGCTCTGAGGTCAAAGGTAAAGAGGATATGGTGTGCAAACTAAAGAAGAGCTTGTATGGCTTGAAACAAGCTCCACGTCAATGGTATAAGAAATTTGATAGCCTTCATGATGGATAAAGGTTATATTAGATGTCATTATGACCATTGCATGTATACAAAAGAAATTTGAGGATGATAGTTATATTATTCTGTGTCTGTGTGTGGGTGACATGTTGGTTGCAAGTAAAAACATGTAGGAAATAAAAGTACTCAAGAAACAGCTATGTGAATCCTTTTCTATGAAGGATTTTGGGACAGCCAAACAAATCCTTGGTATGAGAATATTTCAGGATAGGAAGGAACGAAATCTGACTTTATCTCAGGAAGAGTGTCTTAAGAAGGTCTTGGAGATGTTTAATATGCATGATGTTAAACCGGTTAGGACTCCTTTGGAAGACCATTTCAAGTTATTAAAGGAGAAGTGTCTCAAGACAGAGCAAGAGTGAAACCAGATGTCCAAGGTGTTGGTGTAGGTGGTATTTTTCTTCACTTATTTAGTGTTATTCCACCTCACTGGGTGAGTCATCTCACTTAGGTGGACATGGATCTAGGTGTCATCTTAGTTATGACAGATTCTCTTACAAAATTTGTCATATGTGTAAGTGTATCATAGGAGTTACATTCCCATTTGGGAAAGTAACTCCTCTTCTCCATTATGGAGGAATATTCCTCTTACATGGGAGTTACACATTCACTCCCCTATTTTTTCTCACCTTATTTGATCTATGACAAGCCTAAGCCAAGCCAAAGGCTTCCATTCCACTCTATTTTTTGAATCTTGAACTCTCATATGCATGCACATTGCTTTATAAAGCTTGTTTTCTTTAATCTCGCAAATCCTACATTTGGGTGAAGTGTAACTATTTGATGCACATGAATTCCTTCCAGGTCTTCGTCTTTCACTCCATGGTATCAGAGCTAAGGGGACCAGAATCACATTGCTCCACCGTGTAGTTTCTTGTGTAAGCTCTCACTTTTGCATGTGCTCTAATTGCATATTTTGAGATTCTTGTGGGTGTATGTTTTGGATTTAATGTGTTGCAGAAGCCAGTTCACTACCTATCTCTCTACCCATCTCACTACTCGGCTCGTTGGCTCGTGACCTGTTTATGCTCAGCAGTTCAGGTTTTGGCGTGAATGCCATTACATTATCTGCTTGCTTCTCGTGCATGGTTTGGTCGTTGGCTCGGTTCGTGGTTTGAACGTATTTGCATTGGTCAGTACAAGCTCATATTTTTCTATTGTGTGGGTGTGTTTGCATTGGATTTTCAAGCCTTTGAATTCATCCTCATTTTACCACATTATTCCCTGCTTCTACATCAAACTTGGATTTTGGCTCAGTTTTTTAATCGACCTCCCTTGGTTTGGCACCTCGTACTCAGTCTATGGCTTAAACGATCTCCCTCTTACATGAGCTTGTTCTTGTCTGTGTTGGTGACTCATGCTTTGGAGTTTCATCATGCATTCTCTTACATTAGTCTCTTGTTACATGAGCATTTTGCATTGTCCTTTGACCTGTTGCCTCATCTGCTTCACTGTGCAAGTTTTTTTTCGAACATGTTCGGCCTGGCTTGACTTGGTTTCAAAATTACAACTTAGCCAATTCACGTGGCTCACCAGCTTAGCACCTACACAAATTCCAGCCACCTGAAATTGGATCAGTTAAAAGGACATGGCATCACTCATTTATCCTACACTTTGCACACAACGATGCCAATCCTGTCAACTTTGGAGTATATCTATTAAAACGGCTCAGCTTTCATTTGCATGAAGTGGATTAGACCTAAAACGTGGTCCCAAGCTCTCCTCAACATAACATTGAATCTCTGTTGGTTTGGGTTTGCAGCCTTGGATATTTTTTGCATGCAGCGGCCATTTCAACTCGTGCCTGACGCACACCAACTCAATTGTCAACTCGTGCAAATAGCCTTCAGCTCGGTCCATGCAAATCCATCCCTTTTAGAATTGTTTAGCAGTCAAAAAAATCCCTCTTTTTTAATTTTTTGAGGCAAACATTTATTTCAAGACATTGTAATAATTTTTAGGCTCTAATTTGCTTGTAATTATGTCCTTCATTTATGTGTCGAAGATGGAGGGCGAGGTTCGGGGTTGACAAGAGGCTATTCCCCCCTCGCAAGCAAAACAAACATTTCCTAAAATTTGATGCCATTTCCAATGAGTACCCACACGATACCCTTTGCACCCATTTTGGGCACTTTTTTAATCAGTTTGCAAAGCTTATTGGCATTTTCCATCAGTTACGGGAATCATTTTCTTGTTATAAATTTTGACCTCGTTGCTTGGATTTGAACACTTCTTTAGTTAAAGTTGCATGATTTTTCACACATTACGTGATGACATTGTTAGCTTTGTAAATGCACTACTTTATAAAGTGTCGTATTCTGGGGGGTTCACTAGTACTCTTGGGCTTTTACATGTAGAAGCATTATCGATTGAGTTTGACATCTTGCTTTTGTGCACCTTGCACTTCTTACTTCCGCATCATGGAGGGTGCTCCTTCTAGACTTTAGCATCGTAGGATCTCTTTATAGCCTCCGCCACTTCTCACCAGGAGATGGAACTATTCAGTTTGGTGTGCTTCTATGGAACATTACTTTGCTCATGAGGGTCTTTCACCCTTCTTACTTGGGCCAGTTCCTGCACCCACTGATCATCGTCATCTAGAGGACTTTCTCGACACTTGTGACCATGTTTTTGGTCACATGATGATGTATGTCTCTAGATCTCTCTGGTTTCACATGGCAAACTCAGATCCACCCCCACCATATCTGGAGCATTCTTTAGTCCCTCTATGGAGACCCCTTCACATATTGATGTCGTCGTTGTTGTTGTTGATTCAGTGGTCTCCTCTTCCTATTCATGTGATGACAGTTCAATTGACACAAACTCACTTGGTTCTACTTCTGATGACGAGGATTGTTGCACCCAATTCTGATGTCGAGAGTACTACAGAGGACTCTTCTCCTCCTCTCACTATCCCAGAGAGTGTTGTCACATCCCACATCTCATCAGATATCAAGTAGTCTCATATAGTCATCACACCCACCTCCATTCTACTTCCAGTGTGCTAGGCCCCTTTCACTCCTCTACCCTTCATTGGATGACTCATACCTATTTGACATTGCTCTTTCTTTTTGTTGACCCCCCTCATTGGGATGAGTATCTTCCTGACCTTAGTAGTATTTTCGTAGAGTACACTTGTGATGTACTATAGGTTCCTCATCCATCTATATGTATTTCAGAAAATTTCATCATCTTCGTTGTTGGGAGTGCCCCTTCTGGGACTCTTAATACCACTTCCATTTATTCGGAGACCTTAATTGATCCACCCTTGCTTGTGGATCCATTTTCTATTGTGGGGGATGTTGTGTTGCCTTCACATCAGTTGGACATCCTTTCTATAGGTGTTCACCCCTTCAATACTCTAGTAGTTCTGCACTCGTGACATTACCATCGGTTCCTTCGCACTCACTTACTAGACCTATAGTACACTTTTGTGGACCAGATTCAGAGTTCTTTGTGTTGCTGCCTTCGGTTTCCTTCATGGAGTGGGCAGACTTCTAGCATGTCATTTTTGTCCTTCCTAAGGGCAGGCACATAGTTTGGTGTGGGTGGCTCTTCTTTAGTCCAAAGGCAGAGGATGTCATCATCAAAATTATTTTAGGAGACCTCCTAGAGCTGCAAAGTTTGGATATGTCCATGGTATTTCGCATTCCTCTGTATCCATCTTCTCTATCTTCTTCTTATTTATGAGAGATTGTCTCTTTTGTACGTGGACCTGGATAGGCTCGTCTGTGGCGGAACCCATAGTTGGCATCTTCTTAGATTAGAGAGTGGACTTGTATCCTTTGGGGGAGTTTTTCCCACCTGGTTTTATCCTTTACTCCACTTTTTGAGAGTTTCTTGTTATGTGGGTACCTCATCAGGATTTGGTCGGGACCACATTTCTCATTTTATGACTTTCCGCCTCATCCTAAGTACAAATGAAGGGGGGGTGTGTTGGTGTAGGTGGTATTTTTTCACTTATTTGGGTTATTCCACCTCAGGGGTGAGTCATCTCACTTAGTAGGTGGACATGGATCTCGGTTTCATCTTAGTTAGGACATTATTCTATACAGAATCTATCATATGTGTAAGTGGTCAGCAGAGTTACATCCCATCTGGAAAGTAACCCTCTCTCCCATTATGGAGGAAGGAATATTCTCTACATGGGCAGTTACAACACTCACTCCCTATTTTTCCTCACATCCGTTGATCTATGACAAGCTAAGTCCAGCCAAGGGCTTCCATTTTCACTACTTTTTGAATCTTGAACTCTCTATGCTGACACATTGCTTTAAAAAGCTTTTGCTTGCTTAACCCCGCAACCAAAATTTCTGCGCGCGTATCCATTTCCCCTTGCAATTCCATCCCAAGTCTAGCTTGCAGCTTGCTCTCCGAGTTACTATCAACATGAAGATCAAATTCCAGGGGCAGGAACAAATTTCACCACTCGAGTCTGCCGTTCCCGATATCGGGGACAGTGAAGTTCGCCACCTTGATTTTGGGGATTTTTTTTGGGCAAGGATGACAGATGCAAACCCTTCACCTATGGCACAGATGATTCATGACAGTGGTTGGCTTTTCTGGTGGTTTCTATCTTTGCAATGCGCAGACACAGTGCTCTCATGCGGGGCTCATTTCAGTCCCTGACTCGATTCGAGTGAAGTTGACAAACGTGCATGGGGAGCTCATGCCAAACTTGATGCTGCCGCCATTGGCACTGCCCTAAGGATTCCAGAAAAATGGACAATGCTATAGTTATCTCCAGAATCAAGCACAGGCCCTTTTCGATCAAGACAGTGAAATATATAAGGCGCGGGTGGCGAAGTCCTGGCTAAAAAACCCTAAGAAGGGGGCATCTCGTCTGTCCAAGACTCTTTTCCGTGTGGATTTCAATGAAGAATTGTCAGATCAGATTTATAATCCTACTGGCTCGGGTCATGGGTTTACCCTCTACAAATGAGTTCCATTTCTGGATGTGCCCGCTTATCAATATGGTGTGCGAGGGAACTCAGAATATCAACTGGGCAAAGATCATCAGTATGAACCTAGCGGAAAAACTGTCAAATGTACAACAAACAAAGAAATTCTATATGACTTCATACCTGATGTATACTCTAGCAGCATCGAGGCAATGGTTTGGTTTTCATCATATCGATGCTCACAAGGATGACCCCGTGTATGCCTACTGCCCGCAGTTCACCCTGGAAACCAGCAATCACAATTTCCGAAGGGTGAATGATGCTTTCACCATGTACATTGTCAGCTTACTGAGAGTGACACAAAGAGGAGATTTTCTGATGAAGCTATGAATCTGATATCGCACTACGGTGCCTATTTATCCAATTCAAAAATTTTCCTATATCAGGCTTGCTGGCTATGAGAGCACTCCTCTCAAGCTTCCTATGTTCTGCAATGACAAAATGGCCTTGATAGAAGTGTGCAGGAAATTGGAAAATTGCATAGAACCTGCAGGGATAAGAAAATTACTGGTTTGCACTTCCCCATCTCTTGGGGAAACTACACCTGCAAAACAGCCCTGGATGCACAAAATATAGAAAGAGCCCTAGCTCCCATTACTGTCCATTTCTTCAAGCCAAGACTTGTTTTGACTTGAAAAATTTTATTGAGCAGAACATCAAGATCACCTATCATCATAGGGCAGACACAGAGGACTATTGGGCTGACTGTGCTGATGATTTTGAAGCAAGAGGAGGAGGCATTATGGCAGGTTTTCTCTACAATTAATTCAAGAACTCAATTTGTACCAAGTTCCTGAAGGGCTCAAGGATGATAATTCTGACCTGTACTCATATGAGTATGACAATGTGGTCAAACACACTCCCTTGGAGGACTTGGATTGGTTCAAAAAAAAGAGAAGGATGATTTGGCTGAAATCCTAGCTCCAGTCTTAGTCAGGACCAAGATCTGGTTTGATAGGAAAGTCGTGAGCTTAGGAGGCACTCAGGGGAATCCTCCTCCAAGGATGCTTCAACACCAAGGAGGGAAGCATCGACACCCAGATCAGAAGCACCTGCAAACCCCCCCCTCCTGCCTCGTCAACTCAAGGACCTGCAGTCTACTACTCCTCATCCACCCAGGTGTATCAGAGAAAGAAGAAATTCAAAGAAGTTAAGAAGGAGCCTGTGGAAGAAGACCCCCCTGAGGAAGCATGCAGAATTGCCCTTCGGGACCAGAGAACATTATTGTTTCAGTGAAAGTGAAAGTGAAGAGAGTGAAGTGCCAGCTCCTGCAAGCGCCCCTGAAGCCCCAATGGATAAGGACAAAGAAGTCCAGAGCACTGAACTTCCAAGCACTGTTGATTCCTCTGCACCAGAGCCCCAAGCGCTCCACTCATATCTCAACTCGAGGCAACACAGTACAAACCTTGGGGCCACCATCTCTTCTCTGTCTCTTGGTCCTCTTGCCCCCACCTTCTTCTCCTCCTCCTCTTTTGCATGGGTGCACCTCTTGTCGACAGTAGGAAGAGAAAGTCTTCCTCCCGGATCTCAGGACCAAATTTTGATGTTGTGGCGGCCTTGTTAGGCACTACTCCTCCTCTCGCGCCAAAAAAGCCAGAATTACCTCCAGGATAGTGTCTGATGCTCAGGGCCAACAATTCCTGGAGATAGCCAAGCCTAAGGTAGACAAACCCAGAGCAATATTTTCAAGCATCTGATCTTGAGCTCTCAAGAATTCCCATGGGAGAGTCTACCCCTGAAGGTGAGATCCACAATCTTCAGGAAACAGTCACCAGAGTCATTGGGAGGGTAGAGAAAGGGCAGCAAACCATAGAACAGTTGGAAGAACAAGCCCAGATTCTTACAAGTTTCATCAAATCTCTTTTGTCCAAGGATAAAGTTTTGGACCCTACCCCATTGAATACTCTTCCACCATCTGTAATTTGAGCCAAGATGAAGTACAGAGTATCAAAGATATGCACAAGTATTCTGTCTATGGAAGAGCTATGGAGGCCATGGTGGATGATATGCTTGTTGCAGGATTAAACTTCATTGATGAAGGCTTCAAACTCCACGGGAAGGTGAGTAATTTGCAACAGAAGCTCTCCTCCACTATTACGAGCATTGATAAAGAACTTAAACTTTGGAGTAGTTGCATAGTAGACCTCCGCCTCATGGGACAAATAGATGAAAATATTTTGATGGCAAGCAAGGTCTTTGAAGATACAAAGGATAATTTGTCAAAGTCCTGGGTCTACAGCGTGGAATGGAAGATCAAGGTCCTGGAGGAGGCTTTGGGAGAATTAAGAATAGCTGGCAGAAGGGTGAGGCCTTCAAAACACTAGTTATATCTGCCTTTCAAAGATATACATTGCCATCTTCATGATGAGACTTCTGGTGTGCCTCTCCTTACAAGAAATCAAAGCTCAATTCAGAGCTTTTGTCAAAGGGTGATCTATTCAAGGAAAGCTCCATTTCCAAGGAAAAAATGAAGGAGATCTGCTCTCTTCAATCTGCCATAGAAGAAGCAAATAAAGATTATCATACTCATGTCGAGTTCGATAAAGAAATGGAAATGGAGAAGTGCCGGATTTTGGACTCAGTCTACTGCCAACACATCAGTCCCACGTGGCAGAGACATAGCCGAGGCGTTGAAGAGATTCAGACAGGATCTTAAAGTCGGTGGGTCCCTCCCAGTCATGAAGCACCTGTCTTCTCTCCTAATTCTTCTCTTCTCCCCTTCTTTTCTCTCGGATTTTTGTTGTATTAGTTGGGGTATTGCGATTAGCAACCCTTTAACTAATCATTAGTTAAAAGAAGTAGTTACCAAGAGTAACTAATTTGTAAACTATATAATGGCCTCTCCTCGCCATTTTGAAGGAGGAAGAACTTGGCTTATTTGAAAGTGTAAATAAATCATAAAGAAATCAATACAGAAGGATTTTTCATTCTTTTCTATCTGGTTTCCTTTATTCCAAGCTATTCATTTAATCTTGTTAGATCATTTGTCTGTATTATGCTGAGAAGCTTTGTATTCTTGCAGATGTTATTTACAGAACTTTGTGTCTTTTCAAATTTCATCTTATTAATGTGATACAAATGATCTTATTCCAATTCGTTGTACCCTCGCATGCATAAGGAATTACTCTGTCATCTATAATTCTGAATGGTGCCTTTCTGCTCGTTCTCGCATTTTCATTCCTCAGTCCTTTTGTGATTGAGATCCTTATAGAAAACACTTTCATAATATCCGAGTTATTCTTCAAGTTCGATCAGTTATTCATGGTTATAAAGCTAATTCATTCCCAATGGAAACTTACAGGCCATGATTAATCATTCTAGTATGTAGATTTTCATGAGTCGTCACATTGTTATCCTTTTTACCCCCTGAAAAAAAATGGAAAACTTGGGAAAATTGGACTGAGTGCTTCAAGGAATCTCAAATGGAGAATATAAAAGCATAGATTCAAGAAATAGAAACCATTGAAGAAAAAATGGAAAAATTTGAAGTTGGAGTAATGTGGAGTTTTGATGCTGAGACAACTTGTTAAAGTATAGATCACTCAAAACCCAAGTAGAAAAACTCCCAAAAAACCCAAAGAGAAGGAAAAGAGAAATATGGAAATCTGCTGTTGTTTTACTTCTCAATTAAACCAAGCAAGTTGCTCCAAAAACCTGATTGGTATAGCTTCTCTTGTGGAAAAAAATGAGTTACTATACTTCTAAAAGTAAACTAAGTAAGTAGTCTCCAAACCTGACACAAAGAAATAAGAAGAAGAAATGTGGGATGTGATGTGGCATACGGAAAGTAAATTGCCACTACCAACCAAATAAGCGTCTCTAAAATAACAACAGGGGAAAGAAAGCGTCATATGGAGATTCGATGTTGCTTTTACGCTAAAAATAATAAAGTAAATCTATTTTCAAAATATTGAGGAAAGAACTTTCCAAAACCCGAAAAAATGGCTAAAGCAAGAGTAAGCAGAAATACGATGTGACATAATTGTGACAACTAATGACATCTATAAACCACAGAGAAGAAATTGCAGGTAATTACACCCGCAACAACCGCAGAGAAAGAAATCAGTAATGACACCCGCAAACCCATAAAGACGAAATGGCAATAATGGAACCTTGCAAACAAGAGAATAAATGTCGTCTGGCACTTCGTAAACCCATAGAGAAGGAAAGTATAAGTGGGGGTCAAAATCCCAAACCCAAAGGAAATCATAGTGGGGGGGTCGAAATCTCGCAACAAAAATGGAGCTACTACTCAATAAACCTGAATAGTCATAAATTTTTCCAGGAGGTACATTTTTCCATACTTAAGACATTTGGAAATCTCTCGGTCTCTCGTCACCAGGAATAATACAAATCATATTTAGATGGGATAATTTAGTGAAAAGGGGAAAAACACAATTCAGCATAAAGAACAGGTCTAAGCACTCAACCACATGAATATAATGTAGTATGGCATGTTCTTCTCCAACAAGGAAAAGGACGGGGAGGAATGAGTTGGTAGGATGCCCATCCATTTTTACATCATTAATGAACTTTTTTAGTGGGTGAAGGAGAATCTCTCTCTTCTCTCTCTCTCTCTCTTCTCTCTCTCTCTCTCTCTCTCTCTCTTATATATATATCTATATATATATATCTTGTAAATTATCATTTTGATAAGTAATGGGATATTATGGGATGTGAGGAAAACTATGCCATTTTGTTTCTCACACAAATCTTCTACAAGCCTTGTATTAGGTCTGACAAGTGTTTCCAATATCTCTATGCATCAAATGTACATGGACTATGCATATTTTTGAAGCAATGGTATTATGTTTTTTGTTGTTTCTTCAACCCTTTCTCATGTGTTATTTTTATTTCCCTGCCTCTTGTTTTCGTGCAAATGTGCAACAGGGCAATTGAAAATCTTATAAGCATGAACATGATACCCATTTACCCAAATTTTTTCATGTTTTATCATTTCTAAGGCACCCCAGGTCTACCCAGTCAGTCCAGTAAACTTCCTAGTTGGTGTTAATTCATTCCCCTGAGTGGTTTAGGAAAGTCCAATCAACCCCCTAGGTGATTTTAGGAGTTCATCTAAATTAAAAGCTACAGGTAGCTGTGGGAAGGGTCGTCACTGGCCTTCCTAGGACTAGGGTGACCCCATGGAGTGGGAAAAAAAATCCAAAACAGACATGGAGGTGATTAAAAGGCCTTGGAATATCATGGAAGTTATTTAGGAAGGACTCGAAGAAGTTGGGGAAGTTTCACTAAATTTAGGGTTCACAGGCCTAGGCCGTGCACAAGCCAAAACAGTTGTAGCGCTTCAGAAGGTGATTTCACGATCTCGGATGGAGTTAGGAGAAAAATGAAACATCATTGAGAAGGTAATTCTAAGCCCTAAAATATGTGTTGAAATTGGTTTTTTCCACAACACTTTGGCGTAAGGTTCTGTAATTAGTTTTACTCATGCACAAGTGGAGTACCAAATAAAAATACAATTTTTTATGGTTAAATGGGGGGGAATTAAGACCTCATCCCTACCATTGGATTCATAAGGAAATTTCCAGTCAAGATCATATAACATTTCATCAAAACATCCATCGAAGCTCAAGGTTATCACTATTTCAAGTTGACTCTTGAAGCGAGTTTGGGAGTTAGTCAAATTTTGGAAGGACAAGTGTCAACTCCAGGAGCCTAGATGAATTTTTCTGTCCCTCAAGTGCCTCAAGGTAATGGAAATCAAACATGTAAAAAATTTACTAGCCCCTAAGGATTACTTTTGGTCACCCATGTGACTAGTTTCTAGCCCCCTCAGTTCTGTTTAAAGCTATTTTTTTGGCTTTAATCCCCTGTCGTCGGATCACTTCCACATGTCACCACCTTCCTCACCATGGAATTTGATGTCCCTCATGTCCCTTTTATGTTATGGATGTTAGGGACATGAAAATACGCCTAACTCAAAATTAAAAATTTGAAATAAATTCTAATGGTTTTCCGCTTCTTGATGTTTCTCACTACCAGAAGAAAAGTTGTAGAGAACACCATAGTCCACCATTGTTGCTCCAAACCAGATCCACCATGGAAAAAAAACCTTCCACTCCATGAATATACATAGGTTTCAAAGAAAATATTGATCAAAAGATTCAAATGAATGAAGAACAAAAGAGAAGAGTGAAGGAATTCTTCATAAACCTTCATTGTCGTAAGACAAAGATTCGAACATATCTTGCAAGCCAATGCACAAAACGAATAATATTCTATTTCTAAGTTCTCCACTCTCAAATGCCATTAAAAACTCACCTTCAAACCTCCCGTTCCTAGCACAAAATTCTCACAATGAATAAATTTTTTCTTCCAGTTATTTGACTTAATGAGGGTCCACAACATTTTTTTCTCTTTTTGCTACTCATTTGCGAAAACATCCAAATTAGCCCAAGTGGCTATAAAAATGCATTCAAATGCCAATTTACAATGGTCAAATGCACCATGTGACGAATCCTATACACTCTCCTATATATAGGGAAAACATTTGAGTTGACAAAACTCAAATATGGTAAACACGGTTTGAATGGTGACTCATTTTCTAGAGCAACCAATTGTAAATGCGCTAGTTTAACCTTGTCACCCAATGACTGGAGGCCTATAAAACCCCCTTGTGTAAGGCCTAATTCCATTTCTCCATCCAAGGAACAATCTAAAATCCCAAACCAAATTGAACTTTTAACTTTTAGCAATGATCTAAAGTTGCAAACTAGCCAACAAGGCTCTTAGAGGGGTGACAAAAAATGGATGAACAAATATTCAAAGTAATTATAATATTTTATATAGCACTCCACATGATGGGGAACACATTCATAACTTGAATTTCTCATTTTGGGGATTAAAGAGGTGTTTTGTGTGCCACTGGAATTGCATTTTATTAACTTTTGCAAGGTAAATAAAAAGGTAGTTTTAAACTAGAAAACAAGTTTGTCTTGTCAATCGGGTGGTTTTCATTATCTAGTATGGTTATCCAAGCTATCCAAACATCTAAGGAGGTAGAAATGGAAATTAGGTTTGCACTCAAAACATTTCTTCAGTTGTGTTCAAAGGAGGAAATTTCATTATTTTGTGCTACGATTAATTTTAAATTACTCGAAAACATACTCTTACTTTTAATTTATTTTTGATATCATTATAAAAAGGGAAACTAGAATAAAAAATTGTGCAAGATAGAGAAGAGAAAACCAGTCTTGGAATAACTGGTGAACAAAGTTGTAGATTTTATCTTTTTATGTGTTAATTGTATATGTTGCAAGGTTTAAAGGGATTTTAGACAGTGTTTTTTTCTCATCATGCCACCATCACATTCCATGTGACCACACTCCTTTGGGCATTCTGATCAACCAATCTAAATTATTGCACACATTTTCTACATTTTTCTTCCATGCCTACCAAGCACTAACAACAACAAAAAACTGAAAAAACCCCCTTTCCACTTTGATGAGTTATGGATTGAGTTGGTTGAATTTCATAACAAGCTCAATATTTCATCAGTTGATTCAAATATGGGGTGCATGATGAGCTACCCCCAAAAACTCAAGTGTTGGAAATTAAGTGCCCTAAAGCTAATTCAAACATATAAACCACCAACCACCATCCAAGTGCCACATCCCAATGGTGAACATATCACCAAATGTAAATGTAAGTGGTCCTTTGACCACATTTCTTTCAGGCATTTTGTCAAACCTTTTGCACATCTTATGAGAGCTCCCATCCTTTGCACATATCTTTCCATTTCATTCTATGAGGTCCCATATTTATGAGGTATTTGTTAAGTATAACCAAGGTATGAGATGGAATATTTATGAAAAGGTAAATGAACTTGGCTTGTAAATTTTAAATGCAAATATTGAAAGGTTACATGTCCTGTTTAATAAATCCATTTTGGACATACCTTGCAGCCATTTTTTCCCCCAAACTTGTGCCAAAAGTGGCATTTTGGAAACCAATTCACATGTCTTGTATTTTTCCACATTTATCGTCAAATAAAATTCAAACAATGCCAATTCCAATCTCAAACTCGCAGCACTAAGTGCGGACCAATAAGGAATAAAAACAAAAGGAAGCTTTATTTTTGTCATGAGTAGGGAACACATTGGAAAATGTTGAAAGAGCTTGGATTTACATTTATAAATACATTGATTATATGTCTCTAGAGCCTTTTAACAAATCCCTTACGTGCATATCATGTAAACAAAGTTATCCACGAACCACATGCTCTCAGGTATTTTTTCAAACAATTCACGTGCCAAGTGCCTACTTCCACACGATTTCAAAAAACCCCCAGTTTGACATAGGTTGGGAGTATGCTGGGAAGGGAAATGAATGCATCTATCCTTTCACTTGAATTTACAACATCTAACAACATCTTGACTTCCTCCATTCTTCTCATCCACCCTTTTCCATGCCTCATCACTCCCGACTGCTAGGTTGTGGAGCCTATTTTCATGTGTGAAAGTGTTGAAGACTGTACACTAAGAGTACTGTACACTTTTCATGTATCCTCGCTAGGGTTCGGGGCCAGGGACGGCAGCCCCTAGTAGCAGGGGCTCGGGGGCGCAGCCCACAATTTTTTTTTGGGCCTTAAAATGTGCCCAATATATCGGCAAACATGATTTTCTTATATGGGCGGGATTTTGACCCATAGGTTTATGGGACGGTTTTTGCCCATGGTCTTGATACCCATGGTTTTGTAAAGCTACTTAAGCAGTTGTCTATTTATATGGTTTTATGCATATGATAGAAGTATGAAAAACATTGCAGACGTGCTTTGAAATCGGGTGTGAATTCTGTAGAGTTTGTTGAGCATAGCTCTAAACAGATCTGGGTATTGTATTGAGAGAATGGTGGCTTGTAATAAAATTTGAGCAAGTGATTCTTGGAGGACGTATCCCAAATTGGGTGAACCATGTTAAATACTGTCTCTTTGTGTTGTGTTATTTTATTCTACACTTTTATTTGAGATCTTTAATATTTTCTGCATATTAGTCTCTATTGTTACGATTTTGTGAGGGATTAGTCCGTATATTTTTATCCCTTATTTCCTAAAAATTGGTATCAGAGCATGGTTTGGTTTGCTGAAGTGTTGAATCATAGGGAAAGTTTTATCTTGAATGAGAGCTATGGCAGATGATGGAAGATCTAGGGTTGATAAATTCAATGGGCAGAATTTCAGTCTTTGGAAGATGTAGATGGAAGATTACCTTTATCGGAAGAATATTTATACTCCGTTGTTTGAGAAGGTGAACAAACCCTCGAGCATGACATATGTGGAATGGGATTTTTTGGATAGGAAGGCACTTGCGACAATCCGGATGTGTCTTGCATCTTCAGTATTATTTAATGTTTCAAAGGAAAAGACTACAAAAGAACTGATGGATGCATTAGGGAAGTTGTATGAAAAACCCTCTACCTCTAATAAGATATTTTTAATGAAAAAGTTTTTTAACATGAAGATGTTTGAGAATGGTTCAGTAGTAGATCATCTAAATGATTTTAATACGGTTGTAAATATGCTAGCTTCAGTTACAATAGAATTTGATGAAGAAGTTAGGTCTTTATTAGTTCTGTGCTCTTTACCTGAGAGTTGGAAAAGCCTGGTAATGGCAGTAAGAAACTCGGTTCCTGCTAACTCAAAGTTGAAGTTTGAGGATGTTGTAGAGGGGATTCTAAGCAAGGAAATGCAAAGAAAAAGCTCTAGAGACTCTTCTACTTCAGGGAATGCTTTGACAGTGGAAACTAGAGGGAGACAGAAGAATAAAGGAAATCATGGGAAATCAAAGGATCAGGCAAGGTCAAAATCCAAAAGCAAGATAGTATGTTGGCACTGTGGAAATTCTAGGCATGCAAAGAAGGAATGTTGGAAGCTTCGGGACAAGAAGAAACAACAGGAAGAAAACAAGGAGGAAAATGTGGCAACGGGTAATGTATGTCAGGATGCTTTGATTCTTTCTTTGCACAATATTACTAAATCTTGGGTTTTAGATTCAGGGGCTTCTTTCCATGCTTCTCCACATCGGCATTATTTTTTTGATTATGTTCAAGGAGATTTTGGGCATATTTTTCTTGGTGATGATGAGCCTTGCAACATAGTTGGAAAAGGTTCTATCCAGGTTAAGATGAAAAATGAGAATACTTTGCTATTGAAGGATGTCAGACATGTGCCTACATTAAGATGAAATTTGATATCAGCAGGGAAGTTAGGAAGTGATGGTTGTACTTTGATATTTACAGTAGACGCTTGGAAGGTTACCAAGGGTGCTCTTGTGGTGGCAAGAGGTAAGAAGGTTGTAACCTTGTATTTAACCACTTATAACACTAATGTTTGTAATCTTATGGCTTCAAAAGTAGATACAACATTATGGCACTATAAGCTCAGTCATTTGAGCCATAAGGGCATGGAGATCATAAAGAAGGATTTTCTTGGATATACAGAAACATGTTTGGAGTTCTGTGAGGACTGCATATATGAGAAACAAAAGTGAGTAAGGTTTCTCAAGGTTGGACCTACAAAGAAAGAGAGTAAGTTAGAGTTGGTACATTCTTATGTGTGGGAGCCGGCTCAGATATCATCTCTTGGGGGTTCAAGTTATTATGTTACTTTTATTGATGATGCAACAAGGAAAGTTTGGGTTTATTATATTAGAAAAAAATCTGATGTATTTGACACTTTTGTTAAATGGAAAGCCTTAGTAGAAAATGAAACAGGTCTTAAGCTAAAATGTCTCAGGTAAGATAATGGAGGGGAGTATTGCAGCAATGAATTTGATGATTACTGTTCTAAGAATGGAATCCATAAGAAAAAGATGGTTCTAGGAACTCTGCAACAGAATGGGGTATCAGAAAGGATGAACAGAACAATAATGGAACGTGCTAGGAGCATGAGGTTACATGCAAGACTACCTCTTTCTTTTTGGGTAGAAGCGGTGAGCACATCTGTGTACTTGATAAACAGAGGACCCTCAAGTGCCTTGGATAGAGGCATACTTGAGGAGGCTTGGTATGGTAAGAAAGTTGATTATTCATTTCTTAGATTCTTTGGATGTGAGGTGTTTGTTCATATAGACAAGGATGATAGGACCAAGCTAGAGGCTAAGTCAAAAAAATGTACTTTCATTGGTTATGGTGGTGATGACTTTGGATATAAACGTTGGAGTATTAAGGACAAGAAAATCATTTGATCTAGGGATGTGGTCTTTAATGAGAAAGTCATGTATAAGCAGCAGTTGCAGGAAAACATGGAAGAATCCAAGAAAGAATATGCAACGGTAGATGATCTTCTGGATGGAAAAGTGACACATGAATCAGTTCAGGAACCTCCACAACAAGAACCCCAAACTCCTATATTGAGGAGGTCTTTTAGGGTAAGAAGAGAACCTGAACATTTTTCTCCTTCTCTTTATTATTTATTACTCACTGATAGTGGAGAGCCAGAGAGATTTGATGAAGTAATGCAAGTAGATGCCAGGAAGAAGTGGGAGCAAGCCATGGATGAGGAGCATCAAGCTCTAATGGAGAACCAGACATGGGATTTGGTGAAGCTACTAGAAGGAAAAAAAGCATTGCATAACAAGTCGGTGTTCAGAGTCAAAGAGGAAGAAGGAGGCAATAAAAGATACAAGGCCGGGTTGGTGGTCAAGGGTTTTGCATAGAAAAAAGGTATAGATTCTGATGAGATATTTTCTCACGTAGTAAAAATGACTTCTATTAGAACTATTATTAGAATAGTTAGAACAGGAGACTTGCACTTAGAGAAACTTGATGTAAAGACTGAATTTATCCATGGTAATTTAAAGGAGGATCTATATAAGCAACAGATAGAGGGCTCTGAGGTCAAAGGTAAAGAGGATATGGTGTGCAAACTAAAGAAGAGCTTGTATGGCTTGAAACAAGCTCCACGTCAATGGTATAAGAAATTTGATAGCTTCATGATGGATAAAGGTTATATTAGATGTCATTATGACCATTGCATGTATACAAAGAAATTTGAGGATGATAGTTATATTATTCTGTGTCTGTGTGTGGGTGACATGTTGGTTGCAAGTAAAAACATGTAGGAAATAAAAGTACTCAAGAAACAGCTATGTGAATCCTTTTCTATGAAGGATTTTGGGACAGCCCAAACAAATCCTTGGTATGAGAATATTTCAGGATAGGAAGGAACGAAATCTGACTTTATCTCAGGAAGAGTGTCTTAAGAAGGGTCTTGGAGATGTTTAATATGCATGATGTTAAACCGGTTAGGACTCCTTTGGAAGACCATTTCAAGTTATTAAAGGAGAAGTGTCTCAAGACAGAGCAAGAGTGAAACCAGATGTCCAAGGTGTTGGTGTAGGTGGTATTTTTCTTCACTTATTTAGTGTTATTCCACCTCACTGGGTGAGTCATCTCACTTAGGTGGACATGGATCTAGGTGTCATCTTAGTTATGACAGATTCTCTTACAAAATTTGTCATATGTGTAAGTGTATCATAGGAGTTACATTCCCATTTGGGAAAGTAACTCCTCTTCTCCATTATGGAGGAATATTCTCTTACATGGGAGTTACACATTCACTCCCCTATTTTTTCTCACCTTATTTGATCTATGACAAGCCTAAGCCAAGCCAAAGGCTTCCATTCCACTCTATTTTTTGAATCTTGAACTCTCATATGCATGCACATTGCTTTATAAAAGCTTGTTTTCTTTAATCTCGCAACTCCTACATTTGGGTGAAGTGTAACTATTTGATGCACATGAATTCCTTCCAGATCTTCGTCATTCACTCCATGGTATCAGAGCTAAGGGGACCAGAATCACATTGCTCACCACCGTGTAGTTTCTTGTGTAAGCTCTCACTTTTGCATGTGCTCTAATTGCATATTTTGAGATTCTTGTGGGTGTATGTTTTTGGATTTAATGTGTTGCAGAAGCCAGTTCACTACCTATCTCTCTACCCATCTCACTACTCGGCTCGTTGGCTCGTGACCTGTTTATGCTCAGCAGTTCAGGTTTTGGCGTGAATGCCATTACATTATCTGCTTGCTTCTCGTGCATGGTTTGGTCGTTGGCTCGGTTCGTGGTTTGAACGTATTTGCATTGGTCAGTACAAGCTCATATTTTTCTATTGTGTGGGTGTGTTTGCATTGGATTTTCAAGCCTTTGAATTCATCCTCATTTTACCACATTATTCCCTGCTTCTACATCAAACTTGGATTTTGGCTCAGTTTTTTAATCGACCTCCCTTGGTTTGGCACCTCGTACTCAGTCTATGGCTTAAACGATCTCCCTCTTACATGAGCTTGTTCTTGTCTGTGTTGGTGACTCATGCTTTGGAGTTTCATCATGCATTCTCTTACATTAGTCTCTTGTTACATGAGCATTTTGCATTGTCCTTTGACCTGTTGCCTCATCTGCTTCACTGTGCAAGTTTTTTTCGAACATGTTCGGCCTGGCTTGACTTGGTTTCAAAATTACAACTTAGCCAATTCACGTGGCTCACCAGCTTAGCACCTACACAAATTCCAGCCACCTGAAATTGGATCAGTTAAAAGGACATGGCATCACTCATTTATCCTACACTTTGCACACAACGATGCCAATCCTGTCAACTTTGGAGTATATCTATTAAAACGGCTCAGCTTTCATTTGCATGAAGTGGATTAGACCTAAAACGTGGTCCCAAGCTCTCCTCAACATAACATTGAATCTCTGTTGGTTTGGGTTTGCAGCCTTGGATATTTTTTGCATGCAGCGGCCATTTCAACTCGTGCCTGACGCACACCAACTCAATTGTCAACTCGTGCAAATAGCCTTCAGCTCGGTCCGCATGCAAATCCATCCCTTTTAGAATTGTTTAGCAGTCAAAAAAATCCCTTTTAGAACTTTTTTAATTTTTTGAGGCAAACATTTATTTCAAGACATTGTAATAATTTTTAGGCTCTAATTTGCTTGTAATTATGTCCTTCATTTATGTGTCGAAGATGGAGGGCGAGGTTCGGGGTTGACAAGAGGCTATTCCCCCCTCGCAAGCAAAACAAACATTTCCTAAAATTTGATGCCATTTCCAATGAGTACCCACACGATACCCTTTGCACCCATTTTGGGCACTTTTTTAATCAGTTTGCAAAGCTTATTGGCATTTTCCATCAGTTACGGGAATCATTTTCTTGTTATAAATTTTGACTCGTTGCTTGGATTTGAACACTTCTTTAGTTAAAGTTGCATGATTTTTCACACATTACGTGATGACATTGTTAGCTTTGTAAATGCACTACTTTATAAAGTGTCGTATTCTGGGGGGTTCACTAGTACTCTTGGGCTTTTACATGTAGAAGCATTATCGATTGAGTTTGACATCTTGCTTTTGTGCACCTTGCACTTCTTACTTCCGCATCATGGAGGGTGCTCCTTCTAGACTTTAGCATCGTAGGATCTCTTTATAGCCTCCGCCACTTCTCACCAGGAGATGGAACTATTCAGTTTGGTGTGCTTCTATGGAACATTACTTTGCTCATGAGGGTCTTTCACCCTTCTTACTTGGGCCAGTTCCTGCACCCACTGATCATCGTCATCTAGAGGACTTTCTCGACACTTGTGACCATGTTTTTGGTCACATGATGATGTATGTCTCTAGATCTCTCTGGTTTCACATGGCAAACTCAGATCCACCCCACCATATCTGGAGCATTCTTTAGTCCCTCTATGGAGACCCTTCACATATTGATGTCGTCGTTGTTGTTGTTGATTCAGTGGTCTCCTCTTCCTATTCATGTGATGACAGTTCAATTGACACAAACTCACTTGGTTCTACTTCTGATGACGAGGATTGTGCACCCAATTCTGATGTCGAGAGTACTACAGAGGACTCTTCTCCTCCTCTCACTATCCCAGAGAGTGTTGTCACATCCCACATCTCATCAGATATCAAGTAGTCTCATATAGTCATCACACCCACCTCCATTCTACTTCCAGTGTGCTAGGCCCCTTTCACTCCTCTACCTTCATTGGATGACTCATACCTATTTGACATTGCTCTTCTTTTTGTTGACCCCCCTCATTGGGATGAGTATCTTCCTGACCTTAGTAGTATTTTCGTAGAGTACACTTGTGATGTACTATAGGTTCCTCATCCATCTATAGGTATTTCAGAGGATTTCATCATCTCCGTTGTTGGGAGTGCCCCTTCTGGGACTCTTACCACTTCCATTTATTCGGAGACCTTAATTGATCCACCCTTGCTTGTGGATCCATTTTCTATTGTGGGGGATGTTGTGTTGCCTTCACATCAGTTGGACATCCTTTCTATAGGTGTTCACCCTTCATACTCTAGTAGTTCTGCACTCGTGACATTACCATCGGTTCCTTCGCACTCACTTACTAGACCTATAGTACACTTTTGTGGACCAGATTCAGAGTTCTTTGTGTTGCTGCCTTCGGTTTCCTTCATGGAGTGGGCAGACTTCTAGCATGTCATTTTTGTCCTTCCTAAGGGCAGGCACATAGTTTGGTGTGGGTGGCTCTTCTTTAGTCCAAAGGCAGAGGATGTCATCATCAAAATTATTTTAGGAGACCTCCTAGAGCTGCAAAGTTTGGATATGTCCATGGTATCTTCTGCATTCCTCTCGTCTCCATCTTCTTCTATCTTCTTCTTATTTCTGAGAGATTGTCTCTTTGTACATGGGTACCTTTATAGGCTCGTCTGTGGGCGGAACCCATATTTGGCATCTCTCTTAGATTAGAGAGTGGACTTGTATCTCTTTTGGGGGGAGTTTTTCCCACCTGGTTTTCTCCTTTTACTCCACTTTTTGAGAGTTTCTTGTATGTGGGTACCTCATCAGGCTTTGTGTCGGGACCCATTTCTCATTTCTGACTTTCCGCCTCATCCTAAGTTACAATGAAGGGGGGGTGTTGGTGTAGGTGGTATTTTTCTTCACTTATTTAGTGTTATTCCACCTCAGCGGGTGAGTCATCTCACTTAGGTGGACATGGATCTAGGTTTCATCTTAGTTATGACATATTCTCATACAGAATCTATCATATGTGTAAGTGTGTCATAGGAGTTACATTCCCATCTGGGAAAGTAACTCCTCTTCTCCATTATGGAGGAATATTCTCTTACATGGGAGTTACACACTCACTCCCCTATTTTTACTCACCTCCGTTGATCTATGACAAGCCTAAGTCAAGCCAAGGGCTTCCATTCCACTCCATTTTTTGAATCTTGAACTCTCATATGCATGCACATTGCTTTAAAAAGCTTGCTTGCTTTAATCTCGCAACTCCTACATTTTGGTGAAGTGTAACTATTCGATGCACGTGAATTCCTTCCAGGTCTTCGTCCTTCACTCCTTCACAAGGTACCTTACTCATCATCATTTGAAAGTTTGATGTATGCCATGGTGTGCACCAGGCCTGATATTGCCCATGCATTAGGAGCGGTGAGTAGATTTATGAGTGATCTAGGTAGAGATCACTGACAGGCAGTAAAGTGGATCCTTCAGTATTTGAGAGGTACCATGGGGATAGCTTTGTGCTACAGTGGATCAGACACCACTTTGTGTGGTTATGTAGATTCAGATATGGCTAGAGATGTAGACAGTAGGAGAAGCACGATAAGTTATGTTTACACTATAGGTGGGACAACATTAAGTTGGATTTCACGACTACATAAGCTGGTGGCTTTGTCAACCATGGAGGCTGAGTATGTTGCTGCCACAAAGGAAAGCAAAGAAATGATTTGGTTACAAAAATTGATTGAGGTGTTGGGTCATAAGGAGGAAATAAATCTTCATAGTGACAGTCAGAGTGTTATACACCTAGCTAAGAACTCTATTTTCCACTCTAGGATGAATCATATATAGTTAAGGTACCATTTCATTAGGACATATTTGGAGGAAGAGAAGTTGAATATGGAGAATATTCATACCATCCAAAATCCTGCAAACATGATGACCAAGTTGATCACAAGAGAAAAACTAAAGCTATGTTCATCTTTGGTTGGTCTTCACGAAAACTAGTGAAGGGTTGAGAAGCTTGCTCAGAGAAAAACTAGTCTCCAAGTGGGAGATTGTTAGGTTGTGGAGCCTATTTTCATGTGTGAAATTTTTGAATACTGTACACTAAAAGTAATGTACAATTTCCAAAGTTGTCTCACCGGGGTTCAGGGTCGGGCCGGGCCCCGAGCGGGGGTCTGGGGGTGCAGCCCCCCAAAAAAAATTTGGCCTCAAAACAAAACGTGTCTGATATACTAGGAAATGTGATTTTTCTCATATGGGCGAGATTTTTGACCCATAGGTTTATGGGACGGTTTAGGCCCATGGTTTTTTGATACCCATGGTTTTTTAAAATTGCTTAAGCAGTTGTCTACTTATGTGGTTTTATGCATATGGTAGGAATTATGTAACATTGCAAATATGTTTTGAATTTGAGTGTGAATTTTGTAGAGTTTTATGAACATAGATCCAAACAAATATGGGTATTGTATTGAGAGAGCGGTGGCTTGTAATAAAATCTGAGCAAGTGATTCTTGGTGGACGTAGCCCAAATTGGGTGACCAAATTAAATATTGTCTCTTTGTGTTGTGTTATTATTATTCTGCATTTGTATTTGAGATCAGTAATATTTTCTGCATATTAGTTTATATTGTTGCGATTCTACGAGGGATTATTCCACATATTTAATCCCTTATTTCCTAACAAACAAAACCTTAACTAATTTTTGTCAAGATTTTTAAAAATATAAGAAACTTGGAAAAATTCCCAAAATTGTAGCCTAGGTAGCGAATTTATGAAAAAAAATAAAATTGATATAACTTTTGCAAAATAAGTCAGAAATATTGAAATTTGGAGAGGATCTTATTTGACTGATTTCGCAACACCCAATAAAAAATTACCAAAAAAATAGTTACCATTTTTGAGATATAGTCAGATATTCACAATTAGGGTTTTGACATAGTCTGGCCCAGATCAAGCTCTAATACCACTTGTAATGAGATTACTTATATAGATTTGAATATTACTAGTAATAGAACACAAAATAACACCAATATATATATAAATGATCACAATATGCAAGTATAATGACTTAGCCACTTCAAGGGGACAACCTCCAAACTATATAAGAAGACTCAAGTGCTCAATATGATGATGATATCCTACTCTCTAACTCCTATATATCCTACTATATTATCGAAATCCCTAAGGCCAACCCACCAAGCATATGAAAGCATAAATAATTATGATATGACATGACAAGAGATTATGCTAGCCACATGTCAACTATTTGTATATCGATATATGAACTAGGGTTAAAGGTGGAACAATATTCAAGTGTACTCTATCCTTGATTCAATTGTTTACTTCACACATTTCTATTTTTATTTCTCTTAGTTAAATTTTAATTTCATATATCATGAGCATTGAATACACTTTTCTTCTTTTACAGGTTCATTCTTATCCCAACAAAAGGCAACACATGGAACAAGGAACAATCTCAAGCATAAAATGCTCAGGAAAAGGTAATGTTCAGTTAAAAATGAGGTAATCCTTTTCACTGCATGCAAAAGTAATCCTACAATTTCCATTCATAACCTTATTGGTTACAACCTTCTTCAGTTCTCTATAACATACACTCTTCTTATCTACTTTATGCTACTGAATATCCATTCACCAACATAAAGTGAGGGGAAATGTAGACACAAAATTATGCACTTATTACTACTACATTATGTCTCTAATATGTCATTATTTGCATGATTCCTAAGAGATAAGATTAGACACTAGTAACACCTCTCATATTCCTTCTATTGATTTTGATTATGGCATTCTCTTATGCTTTCTAGACTTGTGCCTTTTGGTCATGTCATAGTTATCCTTGTCTCTATCTATGGTTTATTTTTTTGTTTCTTGTCCTAGGGATAGTAGTTCCCAGTAAAGACACTAATGCTTGGGCACTAGTGTCCCTTCCTGGTGCTTTTTTCCACTCTTTATTATATTTCAAATTATCACTTGGCACTTGATTTTGGATATTTTTTAATTCTTATTTCATGTTTGGGGTTGGCCTTCGGTGTCACTAAATGTCAAAATTCAAATAAAGGAAACATATATATACACAAAATATAAACTATTCTAAATGGCAATTGGGATATTACTTTCTATCTACTACTTGGGAAAAAGGAGCAACTTAAGGATTGCATTTGGGCCACATTATACAGTAGATAGGAAGGCCTAATTCTAAATTTCATGGTACACATCATCTTCGGGGGAAAGTAGTTGTAGCCCATTATCTTGGTGTAACTTGCACAAGAGAAACCTAGTTTTAAGGGACACAATTCTATCACACATACTAGAACTACATTGATTCTAAAATGTAGTACAACACTCGGTAACAATCACATTGAGGTTACCACTGAGGTCATTTTGACTCAAGCAAAATAAATATTTTATTTAGTCTAATGTGTGTTTGAGTCTTATGAAGGTAACTAGGGTTTATTTTATAGGTATAGGTGCAATAGGAGAACCCTAAAGTGAAGTGGATGTGACACAAAGCGAAGTGAAGATGAAATTATTGGATACTGAAAGAACTAGATTTGCACTCTTTGCTAGGAAATTATTGCTAAGATCAGACACTAGCACCCCATACAAGCTTTTCCAAACCCAGGTAATATTATCCTGCATATTGTCTTATCATTATGTTCCAAACGAAGCACATACAATCTAGATTGAGCCTATTCCACCATCTATTAAGCCCAGATCTAGTTTAGACAACCTAATATAAGTTAATTAACTCTTATCCTCTTTTTCGTTATATTTTCTTATCATTATATGTTGATATATTACATTTTTATGATATTTCTGATTTGGTCCAGTCCTGTGATTAAGATTTAATATCTATTAAATCAAGTGCAATAGGATAACAAGGTGTAATGTATGGAAAGGGAAAATCATAATGACTAGGACAAATGTGTGTAAAGGGATTGTGTGGACTACTTGGATACGAGATAAAGTAAGTCAGAATTCCAACTACTTATAAACATATTCCACTCAATGGAGTAAATGTTACTATATGCCTAGATTTGGATCATCTGAAAGATGTGTTAGTTGATATAATAATCACCAAATCAATGCTACTAAAAATGATGGGCTTATTATGCCATTAAAAACGTGAGGTATAATCATGGGTTCTTTATCAAATAAAGTGGGTACAATATTCATGATCTAAATCTAAACCTACACATAATCACACTTAGGAAAATGTTAGTAGTTTTTGGTGGTTAGGGGAGTTTCCTCAACCATATCACTAACCATTTAAGGTGATACAAGAAATTTTATTTAAGTAAAATGACAAACTAATGCATGAAAATGAAAAAATATACCTGAATCAGTAGCAAGACAATCGTAGTTGCAATTCACTAAAAATCGTAAGGTGATCACAAGTCAGTCATAGTTGTGACTAACACCTATGTTGAAATTTCACAAAAACAATTATGTGGTAAGTTGCACCTATCCTTTTTTATCTGCCTTCACTTGTTCAAGACCTACAAAACAAAAATATGCAAACAAAGAAGCAAAAACTCAAGTATGGGCTCAAATGCATAAAGAGTTAGGGGTGGATAAGAGTGTCTAAGAGGATGAAATGGTGGGGTGAGTGGTGTTTTATATATTTTAAGTGCATAGGGGAATGGGACATATACGGGTGCAATGTGTATAAATGGGTGAGATGATAAGGGTCGATAGTGCATCAAACATGCAAATGGGATAGACAAAATTATATGTGAGTGGGTGATGGTTAGTAAATGCAAAATGAGGTGTCTTTTATCACCATTTTGTGGGATTATTTGATTTTTCTAGTATTATAATGTTTTATGATGTTTTTGGTATGTTTAATAAGATACCTTATGTGCAAGGTATGTTTTCTAGTGTCTACATTTCCCCCCTTTTTGGGTTATGTGTTATAGTAGGCATGATGTATCTTTAAAGATGAGATGGGGGTCATCCAAACCTATGATAATGGTTTATGTAGTCACAAGATTGGGTGGTTGACTGGATAAACAAGAACCTAGAAATTGGATTGATGGGCCACTTCAACCAGAGTCTGTGAAGGGATTGATAGGTTGATTTTCAAGGCAGAGACTATTCAGTCAATTGACAAAGATGATTTGATGATTGGGTGTCGTAATAATTGATGTTATCCCCCTAGAAGTGACAGTTTTTGGATTCATAGGTTTCCCTAGCACAGATGAAAAGTGACAGTTGAAAATGATAGAAAAATGAACAGTGGTGAAGGCATGACAAGTGGAAAAACAAGGACAATGTTTCCCTAACCATGTGAAGATTAAAATTTTATGGTTTATGTGTACAAAAATAAATGCCAATTAGAGGATGTGAGAGTGGTAAGTGGAGAGACATTGTGTCGATTCATAAGAAAATGTAGATTTGAGTTGATGGCAAGCTAGGTGGTGAGATGGGTGAGCTAAGTGAGTGAGATAGGTGGACGAGTAGGTGGGGTGAGCTGGACAGGTATGTTGGCTGAGTGAGTTGGCTAGGTGAGATGGATGGAGAGTTGTGTGGAGAACTGAATGGGAGATCTAGGGAGGGAGTGAATCGATGGAACATGGGGAGGAGGGTTATGAGTTGGGCTAGGCTTTGGCCAAGTCACTATAGTGACTCAATGGGTTGCAAGGTGAGGAGGGGGCACCAAGAAGAGAGAGTGTGCTAGTCATGGGTTCAAATCAATTGAGGTAGGTAGGGATAAATGAAAAGGGAGCAAGGGGTGAGTGAGGGAGGCTAGGAAGAGAGAGTGAGCAATCTGAAGAGGGGAACAGGTAGGTGGGAGTGAGGATATTTTTGAGTCACAAGGGAAACTTGGCCAGGGAAGGGTAGGATAGGTCGGGGCCATGGGAAGTGAGATAGGTCATCAGGGTTGGTTCGAGTCGCTATAACGAGTCAATGCATTGGGAAATGGGTAGGTTAGGCCATGTACGGGAGGAAGTCGATGAGTTGCAGTAATGACTTGATTGAGTGAGGAAGGTGAGAATGGAAATGTGAAGAGGTAAGGTAGTTAGGTGAGGTCCAACAAGGAGGTGGGGATGGTGAATTGAGTGTGAGGGGTGAAGTGAGTGGATACATGAAGGGGTTAGGTGATTCATGTGGGTAACTCATTGGGAGGGTTTAGGGATAGGGAAAGCTCGGTGTGTGGTGTGAGCTAGTGGGAGAGGTGATGGTGAGATAAGGTAGTTACATGACTCAGTGGCTAAGAGGTGGTGAATGAGGAATGGTGAGAGTGGGAAAATGACTGTAATATAAATTACATGAAGAGAGAAGATGATTAAAAATGTGTGCATAAGTAAGTGGATGTCGAAGGATGCTCATTCAAAATGAAGTGGAGCATAAGTATGAAAGTGACATGGGTGCAATGATGGAATTCAAAATTTGTTTAGGTGTATAAACGTGGTTTGAAGAAAGAGTGTTAGTGAACACATGATTATCTTGAATCCACGAGACATGAGACAAAAATGTGAGCTAAAAAGGGAGCTTGATCAAGGTCTAAACCACATAAGGAGACATACTAGCCTTGAAACTCATTGAGATCTTGAGTGTGTGTTTGAATGCTAATTACTACTTAAAGTGAAGATCTATAAGACAACGAGTAAAAACACAAGCCAACATGTAGGTGTGAGTGAAATAGGTAATTGGCGATTAATGAAATGGAAGGTAATTGTAAGTCGTGCATTGCCCCATTGCTAGCTATGTCTCCATAGCCATGAGAAAGATACATTTGATTCTAGTCAAAACATTGCTCTACTATCATCCAGATTTCCATATCCCTAATAGAGATACTAGAAAAACCCCTGAGAGTGAGTTTTTTATATTGCTCTTTTTTCTTGTTCTTTTATATTTTTGTGTTCTTTAACAAATAGATTTTTATTTCTTTTCTTTCGTTTTGACACAATATTAAACTCTCTTGTTTTTACCAAGGGGTATAAAATAACTAGTGGCTTGATGGAGGGAATGAAAGTGATTATCGAGAGGACATTGGCAAGCTTCAACAAATGATGCCCGAGGGTCTTCACAACAAGTTATTAAGTGTGTAATAGTGCATGGATCTCTAGGAGGAAATTTATTACTAATTCACCAAGTGAGGAGAGACCAAGTTCAAGAAATTGTAGTAGAGACTATTGACACACAAAATGTGACAACACAATAATCAATATTTCACCCAAAAGCTATGAAAAAAACTGAGACGTGGAATGTGAACAAACTATAAATGAAATATGTAGTAGCAAACTGAGAATTAGGATGAAATATGAGTGAATGGGGGAATTGTGGACGAACATCCATGAAAAAGTGTTGTTTATTGCAATTTTTTGGGATATATAGATTTTTTTGATTTTAAAAGATGTTTAGCTATGTGGAGTTGTGTGTTTTTGTTTGTGTCAATGGTCATAAAGAAAAATGTGTGGAGAATCGGGATGTGTTTGAAATTTAGGCCAAAATGAAGAGAAGTAAAATGTGTGGAACACACATAATGTTATAATGAAGACAAATGAGGGACTAGATGAATAAGAAACATGATGCATAAAAGTAAGTGATAAATGAGGTAGATAATACGATCGGAAAGGATGATGTAGATGATGAGTGAAGAAATAAATCCAAACACAATCCATGTGATGGTGGTGAGTGGAGGACGTGAGTTTGGGGATGAAGAAAACAAGAAAGGTGTTGAGTGTGGTGGATGTGTGAGAATGTCAGGAGGATAAGGACATGAAAATAAATCACTGTAGAAGATGAAGTGATATGAATCATAGTGCTAGTGATGGTGTCAGGTGGATGAGGAGTAGATAACATACTAATGTCTAGAGAAAGTGTGAGAGCCAAGGGTATGGGCTTGTGATTAATGGGTGTGATGAGAGGATGATTGCATAGAATAGGAAGGGGGAATGTAAGAGTGGATATCAAACAAATGAGAATGTGGGAGAAAATCAAAGTGATGTGAAAGTGTAATTTTTTGTGAAGGATGCTTGTGAGGAACATGTGTAAGAATAAATGGTTATATGGTCATGACAGATGATGTGAATGAAGGAGGATCTCGTAATAAGAAAGGTTCCTAAATGAGTGGTGATGGAGGAAAGAAGGTGAATGTGGAATAATTATCCAAAAGAGGTGAAGCAATGAGAGCAAGTGTAGGTAACTTGTGAGGAAGATATATAAGAAAAAATGGATACAAATGACAAGGAATTGATGCAAAGGGAGTGTGAATGAGCTTAATAGATGGTATAGAATGCAATGGTGGTGCCTTAAGAAAGAATGTTGCTTGAATGAGTGATGATGAAAGGAATTAGATACAGGCGGAAGAGGGATCTTAAATAGATGAAGTGATGGGTGAACTGAGATGTGATGAAGAGTGTAATGTAGGTGTGGTGATTGGGTGGAGGAGAAGTTGGGTGTATGTGACCAATGTGAGTGATGAACGAGAAGCTGTGGTGGGAAAGATATAACCACATGATGATATAAATGGTGGAAATGTGGAGAAATTCAAGAAGAAGGATGATGAGACCATGTCTAAGGTGGAAACATATGATATTTTAGATTGAGAAGAGAATAATGTAGATGATGAGACACTCGGAGAGCATGATGATGTGGAGGTAGTAGGAAGTGATGAGTTGAATTGTGAAGTGGATGACATAGGTAAAGAGGTAAAAGGTGCACACGATGGTATGTGGTCTAAGGTGGGGACATGTGATGATGCAGGTGATGGAGACACAAAACATGGGGAAGAAGTGTAAATATTAATGCATGAATTAAGTGGATTAGTGTTAGTAAGTGTAGTGGGAAATGGAGGCTCGATAGTGATGTCACCCTTTTCGAGGAGGTATTGAATGATGTTGCAAAGTTTGGGACATGAGTAAGTGGAATGATTGTTACTACGATGATATGAACATGTTCCATGGGAGGAATTCCAAAAGGATGGGGGTGGTTCAAGAGGTAGAGTGATGATATGGGCATCAAACAACTTGTGGATAATAAAAGAAAGTGACTCAATCAAAGGAGTGAATTTGCGAGGGGGTTGGATGAAGTTATGAGCCCTAGGAAAATGTAATGAATGTGAAGATGTGGGTGTAGAAGGCGACGAGAGGAAAGGAGGATATTATTGGAGGATATTGTGGACATGCATATTTGATGGTGTAGTAGGTGGGGCAAAAATAGAAACACGTGGCAAAGAAGGAGGACGACCAAGGTGGACATCCTTGAGGCACAGTGCCATGTGCATGGCCTCATTAAATGTGTGTAGTGGATGAATTTATAAGTGATGTGAGATGTGGGGGACATAAATTTTGGAAAAGAGATCAATGATCTCATATTGTGGGAGTGGAAATGAGAGGTGGTGAACAAGATCATTCCAACATGCAATAAAATCAAGAATTGACTCGTTATGGGATTGACGAAGCATATAAAGGTCAACTAGTGTTGTTTTGGTTGTAATATGGATGAAGAAGTGGGATATGAATGTGTCAAAAAGTTGTGTGAATGTGTACATGTTATGTTGTGGGAGACGAGAATACCAGTCAAGTGTTTGTCCAATGAGTGAAAGTGGGAAATTGCAGAGGAGTGCATCATCATGTTGAAGGAGGTGATATGAGTAGTGAAATAGATACAAGTGATGTTGGGGGTCCTTCGTGCCATCAAAGTTATCAAATGTGGACAATTTGAACTGTGTCAGATTGGCACCATGGGATGAATAGGCTCATTGCAAATGGTGTGATAATTCAGTGCAGGTGGAAGTCGCCCCAAGTGTTGGGATTCAAGCTTAGTAATACAGTCAAATAGGTGTTGATGAAGCAAATTGGGGTGAGAATGAACATGAAAATGGTTATAATCCATGAGGAATGTTAGTCACACCTGTAACTAGGACTGTAAAACATGAGTAAAAAAAGTGAGCAAGATGATATGAATCAAAAATTATAGGGCAGTCGCAGTTGTGATTGAGTCTGGGAAAATATGGCAGTTAAAAAATCACAACACAGTCATAGTTTTGGTAGAGACTAGGAAAATTCATAACTCGGAATGACTATCAGAAATAGGTATTGTAGTATGAGAATATGGTTACAAAGAATAGGAACATTCATAGGTGTGACTAAGATACAATGGAAATTGAAGTGAAGTATTTTGATGAATGTGATGATGTGAATTTATTTGTCTTGACATTGAATATGTGTCTGTTTTGTTTGGTTTCCTATGGAAGGATCTCTCTCTAAATACCAAATGTTATTTGAACGATAATCATTCACTAGAGAATGTCTAGTCATGGACCTTACCCCCTTCGATAAATCAAGATAGGGCCATCACCATGGACAATCTTAGCTCTACCTCACGGGTGAAACTAGTCAATTAGGTTGGGTTATTGACCCTTTTCATCGACGAGTCCTCTCAATGTGCCAACTACTTTGGGGTTCCTATGGTACTCCTCATAATGTGTTTTAGGGCTTATTCCCAAGTACTTCCCATAGTTATGCAGATGGGTATTTACCGTTATCCAAACCTGTATTTAATGTGTATTCATTCCCAAGTCTTTCCCTTAATAATAAACAAGTGTTTTTTGTGTTTTTGTAGAAAAAAAATCATAGAACAGTCACACTTGAGATTACCCTACAACTAGATTGTTAGATTTTTTGGCAGAAAAATTACAACACAATCGTAGTTACGAATGCCCTGCGACAATTTTTTAAAAATTATTTTTAGCAGATAAAAATGTTAGGGAAGAACAAAAAATAAACTGAAAATACTACAAAACTCTAAACAAAACAATATTAGATTCAGAAAACAAAGTAATTTACCCATAACCAAAATGGGCCCACCATGGTTGCCAAAATGTATGCCTAGATTTGGATCACCTACAAGATGTGTTAGTTGATATAATAATCACCAAATTAACACTACTAAAAAATGATGGGCTTACACTACCATTGAAAAAGTAAGAGACAATCATGGGTTCTTTATTGAATAAATTGGGTAAAATCTTCCTAATCTAAGTCTAAACCTACACACAATCACATTTAGGAAAATGTTAATAGTTTTTGGTGGTTAGGGGACCTACCTCGATCAGATCCATAACAATTTAAGGAGATACAAGACATTTTATTAAAGTAGAATGAAAAAAAAGCATGAAAATGAAATATTTACGTGACTCATTCGTAGGCTAGTCGCAATTGCAATTCACTGAAAATTACAAGGTGATCGCAAGCTAGTCGCAGTTGCGATTGGAACCTGTGTTAATTTTTGTTTGAAACAGTTATGTGGAAAGTTTCACCTATCCTTTGTGATCTTCCTTCACTTTTCCAAGACCTACAAAACTAAAATATGTGAGAAAAGAATCAAAGACTCGAATATGGGCTCAAGTGCACAAAGAGTTAGGTGTGGCTAAGAGTTTCTAAGAGGATAAAATGATGGGGGTGAGTGGAATTTTATAGATTTTGAGTGCATAGGGGAATATGACACATATGTGTGCAATGTGCACATATGGGTGAGATTATAAGGGTCCATAATGTGTTGGGCATGCAAATGGGATAGATAGAATTAAATATGAGTGGGTGAGGGTTAGTAAATGAGTGATGAGGTGTATTTTATCACCATTTTTTGGGGTTTTATATATTTTTTATTTTTTATTTTGTGGGATTATTTGATTTTTTGGTATTATTATATGTTATGATGATTTTGGTATGTTTGAATAAAAGACCTTATGCGTAAGGTTCATTTTTTAGTTTCTATAGTTACATGATGAGGTGTTTGATAAGACCTTGATAAAGGGATGATTGGTCACTATCAAATCTAATCCCAATTCAAATGAAGTATAAGGACAAGACATATGGACAACACAATAGCCTAGCGAGTAAATAAGATAAATTCAAAGTAAATAAGAGGGAACAAAGCATGTTGGGAAATACACCATCTAAAGATATCACATGAGGCCATAAATATAGGTTAGGTAGAGAAATGGAAAAAAGGAGAATAATAATCAACAAAGGAAGGGAAAAATAAAGAGAAATTTGATTCAAGATGAGAAAACTAGTCAAGGAAAGGTCCATAGGGAATACACCTGAGTTTGTATAATTTTATGATCTTTGTAGTTGAGTACAAAAATTACTATAGATGTTGTAAAGGCTGGATATAAAGATAAATCTTTGTTTTGTGGTGAGTATTTATTGTCTATTCTAAGAAATGTCTTGGGTGTCTAAACAACACCCACTTGTTTACATTTGGGGAGTTTATATAAATATTCAAAAACCACACAAGCACTAAGAAGTCATGCTCCCTCTTAGGGAGTATAATTAATCATCTCTAAAGAGGAAACTAGTAAAGACATTATGAACGAGATCAATGCAAGGGAATACCTTTTGTTTAACAACTATTCTATATATTCCTACATTATTAATTAATAACAAGTCTAATTTGTATTCCTCTTGGGTTCAAGTAGGTTTGATGTTGTTAAAGAGGAGATGTGTAGCCTTAACTTATGAAAAATCTCATTGTAAAAATTTTGCAATATGATACCTGGAGAAAATATGGTGTCCTTGAAATATTGATTTACAGATGATAAAGAAGGTTGGGATTTGGGTATCATTCACGTAGATAATGATGGAGGAATTACAAGCTTAACTTGGCGAACTCTGTGAAAATTCACTCTTAATTTAGCTCCTCAAATTCAAACATGTGTTTTTCTTTACAAGTCTCCACACTCATTTTATCAACAAGAAAACTCAAAATAGGTTCATTAATGCATTTTATTAAATAAAATTCAACATCATACCTTTAGTTTTCCCCCTAATTTAAACAAAGGGGCCATATTTTTACTTTATAATATTCTTGATCTTTCACTTTTTTGGCTTTATGGTGGGTGGCGTCATACTCATTACCAATGAAATTATGATTTTGGTGCTACTATAACTTTATCTATGACTAATATTCAATAATATCACAATATCAAACTCATGTGCATTTATCACATTGATTTTTGTGGATTTTCATTGTGTGAATGTGATGATTCATCAAATCATGTTTACATTTAACCATTTGGGCTCTAAGTATATCTTTTTCCTTTACTTTACTTGTAATCTATCTGGGTGTTCCGCATGTTGTAACCTTGTACTCTTGCAATCATGTAGTCACTTTTGAATGAAGTGATCTCAAAGGGTTGTATGGATGCATTATATCATCAAAGTTTCTTTACAATCCAATGCATTTGATCATCACTTTTGGACCATAAATCACATAAATCTAAGTGGTAGTACCCCTAACATCATAATCATGTAGTTAAATTTTTCACCTTTAAAATCTTGTATAGTCACTAATGTTGCATGGATGTGATGAAATACCTAATTCACTTTATAACACAATGCGCCCATGAAACACTTAACACCTTCATGAAAAATGTCTTTTTAGTGAAAAGGGGTCAAAACAAATATTAAAAACTTGTGAATAACCATTATATAAAGTGAACAATGGACATATTCAAAAATAATATTCTAAGGAATCACATATTATTGCAATCACACAACAAAAAATTGAAGCATTTATCACAATCCTAAATTGTAAATGTGAGGATTATGAACTCCACTTTATAACCTAATGGATATTGTTTAATACAAAGGGACCATGAGTTATATATATGATTTCAAGTGAGTTTCAACGTGAACCTTGCTTGTTGTAAAGGAATCCTAGGGTTTTTTCTAAAGACATATGTAAAACTTACTTTACGAAAATAAACTAAGTTTTAATGAGTTGTGAATGAGTAATCATAATGGTTGTGTACTTCTATGAGGCCATTTTTAGTGACCCTCTAGTAAAATTATTTCATTTGATAAAGGGCCAAAGCCAATGGTTTCTCCCCCAACCACCCAATGATTGCCTATTTAATTTGATATCTTTTATGGTTCAATTCATATCCTATACATTAGACTTAATGCAAACCTATGGAAGCCTATATAAACAAGTGCAACTCATGTATTTACCTCACATGACAATCACAATGCACTTTTAAGAGAACCCATTTTAAATATCATTCCAAAAGCACTCTAAACTCTCCCAAATCCTCTCAAATTAGTTGCACACTCTAGGAGAAACCTTTGCATAGGTCTGAAGCACACTCAACCAGGTCATAGCATCACGCTTCCCAAGCTAGAGACCTCACAAGCCAAGCCATAGTTTATCATTTTCTTGAGTGATCAAGCTACCAAACTAGTTGCATCCACGTATAAATCACATGCTAAGTGAAGAAATGTGTGTGGTTTGAGGACTCTTGGGAGTAGTGCTAACGTTTGTAGGGTCTCCTACCCGTGGTTAGGGTTTGGCGCTATTTTGTATCATACAAAAGATTTCATAAATGTGCGACACCTATGGTTTTAGAGTGAAGGCCAACACATAGTGTTGTTGGATCACAAAAAGTTATAGAGCACCAATGCATCAACATACAAAATAGTCTTAAAGGGACCAAACCATTTGAAACTTCCATACCTGTTGGATGGTTTCATACTTGCTCAGTCTTGCACTCCAATTCTGGAAACGAATCACTTACAAATCATTTCTAGCCTGTATAGTCACTCTAACCTTCCAAATCAACTTCCCAATTCTATAATCAGTTAAGTGTGTCCACTTCAATGTGCTTTAACAATCATTTCCATGTTGTCTTGCAAACTACTAATGAGAATATATTTTGATTTATGTGTTAATGTTTATTAATTAATTTGAATATAACACATGTTGTTAACCCTTTAACCCTTGGATAAATAATAATACATTAACCGCTATCCTTTAATTAATGCGAAATAGGGTTGAATAACTCATTACTAATGATATTGTGATTTTTGTATTTTTATAACTTTATCTATGATGAAAATTAAAGAATATCACAATATCACACTCGCTTGTGCTCATCGCAATGACCTTTGTGGCTTTTCATTGTGTAAATGTGACAATTCATCAAATAATGTTTATATTCTAACTGTCTGGCCTCTACGTGTATCTTTTTCCGTTACTTTACTTAGAATCTATCAAGGTGATCCACATGTTGTAACCTTGTACTCTTCCAATCATGTAGTTATTTTTGAATAAAGTGATCTCAAAGGGTTACATAGATGTATTAGATCATCAAACTTACTCTACATTCCAAAGCATCTCATCCTCACTTTCGCACCATAAATAATAGAAGGCCATGCAACAATACCCTCAACACCATAATCACGCAGCCACCTTTTCACATGTGAAAGCTCATATAGTCACTAAGGTTGCATGGATGAGATGAAATATCCAATTCACTTTATAACACATTATCCACACGAAACACTTAACACTTAACACATATAAAACACTTGTGAATAACCTAATCGAGTCCATTTAATACAAATGGGCCACACGTTATATATATGATTGAGTGAGTTTTAATGTAAACCTTGTGTTAAATAACAAATGTGACCACAATTATATTATTTTGATAGGGTAGGAAATGCATCCCAGGGGGGCAGTGTTCAAAATTGAGCCCGTCAGAGCCCGTCAAAGGGCTTCTAACCCGTCAGAAAAGGGCAGAAAAATTTTGGCCCGTAAAAAGAAATTCAAAATATAAAAACTGTTTGACAATGTTGAAGCGTAGCATTTTAATAAAAATGTCATATGAAGGGCAAAATTCGAAAATGTCAATTTGGAGGGACAGGCAGAGGCAAGCCGCAAGATGACAGTAGCTTGAAGTTTGAACACGGCTTTGGAAAATTGGAGGGACAGTCACCTCACACCATTGACAAAGATTTGAACACTGGTGGCGAGAGCAGTTGCATATTAATTATGTGTTGTAATTTGCAAAGATTTGTATTGACCAATGACACCGTCCAGTTCCACAGTTGAAGCCTGAAAGTCCACATAAACATTAACTCCAACTGTATCCCATCAATGATCATCCATGTGCAAATGAATAAAAAAAAATTTAATTGGAGATTCAGCTGCGCAGACTGTATTGATTCATTGAATGCCATTGCCAATAGTCTAGAGGAGTCTAGAATCTCGACTAGCAATTCAACTCCCAAGAGAGCCTGACTAGGTTTAATTTATTCAAATGTGCATCAAATTCGTGAAGAAAACAAAGGCAGATCGGTCCGGGATCTAAAGCCTGAAGGTACACTGTAATTCCAGGGGCGGGGCAGGTGCCGCCAGGCTGCAACATTCAATTTGTTGACCCTACATACAGAGCCTCCCCCGTAGATTGTACAGAGACAGAGTTATTTGATATTGGAATTTGGGAGCAGTTAAGTTTATTTGAGAATAGTGAGTCGTGAGAACCTATGGAAAGGACCTGGCAGGCTGCGCTGGCAATATGGGATATGGGTTTGTTCAAAATCTGATATCATTTTCCAGCAATTATATCTTATAATCAACAACAGCTGTAGCATATATGCAAAGAAAGGATTTTGTAGACACACAGGCGGATCAAACGACACTGTAAAGCAAAGTCATATTTCTGTGTCTCAATTTTTTCTCCTATACATAAGTTATGATTGTTAACAAGATATGTATTTCGACAGGCCATCTTGAAGTAGTGATTTTGTAAGATGGGCTGTAAATTAAGTTATTGCAGGTGTACTGGCCTGGACATCATAATTTTGGAGGGACAAATTTGATGAATTTTAAAAGCCACTAAATGAAACCTGACACCGTTTTCCAGCTTAAAATATATCCTAAATTCAACTACAGCTGTAGCATATATACAAAGCAAGAATGTTACAGACATAGAGGTTTATCGAATTACAATCCATAAAGCAAAGGTATATTTCTGTGTCTCAATTTTTCTTAAGCATAAGTTATTGTTGGTAACAATTGAATGAGTAGTTAATGTAGCTACACATTAAAAATCTCATTTGGATTGTGGAACTGGAGAGGGCCAATACGTTGTATGAGTTTGTAAGTTAAATAAGTATTTCATCATTTTCAGATTTCTATTCAGCGCTGAGGGGCAGACTGGTTCATACAAATTAAGGTACAGAATCAAAGGGACCAGTTGGGGTATTGCTTTCATCTTGCTTCAGACATTGAAATAGGTACACTTGTGAGTCAGCTTATACTGAAAAATAGAATAAACTCTGCACAGTTTATATTTTCATTACTAAAAGTATTGATTAAACACTTCTCCATCTTAAAATTAGATATTATTGTTAGTGCAATCTTATATTTGAGATTTTAGTGTTGCATGATTATACAAATTACTCTAAATTATTTTCTTAAATATTCTCTAATCTCTAATTGTAAATTATCAAAATAATACACAAAAATTCATGTGAAAACACTATTTTGATATTTTTATAATTATTTCATTGGAATAGGTGACAAGTGTCGTGTAAGAAGTTTGAGAAAATGGCTTCCATTGGTCGTCCAAAGAAGGATAAAAAACAATTGTCACTTGCTGATGCATTTGGCATCTCTCGACATTCTAGTCAACCATGTGATTCTCAAAATGAAGAATTTGATATTCTTGCACAAGAAGAGCATGAGTTAGATGGAGCAGAATTTGGGGAAGAGGAACACCCATCAAAGAAACCTAAAAGGACATTCAAGGCCAAATGGAAAACAAGATTTCCATGGGCTTATGCTATAAAAGACTCCAATGGTGTAGAAAGGATAAAATGTTCTTGGTGTGTCAAATATAAGAGAGATACTCCATTTGCTAAAGATGGAAGCACCACCCTTCAAGTTAGTGGCCTTCTTACCCATGCAGAATCAGATCCTCATAAATTTTCATCACAACGTTTGGAGGGAGAAAATAAACAAAGTAACATTCCAATCACTAAACACATAGAACTAATGGTAGATGCTGAGAAGGAGAGAATCATATCAGTGATGGAAAATATGTATTTTGTTGCCATACATGATTTATCTTTGGATCTCTATAAGCCAATTTGTGACTTGAACAGGTATAAAGGAACTCCACACATGCCTCTCACAGATGAATATTCTGCATATACAAATACAACATCCGGAAAAGAGTTTTTACAAGCTGCTAAGGAGGTTTACTGGAAAAAGTTGAAAGATGATATATTTCATAGTCCATTTTATTCTATTTTAGTTGATGAAAGCACCGATTGTACTATGGAACAACATTTGATTGTTTATATTACATACTTGACAAATGGAGGAAGAGGTCAATGTGTAACAAAATTTATACGACTCCTTGAAATAAAGGATGGAACAGCTCAAGCTATGTATGATGTCGTGATCACTCTTTTGACAGAGATGAATTTATCCTTAATGAAGTTAGTTGGATTTGGATCTGATGGGGCGTCTGCCATGAGGGGAATTCGTGAAGGTTTGTCCACAAAGCTTCGTCGAGATGCTCCTCATTTATTAGATATTCATTGCATAGCTCACCGAGAAGCATTAGCAGCAAATGATGCTTCATCTCATTTTCCAGAGTTGCAGTTTATTGATAAATTTGCAAATAAAATATATTCATGGCTTGGAAAATCTGCTAAAAGACATGGAGCATTGAGAGAGTTGATGGAGTCATTTCAAATCAACAGGTTGGAAGTGTTAAAAATTCATCAAATTAGGTGGCTTTCTAGAGGAAAGGTCATGGAAAGACTTGTCAAACTCATGCCTGCTTTGTTGAAAGAATGGGAATTAGAGGAAAAAAACATGTATGATTTGGCAACAATATTTCAGGTACAATTTTGCATCCATTTACTTGCAGATGTGCTTATTGAGTTAAATAAGCTGAATAAAAAATTTCAAGAGGATCATATTGATATTACTTCCATTGGGACTACATTAGATATCACAATTGACATGCTTCGTAGGAGATTTCAAAGAGGCATATTTGGGACAGGTACTCTACATACATCATCTTTTCTAACCAGGGCACAAGGAGGATCTCTTGAGTTTGCAGATGGAACAGGTACATTACATGTACATGCATTGAGATTTGAGAGCTTGCCTAAGTCACATAGATCAGGGACACTAGATGATTGCATTGAATTGGGGAAAAGCTTTATAATTAAGGTAATTGATTCTCTTGATACAAGATTCACAGATTTACCTATATTTAATGCTGCTAAATTTTTCAGTCCTCGTAATTACTACGAGGAGACAGAAGATAGAGATCGTCAAACAAAAAGATGGCTAACATGTTTATGCGACAAATTTAGTGTTGGAAACTCGCCTATTGTGGACAGTGTTAAATGTTTGGGTGAGATGGATGAATTTATTTGTACTATTTATAGATCATATAAAAAAAAACATATGTTTGGAGCATGGGATCTATGTGGCAGTGAACCTGAATGGTTTGACGGGTTTCCATGTCTGATGAAACTATGGCAAGCTATTCTTGTAATTCCAGCAAGCACAGCCGTATGTGAAAGAGGTTTTTCAAAGTTAAATAGGATAAAGAATGATGATAGATCCAGGCTTTCTTTGAGCACATTGGATATGCTAATGTTTCTATCTCTTTGTGCACCTCATGCTCTAAATGAGGTAGATTGGATGCTATTTATGATGCATGGAAGAATAAAAAAACTCAAAAACCGCTTCCATTAGACAAATAGATGGTGAGTTTTTGGAAGTTCTTTCTATAAAATATGTTCTTTATTGTTTTTTATTTATAAAAAAAATTCTGTGGAAGTTTAGATAAGTGTTTTCAATATTTTACTACTAATTTAATAAGATTTTTTTTCGAAATAATTGATGAATACTTTTCAAGAACATTTGACTTGGTCTAAATGTTGATCAACGTGTCTTGTAATGACTTATATCTCATTTTGTGTTTCAGGTATTTTCTTTTTTGAAGGGAGCCTAAAAAATGTGTTGGTGATATGTTTTGCTTACATTGAGGTGAACACGAGAAACTTTCTATTTAGATCACAATTTTTTTGGTAGTTTGATATTTTTCTTGATACTATTTATTAGATGAAACATGAATTATTTTTATACAACTAATTATTTTTTCTCTTATATTTAACAAATTAAATTTGAGTAAAAGAACCTTGTGTTGTCATTAATTTTTAGGTTCATTATGTGTGTTAAAAATTTTGTTTGTCACTTTGTAATTCCAATGTCAATTAGAGAGTTTAATTTTAAATTTTTTATTGGATCTCGCAATATAACTTATTCATACATTATTTATGAAATGGAATTTATTACATTTTAAGGGGAGACGCTCTCTTTGTAAAAAGTGTTCAATTTTTTACGACATGTGTGATTTCTTTACTATTTTCATATGAAGTGTAAAATGATTATAATACTTTTCATAGTTGAAGGGTTGGTCCAATATTTACCCTTCACAATGAAATTGGGACTAGCCCTTCAAATTTGATCACTGGAGGGGGGTTTATAAAGGCACATGTAAAACTAACTTTATGACAATAAAATAAGCTTTTAATGAGCGTGAATGAGTAATCACGGCGGTTGTGTAGTTATGCGAGGCACGTTATCCCTTTTTGAAATGAAACTTAACAAATTTCAGTTTTGGGAGGAGCACTGTCTTAGGCTTTTTAAGTCTTGAAGCGTCTACCCAAACTATAGCTGAAAACGGTTGACAACACCTAAATATTGGGAAATTCTCGAAGAATATTGTTCGTCCCCACTCTTTTCAAGAACTCGAAGCCATGACAAACTTTGATCATGGAATTGATAAGGACAGCCACAACCATAATTTCGACTGAACAGTGCAGCTTCTATCCTAAGTACTTAAGCGTTAAAGCTATTGATTCCTTCAGCTTTACAACTTTCAGTTCCATTATATAATTTGTAAAGCAAAGTACTAACTCAATTAAAACAGCTTTCATGCTTAAATTTCTTTCTACAAAACTTTTGTAACGCTTAAATTTGCCTCAATTTTAAGGACTTAGTGGATAAATTTGACTTCAAATGGAAGTTTAACGTTTAAATTTCGCCTTCTGTTGCAGATAATTTATAGGAATTTCACTATTAAATCACAAATTTCAGCTCAAATTGACTACTCTTGAAGCTATTCTGCATTTTAAACAGATTTTTAGGTTCACATTCATTCAATTTGTTGATAAAAAATGGACGCGGAACCTGAATTCCTTGACCGTGATCGTATGAAGACGATTTACGACAATGTTCACCGTAATATTCACATAGATTCGGTATGTCTGTAAACATACATTTTATTTTCTGTACAAATTCTGTTTTGGAACTTTCGTTGCTCAAATAAAGCAATATTTAGGGTCTTTTTTCACAATAAGATGAATTGTGACATGCTCAGGCAGTTCTCTATTGCTTTATGTGAAAATTCATGCATAATTATATTAGTAAGTTTTAGTAGAGACAGGTTTTCTTAATTCTTGATAGGTTTTACTTTTGTTTTCCTATTCCTTTAAGGCAGTTGACAGAGTGATAGAGAAACCTTCAATTTCCTTTTTCTAAGTTCAAAAGAGCATATTAAATGCAACTTGTAAAGTTTGGGCTGTGCGAAGTGCCTAAGGATAAGTTTTATTGAGAAGAATATTTTGAGTAGCATATAAGAAATTGGCTTTGGACAAGTCTTCATGCAGCAATATTATTCGAGGTAAGATTTGAGGGAGATTTGTATTTTCTTGAAATTTTCGACTTAACTATGCAGTTTTTGAGAACGTTTTGTCCGTCCTTGATCTTTTTTACCTCTTAAAATTGTCGTACAGGAATTTTTACTTTAATAAATCTGCCACAGCAGCCTGTGCAAAGTGTTATACAAGAAATTCTACTTTAATAAATCCGCCACAGTAGCATTAGACTTTAATTAATTTGGAGTGGTAGATAGTGCAAACTTGAAGCAGGGCTCCAATGGCGTTCTGTTAGCAGAAAATTCAAATAAACTTGAATAAAGATGTTTGCAGTGTTTGGCTTTATTTGTTAATATGCGGACTTCTACTTGCCGATAAAACTGAATGATGATCTCTTAGATGACCTTCCATTGACAGATATTCCAATGTTCCATATATCTCATGGAAATTGCTTGAGCTTTTGCCCAATCTTTTGAATATTACGAACTTAATTTCACATAGTATCTTTTCTCTTAAAGTTAATTTCCACATTATATGTTTATGTAACAGACAAATTTATGTATGATCGTGGACTTAAAATATAAAAATTGATAGAAAAACTGTTTAAATCAAGGTATCAACTTTCGTACGGAGTGTATTAAACGGTTGACTTAAATTATGGAAAAAAGACGGTCCGTTAAAAAAATATGATAAATACAGAAAAAAATACGGTAAATTACATATACAAAAATGTATGATAATATTTTATGCTCAGTTGAATGATAGCTCTTCTTCATCACTACTTATATTTTCTTAGTATTCTGCAACATTTTGTCAAATAATTCGCAGAATCACAATTGTATTTGAGTATTTTTTTACAGAGTATTTTGTCAAACAGTTGGTAGACAATCTACATAGTAATTGTATTCCATTTTTTTAATACGGTTTACCAGCAACACAGTTACTTCTCTAGCTGTTGTCACCCATTTCTACAAGTTAGGTTGTTACGCATCTTCTAAAGACTTAAATTGCTGAGAATCATATAAATACTTGAAAAATAAGTAGAAAAATCTTACACTGCTGAATTTAAAATCTTGAAATTTTTCCATTTAAACATGTTATTGTGAGGCTTAATAATAAATAAGTGATAACATATATTATTTTAAATATTTTGTTTCTGAATTTTTAAGAAAAAAAGTATTAAATACTTTTTAACTACCGAAATTTCGTGTTTTTATATGGTCTATAAGAAAAAACGGAAAAAAACGGAAATTCATTGAAATGTTACCGTAGTTGGTAACTATGGTTTAAATCGAGTTTAATCAATTTTTTTTGATACACCAGACTATCATAAGATATTCAGAGAGAGGCACTGGCTCTGCAGGCTACACAGTCTAGGCCCAGGGTCTTCTAGGCTCTAAAGTGACAATTTAAGCATCTTAAAAATCTAAGCATACTAAATGATCTAATTTATGATCATTAGCAAAATTGCTGCCAACATCCCGATCCAGTGCATCTGTACTACCACTACCATGAACTGGATTCTAAATCTATATGCTTGTCATGATTTTCAAAGCATGTGGAGGCGCCAGAAATGAAAGATTGTGTACAGGAGCTAAAAAACAATGTTATTGACTAAAAGGAACTCTGACGTTACACAATGTGCCTGACATTGGCATGTTTGGTCACATAGGTTTTGCCCTTCAAAAAATTTCAAGGTTTGGCTAACCTCTTTGAGGTTCAACGGAACATTATGACTATGGTAGTCACTGCAGCTGCCCTCAGAGTCACTTTGCAAACACTTGTATCTTTGGGAAAATATGGATTCTTTTAAATCAAAATCACATATATAATCACTTGTTCCAATTGGCTTCATAATATATAACTAGTTTGCATTCAAGTACGTGGTTGACAAATTGTATACTAGCATTAGCTCCATTGAAGGTGCCACTGTAATGTCCCCTTTTTGAAATTAAAGCATAACAAAGACCCTGAGCCTATTTGATTGTTTCCCATAGGCTTATGGGATGAAGGAAAAGGAAACATGGTAAGACTAAAACTAAGTGAGCCAAAAAGTAACTTTATGTTGGCCACTTATGTCTTAATTTTGAAATAAGAGTACTTTTCTAATTTAAGTGGGCCGACACTTAATCAAGAATCAAGGGAAGGATATAAAAGAAGATGGAGGGGTTCGTTTGTGAACATCTATCATCTTGATCTTATGAAGTCGAGCACTTGTGCTTCTACTTTCAGCTATTGAGGACGGAAACCCTCTAAACATCAATCACTTGAGGATGAAAACCTTCACTGTGATCGGAATTTGGAGACGAAAACCATCAATATCTTCTTAGTGGCTTCACTTAGGGGTCGCATTTGAGCATAATTTTGGATCATCAGAGCTAGGGCATGTCCACTTTCAATTTGTGTCAATTTGCAGTTCAGCTAGGTCATGTTTTCTACTTTTCCCACTTCACACCCGCGTTTCAATTGAAAAAGTTCAGCTAGTGGAAAGACAATCCACCAGACTTCAGTCAGGGACAGCTAGGGCATGATTTGCAACCATTTCTAGGGCTGTCTACACCCCTTTGGATTTCAGATCAGGATTTAGGGCATCAACAACAGACAGAATCAGTTGGTTTCAGTTTGTAGTGTCTCCTTTTGGTCTCCTCTTGTCATCTTGAGCATCTTTTGTGAGAAAATTGTTTTAATCTTATGCAGGTATTTTTCTTGTTTTATGGTTTGAAATTAAATAAAAATAAATTCAGATTTTGGTTGGAAAAATTATTTTTCGTCATCTACTTGAACCAAGAGGGTTTCTAGATGCTTTGGGCCTTCTAGGTATTTTTTGTATTGTGATTATTTGATAAATAAAGGAAGATTTCAGATTGCTGTATTTTTTGTCTTATGGGTTTGCATAAAAATCAGATTGCTGTTATAATTTATATGAGGGTTTCAGCGAAATTCCATAATTTCTTAAATTTGTCCCCTACGGGACTTTACAGCCATGTGTTAGCCAATAGATTGAGTAGCGCAAAGGGTCATAGTTGGAACTGTGTGTTGTAAGAATATTAGTGATGTTAGGAATTGATAATTTTTAATTTAACATGATGGGAAGTAAAGGTATTTTTCTTCATTCAAGGATAAGAGACATTTAGTATTGAAGTTTATCATGAAGGGAGGGCATGCAATTGAAGTTCTTCTTGTTCTTTGATGGTGGTGCAAACACCTTCTTTCATTCTTGAATAGCATTGTAACTCGTCCAAGAGCTCCATTTACAAAAATGAATCCCTATAGCGCCGCAACCCGCTTTTTTATATAAAGTGAGTCCATGCATTGAGTTAGCTAGTTTGAGGAATGCTTGGATTCTTCCAACACCCTATCAAAATGAGTTGATATTCCCTGGTTGTGGGAGCTAAGGAAATGGTCAAAAATTGAATTCTCTCACTGCATTGAGCAAAGAGACTCATTGGGATGATGCTGAATGCAGTGTTAGAAATATCCTTCCGTTTAATGTAATGAAAATGCTCAGAGTGGTTATGGCCACGTATGCGAGGATTGTGTGAGTGAGTGGATTGAACATTGGCAGGTTTGTCAGATATGTTCGGGCCTCCAAAAAATGTTTAGGTTTGGTGAACATCCTTGAGGTTCAGCAGAACTTTATGACTATGGTAGTCACTAAATCTGCCCTCAGAATTGCTTTGTGAACAGTAGTATCTTTGGGAAAATATGGATTTTTCAAATCAAAATCAATTTTGTAATTCACCTCTTCTAATTGGCTTTATATTTTGTAACTAGTTTGAATCTAAGTATGTGGCTAACAAGTTGTACACCAGAACATTCATTTGAAAAACAATAAAATTTACCAAATTAGGTGAAGATTATTCTGACCTAATGTTACATCCCATAAGCAGTTCACTCTGGACCTATATATGAGATCTTTTCAATAATTAATAAAGCTTCCACCCATCATGTATATCTATTTGCAGATGCAATGAATGTACTAATGGATGGCAAAGGACCTCTTCAGCAGTTAACAAACAGTAAAGGATCTCTGCAGTTAAGTTTAGAATATTTTTATTTGCAATGAAATACTTTAGATTACCCTGAATGTGATAAAGACACTAATGGAGTTTAAGTAAAGATACTGAAAGTAACAAGCCTGTGCCATTTTATTAAATCTCTAACTAATCTGATAAATTTTGTCAACTTTATGCATATGGTGCTTTCCATGTGTTAGATAGAGAATTGACCTTACTTGAGTGGTTAATTTTCTGGTTTTACTTTTCTCCTTACATAAATGTATTAGATAGAGAATTGGCCTTAATTGAGTGGCTAAGTTTCTTTCAAATTATCCACAATGGATTATTCTATTCATCCAGCAAGATTTACTGGTGACCTCTGATTCCACTGCCATATATGCTTATTTTTTAGCAACTCAATCACAAGTAAAATTTTGGGTTCTCTCAGACTTGCTGCTTGCCGCTTCCAATAGAAGGATAAACACACGGAAATGATTTGAGACCTTGAAAACAGAGGTGGATTTTCCTTTAAACTCTGAGGTCTTCCGACACTATTATTGAGTTTTCAACTCCTTTGTTTTGGCCATATCCATTTGGATGTTCTCAAATTGACGGATGGTATGTTTGAAAATCTATTGGTAGTAAATCTTTAATTTTTATCAGGAAAAGATATGACTACCATTAGTTTAAAAATTTACAGAATTGCTGCCAGGGAATGAGAATAGAACCAGACTATTTTATAAAGTTTTTAACCATTAGATCAACTGTATGCGTATCATTTACAGCATAGGTGAATACACAGAGGCTAGAATACATCAAGATAAGACCAATAAATAAGTCAGCCAGACTAGACCATAGAAGAAAGACGTAAACTAAGAACTCAGCTGAGCTCTCAAGCTGGTACAATCCTCTCTATCACGATGACAAAAGTCATATGTAGCTTTTTCTATTTCTCATGTTTAGCTTTTCCACAATTCACTGACTGCCTTTTTAAATATCGTTTCTGGCTTTACTACCCTCCCAACTAACCCCTCAAGACCAACCCTGCTAATGTTCTTGTACTTCTACTGCAATGTGTATACTTAGTGCAGATTTTCTGCATTTTGCAATGCGGTTCCCAAAATGTTCAAGATATCCATAGAGCTTACAAACTTACATTGGCACCAACCTTGAAAATATTTAGTTGGATTGCTACATCATTCCCGTTTCCAATAAAAACAGTGTTATAGAACCTCAAAACTTTTAGGGTCTTACATAAATACATTCAAATGGTCTTGGTGCAATGAAGACAGATTTCCAGCCTCGTCACATCTCCGCTTAACATCTGTGCTTCATCCTTCCTTTCTCTTCTTTCGGGTCATCACCCATGCTCCTTCAATCACTCACTTTTATTAGTAGTTTTCTAGCTTCATCAGCTATTGAGGCCCTTGTCAAAACCAGGATTGAAACTATACATTGTTTCACTATTAACTCCTGTGATATTTCTTTCCTCTTTTACCTTCTTGATATGGACTCAACCTTGTTGTTCTTGCCTTTTGATGACCTGTGTTTGCTTTACAGCCAGACCATCAATTTTTGTAACCTTGCTACCATTAAAATAACCTGCAACCCTGTAGAAAAATCAAAATAAACCCAAATTCACCATCTCACTGGCCGTTCTGTCAGCTTCCTTATTATTCTCCCTCTTTACACAGGCCACTTGGATGTGGAAGTAAAACCTTATTAATGTTTAAGGCTCAGGCTTCTTCAGACGGTTACTGTAACTGACAACTTTTATCAATCCATTTATTTGGAAATTACTAATAACTAGAAGCAAATTATCCTAATGCTATTACTTTCAGAAGGATGCCCAAACTTAAGCCCATGTATAAGAGCATTATCTGCCACATTTTCTGTAGCATCTAACACCTAGAGCAAAACTTGTGATATTCCTTAATGCCCTCTCCTAGAGCCCTTACCGAATTTCTTTGGAAGCCCTGTCTAAGAGTACGACACAAGTTCACAACCTTCACAGATTATGAATCTGGTTCCTTCGTTTCTCACATCTGTCAACAATAAGATCTTTTAGCTCTTGAAAACTATTTTCAATTCCCCACCTTACTAAGTTCATCTCATATTTCCCATTTTCTAAGAATGCTTTGCACTTTTGAATCCTAAATTCCCCACCTTACTAAGTTCATCTAAGTAGCTCTTGCTTCTGCCTCCTTACTTCTTATTCTCATGGAATTTTTAAGAAAGTCAAAGGTAGGCTTGGACACCATTCATAATCTGGTTCCTGAAAACAATAGCAATTTTAATCAGCCAAATTCTCTATCAAAGATAGCATGGTACTATAGCCCCAACAATGTTTGTAATTACTTTCTTTGCTGTAGGACTATTTTCTATTTTCTAGAAAGCTTCCTATCATCAACTCAAATATGCATTTTCTGAAATCTACATAGGCGGAATTGTATCTTCTTCTTACAAAATTAACACCTATTTTGATGTTTACAGCCCCTTTAAGTTTGTTTCCTTGGGTTTGAACTTTTACGTTCGTAGTTGGCCACATAAAAAACACAATGCATACACGGCTACCAACTTTTGTGTTCATCAAGAGTTAAGTTGGTTCCTCTTAACTGAGTGGATGAGGCTGTATGTGGACCAATTCCTCTCTGTAGTAGAGTAACTAGCAACCTATGAAAGGAGACGAGTGGCAGGAATCCTCAAGTCTGGTGCATCCTTACCATGCCATGTCCACCATCCAATAAGGTCTACTTGAGCTGATGTAGCTCTATCTGTCCTCGCCTTTGGTTTGCTAAATGTTGGACCATGGAGATTGACAAAGTATAGCCATTGTGTCTGCAGTAAAGTGGACTCCTCATCAGTGTACATCTTTCGAAAGGCCTTCATGAGCCCTTCTTTCACCTTTTCATCATCAAATGGAGGCATTCTCCCAGGCTGTGCTGTATACAATTTGGGATTTAGAGCATAGGATGCCATATGAAGCGGGGTGTTCATTGTGCTCCACCGCCGTGTCACAATGGGCCTGATATGCTCCTCATAAAATCCCAAAATAGGATCCCTACTACAAAAGGCTTGTTTCATCTACCCAAGCATGCTGTCAAATGTCTCATAAATCTCTCCAAGACTAGGAGAGTCCGTATCAACATATCTTATGACCCCCACTACAGGTGAGATGATGGAGCAAACATATCTGCAAATAAGTTACAAAAAAATTCAGAAAATATTAAGAATGAAAAACTAAAATAATTTACAAGTCATAAACATGGATAGAAATATTAAAAAATTCAAAAATTAAAATATAAATATTGATTTTTAAATATATAAAATCAGCAATTGCTTACCTCACTGTGGACCACCAATCACCGTCTAAGATCTTTTGTTTCACACTTTTTCCTTCAGAAGTGTTTGCCTCTGGCCATCTACCCCACTCTCGATTAACCATCATTAATTGTAGAGCCTCCTGCACCTCAAGCATCCTCTCTAACAAAATGAAATAGCTTTCATATCTAGTGTCCATGGGTTTGAGGAATTTCTTCCTCGAAAAAAACTTGAATAGAGCAAGTGAGGTGTGATGGTTACAAATGAACATTTGTATGTGTCTAGCCTCTGCCATCACCATTTTCACCCAATCTATCTTTCCAATGTCTTTCACTGCATGAACACAACATGGAGTCTAGAAAATGTGCTTGTAAGAACCCTCAACCATCAAGCCAACTAACTTACATACACGCGCTGAATTAGTCACCACTTGTACAACATTAGAGGGCCCAATCTCCTCTATGGCATCCTTCAAAATTTGAAATTGGAAGGTTGCATCCTTCCTCTTCCCTGTACAATCAATATCTCTAGAAAATAAGGGCAAACAAGACATGTGACAATGATATTGATGAGTGGACGATGTCTAATATCGGTCCACCCATCCATGATGATAGAGCAGCCCACCTGTATCCAAGTTTTTCTCATCTCCTCCATCACCATACTCACCTTAGAATATTCTTTATCAAGGAGGCTGGTCTGTAGTTTATGTTCTTTAGGAGGGACATACGAGGAACCAACAACAATTTTATCTTTGAACATTTGTTTGACGTAAGAGGAACGTGACACATGTAATGGTATTGCATTGGTAAAGAAGACTTTGGAAATAGAAGAGTCAGCTACTTCCTGTGATTGCACATTGAACACCCCCGCAACAGTAGTAGCCTTTCTCTTTCCCTTGGTAGAATCCTCTCCCCTTTGACTTTTAACATCCACAAATTGGGTAGGCAATTGTGTACCATGCATAGTCTCCAATGGTATTCTTTTTTCTTGCCTCACCCTCCATTTGCAACCTAGTCACTTAAAACCTTCTCAGCTAATGTTATTTTTTCACAACCTCTTACCCCCTGTCTAGCTATGCCCAAAAGATGACAAAGACCCGAGTGTAGCTGCCCCTTAAATCTTTGTTGCAAATATGACACAACCACACTCTACTCCCCCCTGAGTTTTTTTTTTTGGTCAACGTTTGTTGTAAATTGTGAAAGAGGCTTTTCAGGATTGAATGGGCCCTTTGCATAGATTTTGAGGAGTTGAGAAGGGAATTCAAATGGATTATTTGAACCCACAGTTGTTACAACATTCTCACTCCCTGAAGAAACCCTATTTCTACCTCTATATTGCATTTGAATCTCTTCACCCTCACTACCCTAATTGTTGCTCATTGTTTTTTATTGAAAATGCAACACCCAACTGCAACTACAAGTGAAACAAAAAACTAAACCTCCCCAAGTCTTTGAAGTTTGAAACTTTGAAAAAAAAAACAAATGAAATATAATTTGTGTAAATTTGCATAATGAAAAAAGGATGTGAAACATACCTCAAATGGTGTAGAATATTGCTCTATTGCAATCTTCTCATTGTTGTATTCTTTTCTTCTCTCTGCTGTTTTCTTTCTTTGTCTTCTTCTTCACAAGATGAGAAATGACAAAAACGAGCTTCTTTTTTTGTTTTAGTTGTAAGAGAGGTTGTTTTAGGTTTAGGTTAGTTAGGAATGAGTGTGGGGTCCTTGTGGCCCCCCACATGCCTTTTTAAAAAAATTAAATTTGTGTTTGTTTTTTTTAAAATAACTTTTTCTTTCCTGGGACATAGGGGATGTCCAAACGTTCTCGGTACAGTTGGGGGACTTGTAGAAGTCCCCTGGACAGTACCGGGGACGTCCCCAAAGTTTTTAATGGATTGGGGATGGGGAGGGGACGTTACCTACCCGTCCTTGAGTCTCCGAAACGTCCTTGGTATGGGGACGGGCCTAAAAAGGCAGGGGGTGTGTTCCCGTGGAACATAGTGCAAAATTGATTTGCCCTAGTTGAAAATGATTGAACATAGATAATGCACCAAAGAAATTTGAATGTAGCCCAATGTAATCTTTAAATGAGACCACCTTACGCATATTTTGAGGGTTTCTGTCCCCAATCTGAATGATATTGAGGCGCTTCGTCCTCAACAGACCTTGATGAAAGGTTTTCGTCCTCAATGGAAGAGAGAGCAATTTTGTGCTCCAGCTCAAAGAAAATGAATTCCAAAGCAAGTGTCCTCTTTTCCAAGCCAAGTGACCCCTTTATATAGCCAAAGGTGGTGCCAAAATTAAAAGGATGATCCCTTCAAAGAGGACCGACCTTCTTGTAGAAATATAAGTTTCTTTTTATTTTTCAAGTTGGTATTTGCACTTTTTCAAACCAACTTAACTTTTCTAAGTCATAATTAAAAAGTTGCTTGAAAATATTATTAAGCTAGAAAAGCAACTGACAATCATGACATTAAATACTCCCCTTGCTCTTTCCCTTTAAGCCGACGGGAAGTGGAATGGGCCCAAGGTCTTTAAAATGAACTAGCCTGGAGAAGGGGACATTACAGTCCTCCACTCCCAAAATTTCTTTCCTTTAATCAATTGCAAATTTGGATGTTCTAATATAGTGGCACCTTCCCATGTAGCATCTTCAATTGGTAGATCCTTCCAATGGATCAAATACTCTTTAATGCTCCGGTTCCTTAACTTCCTTTATCGAACATCAACTATAGCTTCCGGAAGCAAAATTAACTTGCCTTCTATATCGAAGGGTGGCAGCCGAATAGGAGGAGTAATGTGTCGTCCTAATACCATTTTTAGGCCCAAAACATGAAAGACATTATGTATCTGGCTATGCTCCGGTATCTCTAGCTCATATGCAACCTCTCCAACTCTTCCCTTCACTCTATAAGGCCCATAAAAATGTGGTTTAAGATTTTCCACTCCACTTTGTTTGAGGAAGGATTGCCTATAGGGCTGCAATCTCAAAAATACCATGTCTCCTACCTCAAATGTTCTTTTTACCCAATGTTGGTCCACATACAATTTTGGCTGGTTTTGTGCACATTGGAGGTTCTCTTTGAGCACCTTCAAGATTTCATGACTTTGTTGCGTCAAATCTTTAGTCCCTGACACTCTACCATCCATCATAACCAAATCAACAAAAGCAAGAGCCTCATAACCATATAGAGATTTGAAAGGTGACATAGCAATTGACATATGGAAAGACGTATTAGAGCAAAACTCAGCCATATGGATGCTAGGTAATTTCCTCTTCCAATTGGATTTTCTCCCCTTGGGGTTTTCCAATTCAAAATTGTGTCCTTGTTGCTTCTTGGTTTACAACTTTACGTTTACTTTTCATTCATGTTTCAGCTCTGCAAGTACTATTTATGTTTCCAACGACACACTACATTAATTTTAAGTTCATTAGAAAGTTGCTTGAAAATAATATAAAGTTATAAAAGCAACTGACAATCATGACATTAAATACTTCCCTTGCTCTTTCCCTTTAAGCCCATGGGAAGTGGAATGGGCCCAAGGTCTTGAAAATAAACTAGCCCGAAGAAGGGGGCATTATAGTCCTCCCCTCCCAAAATTGCTTGCCTTCAAGCAATTGCAAATTTGGATGCTCTAATATAGTGGCACCTTCCCATGTAGCATCTTCAATTGGTAGATCCTTCTAACGGATCAAATAATCCTTGATGCTTTGGTTCCTTAAATTCCTTTTTTGAACATACACTATAGCTTCCACAACCAAAATTTACTTGCCTTCTTCATCCAAGGGTGGTAGTTGAATAGGAGGAGTAATGTGCTGTCCTAGTTCCTTTTTTAGGCACGAAACATGAAAGACATTATGTATCCGGCTATGCTCCGGTAGCTCTAGCTCATATGCAACCTCTCCAACTCTTCCCTTCACTCTGTAAGGCCCATAGAAATGTGGTTTAAGCTTTTCCACACCACTTTGTTTGAGGGAGGATTGCCTATAGGGCTGCAATCTCAAATATACCATGTCTCGTACCACAAATGTTCTTTCTTCCTAGTGTTGGTCCGCATACAGTTTTTGCTGGTTTTGTGCACGTTGGAAGTTCTCTTTGAGCGCCTTCAAGATGTCATCCCTCTGCTGCACCAAATCTTTGGTCCCTGACACTCTACTATTCATCATAACCAAATCAACAATAGAGACAGCATCATAACCATCTAGAGCTTTAAAAGGTGACATACCAATGGACATATGGAAAGACGTATTATAGCAAAACTCAGCCATATAGAAGCTAGGTAATTTCCACTTCCAATTGGATTTTCTCCCCCTTGGGGTTTTCCTGTTCAAAACTTTGTGTCCTTGTTGCTTTTTGGTTTACGCTTACTTTTCATGCTGATATTTCATTCATGTTTCAGCTCTGCAAGTACTATTCATGTTTCCAACAGCACACTACATTAATTTTAAGTTCATCAAGCATTCCAAATCCAAACTGTCATATTTAAGTGAATTCAGAGCAGCACAACGTTATTGTGATTTGTAAAGTCTATCAAGCCATAGAGCTTAAGAAATTATAGATCATACCTCTTCACAGAAGATTAAAACCCAACTACGTGATGCTATGGTAGGCCAAATCAAATCTAAATTATTCCACTGGACAAATAAGTGGTTATCTTTTCCAGAAGTTAGTCAGTTTAGTCATTTCTCCAAGTTGTCGCAATTCACTCACTCACACTTCTTTCGATACCACAACAAATATCCCTTTGAATTCAGGCCATTTGATGGGACTTTCTATTGAAAATTTGGAACAGTGATTCAATATGGACTGGCATGCGATTTTTTTTCATCAATCACCTCTTTGCAAACATTGCAATCTGTTGGAAACTAGACTTCTCTACTATTGCTAGGTTCCTCAATTTAGGAACAACACTCTTGTAGGGATAGGGACCCTGGAGAATCGGTAGTGGACGTAACATTATGTTTTGGGAGGACTGATGTAATGGGTACCTGACTGTCATGAAACATATGATGCCTGATATTCCACCCTTATTTCATTATCATGGACTATGCCAAGCGTTAGATTATTGCAAGCCTGAGGTCTACACTATTCTTGGTTGGCATAAAAAAAATTTCAGGAAGGACTCTTTTTTGGGGAGCAAACAGCTGATCTCCAGTTGCTAGAGAGTAGAAAAATTATCCTTACTCATCAAGAGTTTAAAGTAGATTAATATGGACCCATACAAGCACCAAGAAACTGCACAGTTTTGTCATCTTATCACACCCTAAGGCAACTTCAAATCAACAGAATAGCAACAATAACCGGATGGGAATTTGGAACAGCAAATTGGGCCTAAAATCAAATCTTTCTTGTGGTTGCGCATGCATGGTAAGCTGCTAAACACACAATATACAAAAGATAGAATGGGTGGGGCCCAATATATGGCACAGTTGTCATAACAATGCTGAATCTTGTCAACACCTCTTCCAGTATTGCACCTATGCTTGAACTTGAAAGGCAAAAAAATAAAATTGGTCACAAACCTCCTAACCTAAACACCATAGTAGCATCAGTTTACAGATGGGAAGTACTGCAAAGTTAGATTCCTTTGTTGCAAACAATGAATGAAATTTCCCCTAGTTTCATGTCAAGACAATGGTCTTAGTGAATCTACCAAAACCACAATCACTCTCATCTACTAGCATGGAAAACTGCCATCTCAGCAAAGGGTAGAATACCCCTTTCCATTATCATGCAACTCTAGATCTCAGTTGGCCCAAGGGTGGATTGAAAGCTCTCTATCGTAGCAACTTTCAAAAACTCAAATTTTACAGGGCTACGAAACGAAATCTCAGACATGCTGATATGGGCAGAATTATTCGCAATTCTAAAAGTAAATTTGTGACAGCCTACTCCCAAACTATTGTCTTGGCCACAAATACTGTTGCTGAACTATGGGCATTATATGGCGATTCTTATCTTGCTCAACTCAAAGGGCTACTCAGTACCCAATTTGAAGGGGATTCCAAGCTGGTTATTGATCTCTTTCAAAATATTCTTAGTCACAAAGCTCAAGATTTACTAAGTTGAATGAACTTAGTAAAAATCCATTCAACTAGAAACTAAATTCAATTCCAACGCAGAGTGCAACTGACAAAGAGTGGGTATTTGCCATATCAAATGTAAACAACGGTACCATAATCATCTGGGGGATAGGCTGGGTTATGCAGCATTCAAACTGCCCTCAGGGAACCAAACTACAATCTATTGTAGTAAAGAAAAGCTCCCTGAATCCGTCAGGCGCCAAGTGGACTTGAAGACACTGATCCCCAACACATCGTACGAGTCTAGACATATCCAATCATAACGCTCCATTGAGTATAAAGTCAGATCACATTGACGCCATGTCTTACCACATCTATGGGATGTTGTGGCAGTATATGTGAAACAGTTATGTGGGATTGTTCTCTTCAGTGCATTGGGCATTTGGTATGGTTCATTATAATATTATCCAAGATTGTAAAGGCTCTTCCCATTGGAAGACTAAGCTGGACTGCACACATAATCCGAATCACACCAAATTGGAAAGGCCTTTGTGGACTGCATGGGCAAGGTTGGGCTCCCATCAGCACAGTGTCAATTCGTGGTTCACAAAATGGGCCCTACAACAATTGATGGAAAATACCTAGGGTTTAAGTGTGAAAAATAGCAGGTTCCTCATTTACCGACCCCCATTCTGGAATCCAGCCAGAATAGCAACCTTCTTTTTATTGCTGCTTTTACCCGCCCCCATTGTGGAAGCCAGCAGGAATACAACTCTTTTATTCATCGCTGATCTTACCTAACCCCATTAAGGAAGCCATCTGGAGTGTTTTAAGTGCGTCTCTTTTGTTCACTCAATCTTCCATGGCTGGAAAGCTATTTTGTAATCTCTGAGAAAAGACTGATATGTTTGGTCAAATTCTTTGAGCCGTTGAAAATTTGTCTGGTCATAATTTTGCTTTTTTAATGAACCGGCTGTTTGTATGCAAAAAAAACTTTTTATTTCAATATATATCCCTTTGAACATATTTTAAAATGTTATTATATATTAGATAACTTTTTGGGCCTCTGTAAAGTCCTGTTTCCTTGCATTTGAGTACCAACTTTTAAAAAGCTACATATACACTAAAATATAATAAAGCTATGACTGAAAAGTGATTTTCTCTAATGTATGGGTTTTAATGGTTTCAATTTATTTAAAGATGGCCTATGTTTTTTGATTTATTTCTGTAGATAATCAGTGAAATAAAGAGGTCACAAATGCCATATAAGTTGAACAGATTTTAATTTGATATCCTCTAGACATGTTTCCTTTTCTATCTTTCTCAAACGTGTATGCATTGAGAATAAATACTAGTATGCCACAGTTTGCAATTTTAATAGACTTTCTTTCTTTGCCACAGCTTAGTCTAAAGTTTGTAGATACAGAACAGTATCAGAGGTAAGATAATTTCTTGTAATTGTGAACTATATTTACTTTTTTTCAGTATAAAACATAAAGAGCAATATTAATGTTTTTATTTTTAAATTGCTTATTCTATGTCTGTTTGAACTGCAGGCTGCGGGACATCAAACAATTAGGTGAATCCTTGTACATTTATTCCCTTTTGGGCCAGTAGCCAGATGTCTAATAATGATCTTTCATTTTTCAAAAATAAAATCGCATCACTGAGAAAGATCTTTTTTTAATGATGAGGTGACTCCTATGGATAGGAAATAAATAATTGAATGACAGAATGTGAACTGGGAAAATTGCTTCAAAAGTCTCTTTCTAATCAATAAAATGCTTGTCACTCAAATTAGAGATCCTTTAGTGATGGAAACATTGGGGAACTCATCATCTCAAATCAGAAGTTACGTTGTATAACCTGGTATTATCTAGTATATAGGGAAAGATTTTGAGCTGAGATGATTCCCTTCATCGTTTTCTGGTAAAATACATAACCTTGTTAGCAAAAAATGCTTTTACTTCAACAAAATTAAACTTTCGAGAATTGATTTCAATAACTACTATATTACCTGGAGTCTTTTTCCATATAGGAACAACTTTCAATTCTATTGTTCCATTACGTAAGTCTTTTTTTTCTGCACATTCTGGCAAAGGAAAGGAAGTTTGGCAACTTAGGAAATTTGTACACAATCCACTTTTAGCATTTTTTTTTCATGTTCATTTTGCTTTGTTTCTAATAGGAAATTGTTACTTGACTGGCTTTTGGTTAAAAGAATTGAGTATGAGTGGAAATTGAGAAGAAAGAATGCTCATGTGTGCCCATCTCTTTCAGTGGATTAACTTGATGAAGGACTAAATATTATTTACATTATTTTATTGTAAAGTATTGTAATATCCCTTTCTAGGGCTGAAACACAAGAACAAGGAAATCACACAAACCCCAAACTGATTAAATCTGATTTTAGATCAGCAATGTACAACAGTCTGGTTTTTGAAACAACTTATAAAAAACAAGATTTCACCCAAATATCACCATAAAAAGTTCGTCCAAAATATTTAAAAACATTTTAGAAACACGTTAGGACAATTTTCATCATGAAATCCAATCTCAAACACAACTGACAATTTATTTATCAACAGCAGAAGTGCAACCAAGATAAATGATAAAAAATGAGTTCTCCAAACCCCAAAATGGCCAAATATGAAAGATATCAGCCTTATAAATTATGACGAATCTGAATATTAAACAATAATTGATCATTGTGCCCTAGAAGGCACCCAAATTCACTCCAACCCTAGTTGCTCCCATACTAATGGTTCATTAAGGCATCATGGATAGGAAAGGGATCCAGGAAACATCTAGCTTAGTGATGGAGGAGTTCCCATACTAACGGTTCATTAAGGCCATGCCAATTCTCACCCTAGGTCTGAATATTTGAATGAGTATGTTGTTCAAACCTTCATCATCCATATTGTCAATTGGGTCCTTTTCCCAAATTTGTAGAAAAATTCTTACTTGGTGTGTGGCCATCCATGATTCAATGGTGGTGGAATTGTAGACTGTATTTTCTTTGGGCAACTTATAATAGGCCTTAAAAGCATAACCAACAATAAAAGCTACCTTTTTCTCTTTGTTTTGGGAGCGTAATGTCCAATGCTTTGCCTTAGTATGAATAAGAATAGGAGAGAGCAGTTATGGGCATGGAAATACCTCTAGTTTGGCTGCAATTTGGTGTAGCCCGGTCCTTTTCAATGCCCTAATGTCAGCGGCCCTCTGAGTTTCATTGGTGGACATTCTTGCTTCATCAATGACATCCATCGAAGTTATCTCCCTCTAGATTGTTGAAAAGATAGCAGAATAGCGGGGAAATTCATGATCTAGTGAAGCAGGGTCGACAACTGTATCCCTCACTATCCTTTGGTCCACGTATGAGTAGAAGAAAACATCCATATTTGACTGCCCTGATTAAATTGCCATTGTTTTGGGAATTAGCTTTTACAATTGCTGCAAATCTTTAGACAACTTGGCTCTCTGCGAATGAACTCTGGAAATTCGGCTCTTACAAATGACCTCTGGAATTCGGAGCTTGGTGAACGACCTCGATTAATGTATCATTTTTAGATTGAGCAATCTTTTCACTCAAATTGGTGTGGTCTGCGTTAATGGTGCATAATGCATGACTTGATGTTTTCCACCTAGGGAACGTTGATTTTTGAAATGTTAGCCTTTTGAATGTGAGCCATACACTTGTACATGTCAAATTTAATCATAGTTGTCAACTTTAATAAACCACTTGATTTTTGGGTGCCATGTATATGCCATGCAATGAACCACGTGTAATGCTGTGATTGGCTTGCTATTCTCCAGCTGTTGAAGTGTCTTTGACTTCGTCTTTGACATGTCTTTTTTTCCTCCCACCTTGAAGTGCGAGTACTTGTGACTATGAAGTGCGAGGTGCGAGCTTTGGATTTAAGTCTCTTGTATTTGCGAGTCTCGAGTTTTGAACTCTCGAATCCTTGAAGTGCAATATTTGAACCCTCGCACTTGCGAAGTAAGTTTTGAACCCTCGCATCTCCAAGGTGCGACTTTTGAGTTCTTGCATTCTTAAAGTGCGATTCTTTGCTCCGTTGATTGTGAGAAAAAGTCCATTTTGAAGTTAGTAAAACTCTTAAAAAATCCTCGCAATTGTGAAGTATGAGTTAATAATTTTGAGAACTGCGAGTTGAAGAGAGTGCAAATATCAAATAAATCACAATTGCAAGCATGAAACAAACTCAAAGTGTGAGTAATTGAACAAGTGCGAGAAAACTTTGAAGTGCGAGTGTGAAGATCAAATAATGAGCAAGTGTGAGCTCTGACAAATATGACGTGTGAGGACGACCAAAATTTTCAAAGTGCAAGTACTAAATAAATCTTAAGTACAAAAACTTAGTCTAATTAATGCGAGTACTAAGCAACTTCAAAAATTGTATTAAAGCAAGGAATTAGGCAAAATAAGGAACATTTTAAAGATAAAAGGTAAAGACCTAAGTATTACTATCTGTTTTTTACAGCAAAGAGGGTCCTTATTTTAAAAAGGCAACCATTTTGAAAATGGGGGGTGTTAAATAGTAACATCGTCCTCACTGCAGAAGAAGTTGGAGCAACAGCTCAAACACTCAATGTAACATTAGATTATGGCAAAAAGATATCCATGAACCCTCCCCTCACTTCCTTTTATAATCTTTTGTCTCCCTTTTCCAAGTGGGGCGCTCCATGTGGGATATATGCACTTTAATTTTTAAAGTGACTTTTTCATTTTCTATTTTAGCATTGACTTGTTTTATCAAAAAGTTACTTTTTATAATAATAAAACATAAGTGTCTTTTATAAAGTAACTTTTTCAGCACTTATATTATTAATTTATTTTACTTCATTCGAAAAGGGGACATGGCACAATCAGCGAGCCTATAGAAAGCTTGAAGATGGTCTCATGGAGGACGACTCCTTGTATTCCCATACAAGCCAAAGTTCAAAGCTTCCCTACCCTAAACTTCTGAATATTATGATTTATCACACCACAGTATATTTAATGTACTTGATCAAATAATTAGTTTGTTGGGTAGTTGCTGTAACAACCACATAAAATAGAGTTAGTTTTAGGGATAAGTGCAAAATGATAGGTTTGTTTAGAAAATACTCCTAGAATTTTTCTAGATTGAATAAAATTAGTTATCCGGATTTAATAATTCAACAAATACTAGAGAGTTGGTAATGCAGTGTAATATTCTGGAGTTTGTTCTTAGTTTCATATACAGTTGGCAGTTTTTCCTAGACTTAACAGGCATAATCATAACTGTGAACTTGTGGAAGCAGCTCATCTAAACTTGAAAAGGTGAGAAACACAAAGATTCAAGACTGCAGTAATCTATTGTGATTTTTTGAGGTTTATGCTATGAAATATATCCACATATCCTCAAATTCCATGAGAGTACATTTTTTTTCTCCATGTAGGATAGTTGTTCACTATGATTTTATTAGAATCTATGATCATTTTTATAAAAGAATCCCATTCTAAAGTCACCTTGACTATATTCCATTCAATAAAAGAAATACCTATTGTATCCAAGAAGGAATATTGTTAAACCATAACTAGAGGGAGAAGTCCAGAAGTGGATAAGCGCCAAGCCATATAATCCAAATCCTATTAAAAATAACCACTTTAGGGGAAACCACTCAATGAAACAAGGTGCTGATAAACATCAAAGATAGAGACCAAAGCTAGAAGCCAACACTTACAAACATAAGTAAACTGGCTTCTACTTGAGCTTCACTAGCGATTGTATGTTAGACAATCCTTCATACTCCAGTTATTCAAAATAGCCAATGTATTGGATTCACCCCATAACATTAGCTAGTATTCTTGCCAAAAATTTCAATGTGCTACACAAAAATATCATTTTGAGAAGAAAGTCAACAATACCCGTACTAAGGCTGAATTTATTTTATAACACCACTCTTTGATGGATCTCAATATTGGAATTTTGAAAAATATAATTTGGCAGTAGGTCCCAACAGTAGTAGTATGCCTATATTTTGTGTATTGAATACAGACCAACGGTGATTTAGAGTTAATAAGAGAGCTTGAAATGCAGGTTAAAATGCATAAACATTAGAGAAATTTGATACAATCTAGTTGGATGATAGATTGTTGAAGATATTTCAACACTAACAATGATAAAAATTATGTTCCGGTTGGATTTTATGATTCTTATTCTATATAAAGGTCACTTCACGTCCTAACCTTATGATTTTTCTACTTTGTTCAGCCAAAATTTTTCGTTAGTGCTAGTTTCCTTACCTATGATGTCTTGATCTTGAAGAGTCAATTATGTTGATTTTATTATTAATAATATTTTTTTGTGGTATCATGAACTGAAAGTTCTTATAGATTTTGTACAGTGTTAAGTTTTCCCTCCTCATCTATTCACTTGTGTTGCTTCTACTTGCTTTAGGACAAAACATAGAGTCACATGAGTATTGGGTAAGGTTTTCACAGTGGTAAGGTTTTATTATAAATTTATATTGATGGCTTCATTTTGACTTATTTCTCACGGTTGGGACTTTGGGCATACCTACCTTCCTCAATACTGTTTTTAAAATTTAGAATTTCAAGGATTCAATTGAAGACCATAACTGTTTGTCGAAAACCTCAAATCAATCTACTCGGTAAGGTGCAAATTGCAATTCAATGTGATTTATTTCCTAGAGATAGATATTAGTGATATTCATCATATATGACACTTTTCAAGTGTTTGGTTTATTCTTGTATGTACATATTTCTAGCCTTTTGTTGATCACAAGATGTTGATGGTTACCACCCAAAGAGAATTGAAATACAATATGATTTCTTTGGTAAGACAGCACATCAATACTGTTCACAATATAAGGTTCATGTTGGTGGCTCATTTATTAGTTTTCACTAGTTTTTATCCTCTGGTTGGTGTAATGTGTTGGAGATTTGAATTTATTTTATTTATCCTTAGGTTTATGCTATTTGGTGTATCCTGGAGCAATGCATTCTCGGTTTGAACATTCCCTTGGAGTCTATTGGCTTGCTGGCAAAGCGATAGAACAAATTCGACGATATCAAGTAACTCAAAAAAACTGGATGATTTTATTTTAAGACATTTGAATGTAAGGAGATGCATTATCTTAAAATTATAACACATGAAATCTAAACATCAAATCGCACCGCTCCCACCATTTCTGCAGGGATCAGAGCTTGACATTGATCGATCTGATATCAGGAACATAAAGCTAGCAGGTAATTTTATCTTTCTTACAGAAAAATTAAAATGTATACTCTATTTAAAATTGTATTTCTAGAATTAGCTAGATTGTTAACTATTTGAATATCTCATCCGGGCATTTTAAAGTCATATGCTATTCAAGTTTCTTATCTTTTATCATTCCAGGGCTACTACATGATGTTGGTCACGGTCCATTCAGCCACACATTCGAAAGGGCTTTCCTTCATCGTGTTTTACCAGGATCAAACTGGTAGTCCTAGTTCTTATTGTCGTTTAACATGTCATTTTTTTCTTTGCTTCTATGGGGATTGTTATGATTTTTTTTCCAGTGAAGATTGCATTCATGAAATCAAAAAGATTTATAGATAGTGATAGATTTTGGTAAACTCTATGAGCATGCGTCTTTTCAAGAAGGCGAGCCTTATTCTTTCTTTAAAAGAAATAAGATAATACAAGGAGTAATCCCCTTTATGATTTTGGACTTACTTTGGCTGTAATTGCTAATATGAATGGATCTTATCGTGGGTTATATTAAAGTCTCAACCAGGTTCACTCTGCTGGCATACCAAGTTAATGGATCATAGTATGTATGCTATTCTGTGTGCTGTTAATGCTATTCTGATTTCTCAGTAGACTATATCTATACTACATGCTCCTTTCTTTGTGATCTATATCAAATAAGTTATTCCACATATTGACCTCCATGTCCGTTGTCTGATGATAATCTTAATCAGAAACCTCACACAATAAGTCAATTTGCAATAGGGGTCCAACTAAGAGGCCTCAACCAAAGATTGAGTTTGTCATGATTGACTTTTAGGTTTATTATTTTTATAATATGTTGACTGGGACGAGCCGGATGACGTTAGCCTTTATATCAATTCATTTGTTTTGTATTTATAGGTCTATCAGTGACCTCAATTGATCACCAGTTCACCATCATCATCTGAATTAGCAATTTTTTATCCCCAGTGATTTCAAAGCAGAAAATAGTTCACTAATGTCAGCCCTAACCTTGACCAGAATTAAACTAGCCCTGATTTTTTCAAGTGTGTTGACTGTCAAATTTTCATTTACTTCTGATTTAATGACTAAGTTTAAAGAGGAATCCGCTTCTGCATTGAACTGTTTTTCTACTAGACTGCACGGATACGGGTACGGTTTCGGTACGCTGAAACGACAAATTTTTAAAAATCTCAGGTATGGTACGCTTTTGGGTACGTTTTATATATATGTATATAAATTATAAATTTAAAGAAGCATTTGCATACTTATTGAAATTTAATACTCATAGAGTCATACAACTTAAAATCATTCATAGAACATGAAAACAAAATTGAAATTTCCAATACTTTTAGAATTGAGACGTGAGTTTGTATTGATTCATAATGTTCAAAACATGATAGTAAATAACATAATACATTCAAGTTTTTAAGTTTTAATACTTTAAAATTAAAAAAAAATCTTTACCAATTTGGAGTAAAAATTCTATTCTTATATGGTCTTAACAAAACCATAACTGATAACAAAATTAAGCACTAGTGCATAATACAAAAGTCTCTCTTCTGAAAAATCTTTTTGACATTTATAAGATAAAGAAGATTTTACACAAGTAAACCCCCATACACATAATTTGAAGGCCTTTGGTGATTTCAATTTAACCGCTTAAAACTACAGAGTAAAGGCTTGAAGCTTGAAAGTGATGAAGGATGTAGCTTAGAAGATTACAATAATGGCTTCATCCTATAATCTTTCTACTAATACAACATTTCTAATTTATCAAGATGTACATGAAAATCAGGAGCAGAGATTATAAAACATGTATTGAATATAATTTTGAGTTCTGAGTATTTCATTCAAGTTATGATAGTAAATAACATAATACATTCAAGTTTTTAAGTTTTAATACTTTAAAATTAAAAAAAAATTGCATATTTTTTTTATGTTTTATTGAGTTGTCTTTTAAAAAAATGTATTGAGGCCATGGGTATGGCTAGGTATGTACCCACAGTGGCAAGGTATGCTACAGGTATGGAAAAACCGTACCCGTAGCGTACCCTGTCACTGTGGGTACGTACCCAACAGTACCCACAGCCTACAAGTACTCGTACCAATATCTGGTATGTTTCCAGGTTGGTACGAGTACCCCCAGGGCGTTTCCGTGGAGTCTAGTTTTTCTACAATCACCACATTTGCAGAATTGATTTTTCTGAAATTGTGTTGACCAAGATCAAATTGGAAGTTAACTATGTCTTTGATACACTTGATAGTTGATCTTATAAGGTATGCTAATTGTGTTGACTTTCTAATGACATTTTAATTATAAATTTTAAAGGATGACTATTGTGTATTTGGGGTTGACGACTATGAAATATGTTTATGTGATTTAGGGATTATTCAAGGTTTCTTGTGGGCCATTGATTTGTTAAGGCACAATCACAGTTCCTTGTGGGACACTAACATGAGTTCCAATTGCTCATGGGCCATTGACATTGAAAAGGCTTGTCAAGGTTACAAGTGGGTCAGTGATCTGGTTAAAGTTCACGAGGTTGCTCATCAACCATTATTTGATGAAGCTTGTTCATGTTTTCTTGTAGGCTATATCTTTGGTTTAGGCATGTTCAAAGGAATTGTGGGACAACTGAAATTGTCTTTTGAGATAGCTTGCAGGGATATTCCTAAGAGCCTTGAATTTGAAACTTAGAAAGATCAATTTTTCATTACAAGAATTAACCTTTGGCTTAGGTGGAGGTGAGTTTGTTGGAGTTCTAAATTAGTGGGCTGAGTATACCAATCAAAACCCTAAGAAATGTCAAGGGATGATTGTCCTTATAGAAAGGGTTCGCCGATAGGTTTCCTTTGTCTATACCTATTGAATTTTGATTACTAAACTTGTGATATTTATGGGCATGTACTAGTAGAGACGAGTTTTTATTTTATTTTTTGCTTTGTGAATATGTATCCTAGTGGGACAATCTTTAGTAATGATATCATACTTGTGTAATTATTCTTAACCACTCACCACACCATAGAAGACAAAAAATAAAAAAAAGTGAAACTTTAATAGTTAGAATGGATTATCAAGAAGCATTCATGTTAGTAGAACATTACCTTTGTGTAATGTCCCCTTTTCTAAATTAAAAATACTTAATAATATTTTTAGTTGGGTCCAGCCAATTCTTATTTTTGGGACAACTTCATATTATTATTGTAAAATAAAAAGTATTTTTAAATACTCTTATGAGGTCGGTCTTCTTAGAAGAAGATTAAAAGGTGCATTGGGCTTCTAATTCATCCTTGGTGCCCAAAAGGAGGATATAAAGGTGGATTGAATGGCCTAAGAAAGGTTATGCATGTTTATTTCAAATATTGATATCTTGGGTTTGTGCATGGCGTGCCCTACTCTCTACTAAAGACGAAGACCTTTGGTGTGGCTCAACTTTGAGGATGAAACCCTTATTGGGGATGAAACCCTCAATAGTCACAACACTTGGGGATGGAAACCCTCATTTGTTGCATTAGTGGCTTCATACGAGAGTCAAAAGCAGACTTAATTGGTAGATTTCTAAACAACAAGGTGTTTATCCGTGCTTAGGGAACTCCTACTTCAGCTAGGGCAGGATTTTGGGGGTTGTGACATTCATTTCCAGCTTGATCTACCGATTTGGAGATTTTGGGATCACTTTTCAATGGGTTTTAATTGTTGCAAAATTTTGATTTCACTTTCATTGGATCGCTGGTGTTTTCAAGATCATTTTGAGCTTTGGTTTGTGTTAAAAATCCAAGTATTGATAGAGTTATGAATTTTTGAAGTTTCAGTTGTATTTGCACTTGAAATAAATATATAAAATACATATTTGCTCCAGATTTCATCTTGTTGGATTTATTGAGTATTTGGGATATGTTAATTTTCAGTCCATATTGCATGTGAATGATTGTTCCTAAGTGCTTGTATAGTTCGCTGCCCTAGAGGAAAATTAATTAATGTTCTAAGCTGATTTTGATACCCTAAAAGTGTACTTTCCAGTTCACTGCTAGGGTTTCTAATATTGTTGGATCTGTTATAAAAATCAGGTTATTTTCAGTTAGGTGTTGGTGTATTTTTAGATCTAATTCTAGGGTTTGTGGCCAAACCCTTATTTCCAGTTTAAGCCCTAGAAAGGGACATTACACTTTGGCTGTGAAATTGGTGAAGAAAATAAAGTTCATACTACAATGTTGCATCTGAAGGATTCAAATGAAAGTAAATATTGGTAAACAAAATTCCTTTTACCTAGTTAAAACAAAGGGACGCAATGGATATGAAACTGTAATTTCGCAATGATGTCTTAGAGAACTATACTAAATGTTTAGTAGTTAGACAAACAAGCATTGTTACAAGATAATTGTGAAAAAATAGAAGATTATTTAGCTAGATTCCCTCCCTTAGATATGAGAGCATATTTTATATCATTTTGGCATACAAGTTAAAATAACATGCTCTCTTTACTCTGCTTGTTTGATAATTGAAAATGATGTTTCTATTGATAATAATGTTATTAAGGGGGAAAATACCACATACAATATTGGATATCATTTCTAAGTGAGAATGTCTCTATCTCAAGATTTCAGTAAATTGATTACATACTGTTCCCTTGCACAAGAATAGATTCATACTTGCACCTGTATAGCGAAGAAGACATTTGTACATGCACCTATCACAATTGCCTAGTTTCATAAATTCTTACATACTAATTTGCCCATATAGAAAATCTATTGACTACACTTGCATAGACTGATTCCGGATGTTCATGCTTTAGCCTATGATTCGTTGTAAATAGATGAGTCCTCAATACGTCATCCAAGCTAAGTGTTTTTCCCAAAATTTTCTCCTTGAGAAAGAAAGAAGAAAAATAAAGAAATAAATTATATTAATGTCCATGAATGACCAAAAGCATGTCAATGGGGCTCGAGAATACATCCAATGAAAAGTGCTAGGGTAAAAGGATTCCAAGATGAGAGAATCTGCAGGTGTCATATTATATTATAGACTTGGATCCTTGGATGACTAGGCCTCGGGCCAAGAGAGGACCCATGTTTTCCCTTTGTTCTTCTAAAACAATTGCCTCTCCAGATCCTTGATGTTAGTCAATGTTGTTGGTAACTTGAGACTTATTTTCTTCTTCAATATATTAGCATCTTTATTGATCAAATGTCTCCATTCAAGTATTGTAATGTCCCCTTTTCCAAGCTAATTCGATTTGGAGACTTTGAGCCCATTCCACTTCCCGTGGGCAAGAAGGAAATGAACAAGGGAAGTAGTTTTCATGTTTTTCAATTATCTTCGTGAACATTGCATTCTTCTTTAATAGTTTCCTACATAAAGTCAGGTCGGCTGGGTTAAGAAGGTGAAAAGCCAAAAAATAAAAATAAAAGAAAAGTATCCATTATGAGGTCGGTCCTAATTGGGTTTGGCGCGACAACAAGGTATAAAAGAGGTCATCTGGCTCATTTGTGCACCATGATCTTGTGTAAAACTTAACTTTGCATGGTTTTTGGGCTAATTGCTTAATTACTTCCACTTAAGGGCGAAAATCCTATGGTGTGACCATAAAGGAGGACGAAAATCTTCCTTGCTTAATTGAAGAATGAAAACTCTTCAATTTATTAAGAATTTTCCATCCCGAGGTTTCCAAAGTGCTCCAAGAAGATTGATGGTGCAGATTTTCAGCAAGGGTTTGAGTCTACAGTGATTTCTAGCCCCTCTCCTAAGGGAGCGACCCACTTTGGGGAAGAGTTAAGTGGTTTCTAGCGCACGGTGACTTCCAACTCAACCATCTTTGCATTCTTCATATTTCTAGCAGTCTGAATCTATATTTGGACTTCATTTTTGGGCTTGGAATCATTCATTTCCAGCCGTTTTGTAAGGGTGTTCTCTGTTGTCATCTATTTAATTTCCAATTGGGGTTTGAAGGCTGATTTCTTGGTTAATATTGGTTCTAAAATATTTTTAAGTGTCCCTACATGTTTTGGATCGTGTGAGTGGTGCAATTTTGAAGAGTTATTGCATTTTTCTTGCTGTTATAAAAATCAGACCGTTGTTTACTGCTGTTATAATTTTCAGTTAGCTGTCATAAAGTTTAGTTTACTATCAATTGGGGTTGTGCTATTTCCTTTGTTTTTCAGTTAGAGCCCAGAAAGGGACATTACAATGGTATTAGAGCATCAATCCTCCTAGCTTGGAGGGTATTCATTCAGAAGGAGAAGATACAATGGTGAACATAAATTTTGATGATGCTAGGTTTGAGAGGTTTGCCCAAGGGAAATAGAGGTTGGCTAATATAATGACACGACTGATCCATAATATGCATCTAAGTTCTTCAAGGGCCAACAAAAATCTTCAACCATTGAGATCTGTGATGGATCCTACAGTTAGGGCTTTTTCAGTCTACCTTCCTCCTAAGGGAAGGAGTTATTCCAGAGGTGGATACACAACATTTAGTAGGGCACAACATTACAGCCCGCCATGAAAAATATAAGCCTCTTCTGAATGAGATATGTGATGCTAATCGCTTGCCGAATTCATAAGGGTAAGCAAGGGAAGGTCAAGGCCGGAGCCTACACCTCATGCGCCGCCGAGGGATCTTCAAAATGCTTTGGGGACGGTGACAATCTCCACATTCGATGGCTCCAATAAATGGACAATCGGTGTATGGGTGATACTAGGGTTAAACCCTAGACCACAGGAACACACCAAGGAGCCAAACCCAAAGGGTTTCTCTTGAATGAAGAAAAAAAAAATCAGATCTGCGAGAGGGTTTTGAGGGGGAGTCCTAAAAAGACCATGTTGAATGGCATACACATGAGAAAAGAGATTTACTGGTTGTTAAAGATGATGTTTAGCTTGCTAGAATTTTTCGAACAACAATCAAAAGAAAGCAAATTGACGGTGTTCTTGAATTCGGCGAGAACCATGATGATGTTTCATACATGTGTCTACAAAATATGGAAGGAGCCAAGGCAGGTAGATCTTCACTTATTGAAGAAGCGAAGGCAAAGGAGGGTGAGCTCCTTGTGGGCAGCCTAAGGTATGACAGTGATGACCATATTTCTGATTTGTTGTTTCCTCCTATGTCGTTGCCATATTTTTGTCATCATAGAAAATACTTTAAGAAGCATGATCGGTCCAAAGGGACAACTTGCAGTTATGGGTATGTTGCTTCTTCTATTTAAGGTCAAGATTGCTTTGGCATGGGTGGTCTTCAGAAGATCAAGGTAAATGTCATCTCTTGCACTTGAATTGAAAGGAAATTTATGAGCAATCATAGAGGGGTTGTTGTGCATTGTAACCACATTGTGAAGGATCAATGTTCTCGGTTAATATAACACTCCTGGGTGCTAAGTAACACACATGAAGACAAGATCCTAGGGAATGGCCAAAAGAAGATAATTCCAGTTGGATGCTTAAGGTGTAAAGATGGTAAGCAAATAAGCCCTTTGGGCATATTGATATAGATGCAATATAAATCTTAACTGTAGGGATACATTTGTATTGTATCTATATTCTATCTAGACAAAGGACCCCACTTCCCCGAGGTGACACCGTACTGTATTGGTTTACCGATAGAGACAAAGGAGGAAACCATCTAGGTATTGGGGCTGGACATGGGCCCGCTGACTGCTACTCGAAACCCCCAGATCTAGATAGGCCCCCCCCCTCAGGGGATAGATGTTATTTTTACAGTAAAGACTGTATGAATCAACTTGCTATAGTTTTGTGGGACTCGAGTTACTTTCAAGATTGCCACTTTTGCATGTATGTGAAGGTTATGGATAATTCATCCGCTAAAAATATAAATTCAGCTGCATGGAATATAAATTCAGCTTGCTACAAGGTATGCAATAATTCAATTTTCATGAACCAAGGTGAAGTAATGTATCTTGCTATTGTTTGGGATTGGTTTTTTAAAACACACCTAGCAAGAATGCCTAATGAGACATGGATTCAATGTGAGTTTTGTGGTGTAAGTCATCCTTCTAACACGACTGAGATGAGCTTGGGAAATGTGAATCATGAATCCCAAATCATTGTGGGAGTTGTCTTGAATCTTGTGGTTGTTATGACTAACATGTCCAACTTGTTCCACATTCTATTTGCAGCCACCAAGTGGATTTCGATCACAAGGAAGAGGTGCTCTTCTCCTAGTGACATTGATAAGGTATGTGTAGCTATGACAAGATGTTTGTTGGCCACTACAACTCTGAATTTTAGTAAGAAATGGCAATGCTTCAAACATGCTTTGGGCAGCCTGAAAGAGACTTTGAATTTGTTGCATGTAATGGAAGGTATTGAAATTCAGCCAAAGGTTGTCAAGATAGGAGCTCGTTTGGCATCATATAGTCAATTTAGTCAACATGAAAAGATTGGCTCAATTATGTCTTCAACAATTTCTAAGGGTATTCAGTTAAATGTTAATACAACCATAAAAAACTTCATAAAAATGGGAATGAATGGAATGAATGGTAGAGTTGTTTGTATATACCAGGATGTGACAAGGAAAAATAATGCGGTTGGGGATGCTCTATCTAGGAAGCCAACTCCTTGTTCATTGGATGGTGCAAAGGAAACTTTATTGGAAGAAGCAATGATGAGAAAAATTCTTGTTTTCTTTAATAAGTTTGTTCCATGTGTAGGTACAAGTATAAACAAGGAAGAGCAGCTGCTTTTGTTATCAGCCCAAGCAAGTAATGATGAATATGAGATTGTAGCAGAAGATGAAGAGATGTCTCCACAAGCCCGAGAAGCACACCAAAAAGAAGCTGATATTAAAACCAAGGTAAAAGAGTTGCTTGACACAATTGGGGCAGCAATGAGAGTGATTTTTGGTATAGTTGTCATCACCTTCACCAGCCACTTGATTACTCCTTTTGCTCTCATACAAAGGAGTTTACAAGTTTCTTCAAACACGGGGAGTTCTTTTTGATTGGTGATGGTTAGTATGGGATTTTCAATGCTTGCATGGCTGTTTCCGAGCCCCTACATTGCTTAAGTTGTTGATTTTTGCAAGAAAATTCCACTTTGGTATTTGTTGCACCTTTTTCTTGTTGATGGGCATGAGAATAATAGGTATAGTACAGTTGTTCCCAGCTAAGGACAACTGTAAGTTGATACAAATTAAGGAAAAATTGTTAATAAAAAAAGTTGGAAAGAAGGTTCACTTGAAGACAATTTTTATGACGACCACCAAGGTACTTAGTTGAGTGGAAACCCAAGTATGTTGTGGCTACTATAACTCACTTCCAGCCCATCTACAATCTGATTTTTATCAGGTTATAACAGTTTAGAAGGTTTTGAGTACATATAAGTATGCATATAACAAATTTGCTGGAGTTGTTTTTGAAGAAGAAAATGAAGACAACAGGTGTATGAGCTTGCTTTTTCAAGAGCTCTTTCATTTGACAGATACAAGATCTAGATTATTGGAGCATAACAACATATTTCCTCACTTTGACATGATGGTACTTCAGCATGAGAGCTTGCAATTGCTTGTGGGCAAGCAATTTTGGGAGGGAAGGATTGTAATGTCCCTTTTTCCAAGCTAGTTCGATTAAGAGACTTTGAGCCCATTCCACTTTCCGTGGGTAAGAAGGAAATGAAAAAGGGAAGTGATTTTCATGTTTTTCTATTATTTTCATGAGGATTGCAATCTTTCTATAATAGTTTTCTACATAAAGTCAGGTCAGCTGGATTAAGAAGGTGAAAAACCAAAGTAAAAATAAAAGAAATGTATCTATCATGAGGTTGGTCCTAATTGGAAGCTTTCTAATTGGGTTTGGTGCCACAACAAAGTATAAAAGGTGTCGTTTGGCTCATTTGTGCATCATGATCTTTGTCTAAATAGTAAATTTGCATGGTTTTTGGGTTGATTGCTTAAGTACTTCCACTTAAGGCGAAAATCCTTTGGTATGGCCAATATGGAAGACAAAAACCTTCATTGCTTGATTGAAGAATGAAAACTCTTCAATTTATTGAGAAATATCCATCATGGGGTTTCTAAAGTGCTCCAAGAAGATTGATGTTGCATATTTTCAGCAAGGGTTTGAATCTACAGTGATTTCCAGCCCTTCTCCTAGGGGAGTGGCCCACCTTGGGGAAGAGTTGGGTGGTTTCTAGGGCATGACGACTTCCAACTCAGCCATCATTGCATTCTTCATATTTTTAACAGGTAGAATCTATATTTGGACATCATTTTTGGGCTTGGAATCATTCATTTCCAGCCACTTTGTAAGGATGTTCTCTGCTATCATTTGTTTAATTTCCAGTTGGGGTTTGAAGGATGATTTCTTGGTTAATATTGGTTCTAAAATATTTCTAAGTGTCCCTATATGTTTTGGATGGTGTGAGTGGTGCAATTTTGAAGAGTTATTGCTTTTTCCTTGCTGCTGTTATAAAAATCAGACTGCTATTTACTGCTGTTATAATTTTCAATTAGCTGTCATAAAATTCAGTTTACTATCAATTGGGATTTGTGCTATCTCCTGTATTTTTCAGTTAGAGCCCGGAAAGGGACATTACAAGTACTGATCCATAGATTTCTCTCATCAATTTATTCCCTTGGAGATAAACAACAAAGTTGTCAGAGGGGATAAATACAAACAATATATTCAGTTCACATAGATGTCTCCTTGTAGCGGATCATCCCTAATTTTCCTTTTTATAATGAAAATTCTTGCAAACTGTAGATGGAATCATCATTTAGCATGATTATCTCCAACGCCCCTTTCCTTGGCTGAGCATCCTCTTCCTCGAGGGTCCTCTTGCCATTAGTTTGGCCTTGAGTTCCACTTGCTTTATTGAAGATCCTCCCACCATCTTCACATTGACCTTGGATTTTATACTCTCAGATAATTGTACTTGTTCCTTACGGAATTCATTACTCGTTCTTCAATTTTTCTTCCATTCTAGGGGTTGTAACTCTGGTCTTCCTAGCAAGATCGTACACCGTCACTAGGGTGGATAGTTCCCATATTTACTCTATATATTATTACCTTATTCCCCTCTTGAAAATTCTATTATATCCTCTAAGTGTTACAGACCTAGGAGAAATTTCGTTCACTATCAATAACAACTTATTCTCGTTGAAAACAAACTTTTAATTTATAATTCTATCCAATGGCATTGCTTGCTCTCTGTCCAGTTATTTTCCTTTTACTTTTTCCTCATAGTGATTAAGGATGCACTCTATCTTATCCTAGCATTGTTGCTCCTCATGGCTCAGCTCCTCTTCAGTGTAAGGCAACGATCAACAATGGAAGTTGGGAGGATGACAAACATCCATTCGACATATTTGTTCCACACGAGGATGTTGACTATGTCCACTAGCGGAGATTGTGTATTTATGGACTCCTTTTGAGAAAACTTCGATGTGGCCACATTCCAAACTACACCCAAGCCCTTTGCTAATTCTTCCTCCTGCTTGTTATAGGCTTCACTCAAGTTGAAATTTCTTCCCATTAATTTTTGAATTTTTCTTTTCTTATTCATTTTCCACTATCACGTCGCACGAATCCCGTGGACTCAAAAAATTTGGCAACAACACCAAAAATGTAGATATACAACATCTCTTAATATAATCCACCATTTAGTTTGTGTTGGATATCACATAGACTATGCAGATTTGAGCTAGGGATTGAATCTAGAGATGTAGGAGGAAATTGTTACTATGCACAACTAATACCTCTATATAAGAACAAAAAATTATTATCTTAGATTTATCAACTATGCAAGGATTTATGTCAGCATTGATATCGAAAAATGTTTCCCGACTGTACTATGTTAGATGTGGGAGGGGTTTAATGGGAGCAACTGGTAAACCATGAGAGTATCCCTTTTTGGTGTTTTCTTTGTCATGAACATGGCCATCTGGCCAAGATCTATACCCCACATCAACCACAAGAACAAATAAGCTAGTCAAAGAAATCAAAGGTTTAAACATCTTAAGAATCACAGTAACAAAGAATTTGGCCCTCCCAAAGGAAATTAATATCTAATCACAAAATCAAAGCCTTACAGATTGAGTTGGTGCAATGTGCTAGACTTTGTTCCGAGATTGTGTTGGAAAGATGGGTTAAAGGAAGCCATGAGTTATCTAGCCTAGGATGTTCGACATTAAGGTATGAAGGGAAGTTTGTTCCCTAGTTGGATACTTCTGGACAAGGTCGTACGAAAGAAGAACTAGGAAAGATAAGCTATGCAAAACAAGTGAGACTGGTGCTACTACGTTTTGACAAACTTAAGTGTTCTATAGTCAATCATATTCAGGCTCAACTTGTTTTATGGCATGCATCAATTTAAGTATCTTCGGAGAAAGTGAGATGGGTTCCCAAGAAATTTAAGATGAAGGCATTTTAGATCAGTAGGGAGCGGATTGTAAAGTTTCCATGCTATGAGGGTTTAACCAATGCATCTACTTTTTGCCTCTAGATGGAGTTTTTCTTTTCCACATGTGGATAAGAGGATATCTTGCCTTACCTATACACTTTATTCAACATCAACCATATGGCAGGCCTGCTATAGAGAAACCTTACGGTGTTAAAAAGATGTGAAGGAAGCCCTCTTAGCTATATTTTATCGTGACGATAGCTATAGTTGTCTCCCGGAATAGGTATCTAAATAGAACATATCAAGTTGTGTGAAGCAGTATGGGGTGCTATCATATTAAATGTTAATCCCACATTGTGGACGTTGTGGGTACTTGTAATGAGATTACTTAGATTCAATAATAAATCACATAACCAAACACATAAATAGAAAAGTAGTAGTAATTCACAATTATAACGTTAGAATAGTACGTATACTTGATATTTGACAGACAACAAAACAAAATATATGACTTAACCACTTCGAGGGGTAAACCTCCATAACCTTACAATAAGAATAGAATACACAATATGATCCTCAAGTACTACCGCTACCTCTTATCCATACCCTACTTAGGCTATGGTTACTCCTTAGGCTGACCTTATTAACAATATGCAAACATAGAGAAACGTGATATGACAAAATAAGAGATTATGTTAGCCACAAGCCGACAATACATATCCCAATACAAATAATAGGTTAAGGGCATAACATGCCCCTTCCCTTGAAACAACATTCATTATCCCATGTTGCGTCCTCACTAGTAAGATTCTTCCACTTGATCAAATACTCTTGAATCACTTTGGTTTGCATCTTCTTAGTGCTTATTTTTAGGATTTCCTCAGGTTCCGTAACTGACTCTGGCTTCCTCATTTAGCTCTGGTAACTTTGTTTGGGTTGATACTCATTGTCTGGTGACCTTTGAGCAAGAGACAAGAAATACCAAATGTATTCATACAAATTGAGGTAATTTTAGCTTGTATGCGACACTTCCAATTTTGTGCAAGACTTGATAAGAACCGTAATACTTAGGAGCAAACTTGTTATCCTTTTTTTGTAGCTTCAGGGACATTTTCTTGTAAGTTTGAAGCTACAAAAAGACCCCATCACCAACTTCAAATTTCCTTTCACTGTGGTGCTGATCAATTTGTTGCTTCATTTTGTTTTGTGCCATTGTCAAGTTGTCTCAGAGACTTGCTAATATCTAATGTTGGTGTTGATTGTAATCTTCCACGACTCGAACCTTTGTATGTACCCTCAAGGAAGAGGTTATGAATGATGGTTTGTACCCATTGAATGCCACAAATGGAGACATTTTGGATGAGGTATGGAAGGAGAGGAAACCAATGAACCCATGGTTCCTGTTTATCCGAAGCAAAGGAGCCTAGATAGCCTTTGATGTATTTGTTGACTTCCTCTATTTTCCCAATTGATTGAGGATGATATGATGAGCTATGTGCCAACTAAGTACTCAAACATGAAAATAAATCAGTCTAAAAATTACTGGTAAAGATGGGATCATGGTCACTTACCATGATCTTGCGGTTACCATGTAAGTTCTAAAATGTGTCCTTAAAAGATGTTACTGTGCTTACTACGAGTGGGTGTGACAAGGCACAAAATTGAGAATATTTGATGAGCCAATCCACAACCACCATGATAACATTTTTCCCTTCTGGCATGGGTAACTCAATAAACCTCTTCCCACCTTTGGCTTGGAATAGATGAGTGTTGTGAAAGACCTAGTGACTCAATTGTCTCACCCTGGTTTTGCTGACACACCATGTATTCTGCCACAAATTTCTGGACATCTTCCTTGAGGCCTTCCTAAAAGAAATCTTTCTTGATCCTAAGATAAGTCTTCAAAAATCTTAAATGATCCCATGTTGGAGATGAATGTAGCTATGCAAAGCACCTTTTCTTTGAGGGTTGAATTTCTTCATAGGTACAACCTATCCTTGTACAATAGGGCAGCCCCTTTTCACCAAAAAATGTCAGGTATACCAAGATCTTGCTAGAGCTTCTGAATCAGAACCTGTATATCTCCATGATTCTCCCATTCACATATTGCCTCATCAACTAAATTGGCTTGTAAGATAGACATTGCACATAGCAAAGCTTTTGTGGACCCATCTTTCTTGAAGAGTGCATCTGACACTACATACTCCTTCCCTTTCTTATAGGTGAATTCTAAGTCACATCCCAACATTTTTTGTGACCCATTTTTGTTCTTCCAATGACCACCTTTGTTCTAAGAAGCAGTTTAGACTATCAGGATTTGTCTTCACCTTAATGTGCCTACCCATCATATATGGTCCCCATTGTTTGAAAATGTGAAGATTAACCATCATTTCCTTCTCATAGATGGGTTTTAACAAATTCTTCCCTTTGAATTGACAACTCTCAAATGTGATGGGCCATCCTTCTTGCGTGAGTACAACTCCCATTCTATACTGTAATGGATCTTATTCCACAATGAAAGTCTTTGATAAATTTTGAGTTGCTAGGATTGACATGGTGCATATGACTTCCTTCAACTTCTCAAATGCATCACTGGTAGGTTTGTCCCAATGGAAGGCATCCTTCAACAATGTTGTGAGTGGTGTTACTATGCTCCTATATTTTTTAGGAAACGACAATAGTAACATGTCAACCAAGGAAACCACAAAGGTTTGTGAGTGTTTTTGGAACTTGTTATTACACCATGGCCTTGTTCTTGTGGGGGTCCACTTTTACAACTTCATGTGAACCAATATGACCCAAGTACTTCACCCTTTTCACCATAAAGACACACTTAGATGGCTAAGCATAAAGTTGATGCTATTTCAGAGTGAATAACACATGATCTTCCTGCTACAAGTGTTATTCCCATGTCTTGTTCTACATTACTATGTCATCAAAAATTACCAAGACAAACCTCCTCAGGAATGGTAGAAAGATAGTGTTTATCAAACTTTTGAATGTAGATGGCACATTTACGAGACTAAAAGACATCACCAAAAAATCATATCCTGCCCTCATGGGTTCAGAATGTTGTCTTATGTATATCCTCACCTCGGATTTATATTTGATGATAGCCAAAGCAAAGATCAAGTTTAGTAAACAACAACATGTAACTCATCTAGCAAATAATCAATTACCAGAATGGGAAAATTTATTTTTGATGGTATATTTGTTGAGTTCTTTGTAATTTGGGAACATTCGCCAGGTCTCATCCTTCTTGTGCATCATTATCATTGGAGAAGAAAAGACACTTTGGATATGTAGGATAATACCTGCCTCCAACATCTCTTCCACCATTTTCTCAATCTAACTCTTTTAGACATGGGTATCTACAAGGAGGGATGTTGTGTTATTGATTCCCTCGTATCTAAGTCACAAGGTTCGTGCTCGTGTTTGACCATGATCAAATTTGAAAGAAATCCGACAAAGGATAAAAATAGCCAAAAATACATTATTAAATTTGAAAAATATAATTTAACAATAAAATAAATTCTAATAATTAATAATTTTAATTTAAAATCAAAATTACATCTAATTAAAATCCCTAAAAAATGTCTCTAATTAAAATATCTAAAATATTCATTAATTAAAATACCTAAAATATAGAGATAGGGGGAAATATGAAGATTGTTGTCATTCCTTCGGTAATTTTGTGCCCTGTCTTAGGGCTTCCTACGACGCCATTCAACCACGAATCCCTCTCTTTCGCTACTTCGGTCTTCAAGCACTGAATCAACTCCATGCCCTTCTCCTTTCCCTGGCGATGACTCCCCACTCTCAATTAGTGTCTCCTTCTCTTCGGGATTCATCTAGCCCAATCAAGGCTTTTGCTATTCCTGGGGCTATAGAGCATTCTTCTAAGTCGGTATTCAATGGAAAAATTGGAAAATATGGCTCAATTCCTATTGTCGAGATGAGCGTTGATGTGCTAACTCAGGAGGGGTGATATTCCAAGATTGTTATTGTTTGTCGCTTCCACAAATTCTAGCCCAACATTGCCAATTTGCACTCTTGGATTGCTAAGCATTGGAGACCCCTCTTATCTAACGACGTTTTCATACCCATGTACCCCAGGTGTTTTCATCGTTGTGTGTGACTTGATTGAGGACAAAAATTGGTTTCTTCAAAGGGCCCTTTGGTTTTGGGATGAGTCAATTCTTTGTTAAAAGCCCCAGTTTCTTGAGTTTAATCCAACCACTAAATCTTTCTTTGTTGCCCCGCTTTGGGAGATATTTCCTAACTTTTTGCTTCAATTTTGGGGGGCTCTAGTCTTATTTGGATTGGAAAATATCTTGGGAACCTTCTAACTATAGACTTGGCAATGGCTAATTGTTTCTGATCCACCTTCATGTGAATGTGCATTGAGGTGGATCTTTCTAAAGGTCTCCCGATGGAACTCAAGATCAAGGTTGGAGGGTGATCATGGCTCTAACCTCTGGACTATGAACAAGTGGCTTTCAGATGTAGATCTTGTTTTGCAAACTAGCATTTGGCGGATCAATGTGCTAAAAATTCAAGTGTCTCTTGAATCAACAAGGATAAGTTTGTCTGGAAAGCTTCTTGGTGGGTTGGAGCAAGACCTAATCTTCAACAAATCAAATCGGAATCCGTAAGGAATTCTTCCCCATTTTCAAACCTTGTCTTACCCTCTCTTATGATGGTCCCTCTTTTTCTTCATCCAAGGATGTGCTTCTTCTCAGGCTTTCCCCCCTTCATGCTAAGAAATCTACAAGTGGTTCACCCTCGAAAGATCTCTCCTCCAGATGTGGGGGTAGTTAATCGCCCTTTATCGGCAGTCGATTCCTCCCTTTCCTGCTCCGTTTTGGAGAAATCTAATGATTGGACTTGTGTCTCGAACAATAAAAAATCAAAAAATCTTAAACTCTAATGTCCCCAATGAGACAATTAATGCCCTCAAAAGGAACAATCACAAATCTGATCTCTAACAATAATTTATAGAATCTATACTTGACAAAATTATTGCAGATATGAATTTATCAGGGAAAATGCGACTTGCCTTAGAGATTAATGACATTCAAAACATATTTAAACTTGATCAAATCTTCGCTAAAAATAATCAGAATTCATCATAGATGCAAGAACACCAAAAATATAAATTTTTTGACCAAGAAGAAGAGCTGGAAATTTATTATTAGTCTGCAAAAAATCAGCTTACAGACATCGCTGGAAAAGAGGTTTTCAAAGCCCAAATCCACTGAAACAAAGCTGAATATGGCCTCCAAAATTATGACAAAGATCTTGGTGATGAGATCCGAGACAAACGTGCCTTAGAATGTGTCAAACTCCACTCACAAGGGTGTAGATAACTCTAGATTTGGCTGATCTGAAGGTAGAAATCTGTCCCAACACTTGTGTCTTCAAATCCTAGCTAGAAATGCCTCAAATCTGCAATATTGGGTCTTCAATCACTACTGAAATTCTGAAATACTCCTTTAAGTTCAATAGAAATCCCTGAATAGAGCTTCCTCTCACAAAGGATGAAGAGTTTTCGTTCTTCAACCTTGGTAATAGAGGGTTTTTGTCCTCTAATGCAACACATCAAAGGGTTTTCGTCCTTTAATGTAAAATTGGAAAACAATTAACTCAACCAAATTTCAAATATCAAAAGACGCCTTCTCCAAGTGTGGCGACTTCCTTTTATAATTTCTCTTGGCATATTTTCCCACACAAAGTCTCAATCAACTCTCTTCACTTTATTTAATATTTTCCCCTTGTTTTACTTTATTTAATATTTTTATCCCCTTGCTTTATGTCCCTATATGGGTCGCATTTTCTCACTAGGGGGAAATAAAAATAATGTGATTTTTTCTTTTATTATTTTATCAAGATAAGTTTCCCTTATGTTCTACCCTTCAGCTGTCAGGAAACAAAATAGGCTAAGGGTCTTCGACTTGTTAATTTGGAGAAGGGGATATTTCATAAACTAAATGGTTCCAAGGAGCTCCGATCTCTCAAGAAATAGTTGGGGCCTAGGCCCACTTAGTTTGTTTTTCTTCTTTGTTATGTTGAGTTGAAATTTTTGTTTTTGTGGGTTGTGGCTCAACATTGCCAAGGGTTTGTTTTTTATTTGCTTGATTTAGTATGTTCTAGGTTCGGGCATAGGCCTCCTGTGTTTGTTTGGGGGCCTTTTCCTTATGCTCATTGTAAATCTTTTGAATTTTAATAGGGAAAGTGATGCGAAAAATTCAAGCTCAGTCGCTCTTATAGATTGTGCTTCAAACCATCAAACCCTTGGAATAGGAATATAACACCAAACTTATCAATCTCTTAAGGAAATTGTTATAGCTTGTAGAAACCATCAAATCTCACTATGGTTTACATAGATGTATGTTTCGTTTAAAATCTATGTGTGTAAGGATGCAACAAACTTGAAGAGAGATTCTTAAGGTAAATGTGTTGCTGCAAATTTGTTACAGTGAAGATAAACAGAAAAGCCATTACTCGTGTAGGGCAATATTTAATTTTTTTCATAATTATAATCAACATTTATCAATGATTTTGAAAAAAATTTCAAGATAAAAGTAAGGAAAAATCATATTTTTCAAATTTATTGACAATTTTGGACGAATTTTTGGTGTTGTATTGGAATTCGCCAAATTTTGATCTTTCACAGTAGAATTTCGAAAACTTTGTGACACAACCTAGTATCAATTAAATGACATGATCATGATCTCTTTTAGGTGGTAGTCCTTTTGGCATAGCTCAAAAACGAGTGAATGTTTATCAAGAATCGTCTCTAACTCTGGTAGTGTAGACATCTATGTGGGAAGTGCTTCCAAGGAAAACAACTATGCTTCAAACTCATCTGCATTTGATGAGAATTGGAATTTCCCACACAACCCATAAAGTTCAAAATTCTTTCCCTTTGAATTAAAACACAATAAAAAATCCTGGAAGTTCATCTCAATTGTTCTTAAGGTTGCGAGTCATGGGACTTCCAAAATGATGTATGCACCTCCTATTGGAATGGAAAACATATGTACTCATCCATGGTGATGTTAATACCATGGAATTTTCCTAAACAATTGATCTTGCTCCCATCTACAACCATGAATTGAAATTTTGGAAGTGGATAAACTTAGGAGGGTGTCAGACTCCCTCATCCATAGTGTTGTGATTCAGAGGCCTTGTTAGAACATTGAGGTTCTTTTGAGCCTGAGATTGAGGTTGAAATTTTCTTGCTTGAGGCTTCTTTAACGTGTGGATAAGATAGTCTTTCCTCTAAGCGTTCTCGATGGCATCTTCCGAAGTACTAGGAGAAAAGGACCTAACCTTGTATTCAAGGCGATGTTCTAATGCGCCAAGGAAGATGTGATGAAGAGTATCGCTACAAAAGGTATGTTTGGTTCTATTAGAAAGGGTTTTCCATTGTTTGATGAAGGACTGAGCACTTTCTTTCTCACCTCTTTTATAATTGACAAAGATGTTCACATTCTGTTCTCAGACGGAACTTGAGAATGGAATTCCTTGCATAGTAGATTTACTAGTCCTTTAAGTTTGATAGTAGAGTTAGCTAGCAGAGTATGGTACCGATCTAAAGCGTGGCCATGAGGGCCCTAGTTAAGAGCTTGATCGTGTCATAGGAATTATCTTTGATCCAGTCTTTGTAGACATTTTCGAAGGCCTTAATGTGAAGCTTAGGGTCGTTGGACACGTTATCAGTAAGTGGAGGGATGATACCTCCAATATCCATAGTGGCTATATAGGGAGCCAAACCTTACTGGTTATGGGAGGTTGCACAATTGGGGTCCCATTGGAAACTACTAGAGGAGGCGGGGGAGGACACTGAGTAGGCATACTGTAATGTCCCTTTTTAGGGCTGAAACTGAAAAAGGAGGAAACCACACAAACCCCAATAGATTAAATTCAGATTTTTAAATCAGCGAACTGGTTTTTATGACAGCTAGAAATCAACAGTTTGATTTTTAGCAGAACAGTCTGGAATGAGAGGAAAATCATTCAAAAATTAGCAAATAACTCATCAACAATATAGATAAACACTTTAGGAAGAATTTAAAACACTTTTCATCATCAAATCATATAAAAAACTCAATTGGAAAATTAATTATGAACACCAAAAGTGCAACCCATAAAAATAAAGAAAAAGGAGGTTTCCAAATTTCGATAACGACAAAATAAGAATGATTCCGACCCTAGAAATTATGTCGAATCTGAATATCAAATACAATTTGAATTATGTGCCCTAGAAGGCACCCAACTATCACCAAACCCTAGTTGCTCCCTTTAGGGAGAGCTCTAAAATTCATGCAAAGCCTTTGCAGATGTTCTCCTTGATGCCCTAGTTCCAAATCTGCAAGTAGTCTTGAAGAGATGTCTTCAAATCAGCCAAAATGGAGGGTTTCTGTCCTCCACCGAGTCACAAGGAAGGTTTTTGTCTTCCTTGGAATGCCACACAAGAGGGTTTTCATCCTCAAGTGAATAGTTATTGAGAAACTTGCCCAAAAAACCAATTGTAGATAAAATGCACCAAAGATGCTTGCAAATGAAGTCCTTAAGTCCTTTTTTTATTCTTCCCTCGGTGCCAAAGGCCAATTAGAAGAGGACTGACCTCTTAAGCCTCACTTTATCTTTTAATTGCTTCTTTATTCTCTCCAAACCCATCCGACCTGCCTCCTAAGGGAAAACATTGAAAGAAGACATTAAATCTAATAAAATAAATTGGAAATGAAATGCAATTCCTTACCTTGTTCAATTATTCTTCTTTGCAACAGAAAGGGAATGGTAGGAAGTTCACATTTAGGCCTCAATTCGAAAAAGGGGACATTACAGTCCTTCCTTCCCGAAATTGCTTGCCTTCAAGTAATTGCAACTCACATGCCCAAGCATCATCATGTCAAGTAGAAGGAACATGTTGTAATGCTCCCATAATCTAGACCATGTGCCTGTTAAATGAAGGAGCCTCAACCCAAAAAAACTCATACTTCTATTGCCCCTTTCTTTGCTTGTCATAATCTCATAATTTCCACCCAAATGATGAATCCCCAATACTTTAATAATGCTGGCCCAAAAACAACTGTAACAGTGTATTTTTCTATCAAAAATCAGAATGTAGGTGGCTGGAAACAAAGTATGACAATCATAATTCATGTGATTTTTCACCCAATTTGGAACTATGTGAGCTATAGTAGTTGTCTTCCTTAGCTGAAACTAGATACCACTATCTTCCAATGATTCAATGTCCTCAAAATGACCACTCTTGTAGCTGTTCAAGTTTGAAAACAACTCATAATCTGATTTTATCAAAACCGGAAAATTAAAAATGGAGTAGCAATTACAAAACTGAAAACTCTTTGCAAAATTGGGAAACGTGAGCATTGCAATCACTGAAAACACCTTTCTAAGGGCTGTAAATTTCCTCCCAACATCCATCAATTGAAAAATGCTCCATCTCTTGTCTGAAAATACTTTCCTACCCAATTGTATGCATGCAAAAGAAATCATTTGGTGGATGATATGAATAATGACAATAGTACCAAGTCTGAAATTCTGAGCTATGGTTCTCCAAAGTACACTCCTTTTGTCACCAGTAACCACCCACATACTTTGTTAGTGTTCCCTTGCATGAATACTCAACCATGAAGTAACTCTACCATACTTATGTTGCGCTACTATGATATTATACTTGGTTGGAAATGTACAAAATGGTGTAAACAACTCTTACCTTGAACCACGAGAAGACCAGTGATGATTTCCATGGGGATACCTTTAAGTGTCTCCTTCTTGCCCATATCTATAAAGGTTATTTCCATGTTTTGGAAATTGAAAGTGAGTTCTCCCAAAGAGTGCAACCGTTGGACCCTAAGCACAAGATAGATACCAGCCATGCTAATCATATAAAAATCATCACATACCTCATGCTCTCCCAACGTGAAAAGGAGGTGGGAACACCTTGTGCATGACATGGAGTAGTCATCCGCTACATTGACCACGAAGCCTTTGAAGTCATCCACCTTCAAATCCACCTTTTCCCTCAAGCTCTCAACAATGAAAATGTAAGTAGCTCCATTATCAATCAAAACCGTGACTCCTTGTCCATGGAGGGTAGAATCCTTCCCAACTTTGTTAGAATACATATTAAATTCAAAACTATCCTCCATCAAATTGATTTCTAACCATATGTGTGGAGGAGCAATATTAAGGAATTCCTCTTTCTTACAATTCAAGGGATCAACTAGAACCCAAAATTTTATGCCCGCATAACCTTGCAAGAAAAGATCTATGTGCCATACGTTACTCCTCAAGCTCTTCACATCATCACCAATTATATTACCAAACATCAACATGACATGTGATCTTTCTTAACAACAAGCTGCCCATAATGACACAAGTATGACAGTGGCAAAAGAGGAAGTAAAATGTGATTTTTTTCATCATACCTTGGGCTGCCAACAAGAATCCCACCATTCCTTTGTTGGTACTTGTTTGGGACATCTCCAAAACTCACTCCAAGGTGGTAGACTCCCTCAATTTGGCCATCCTTGACCGCGGTTTGGGGATTTCCAGCGAACTGAAAGTAATCATGAGAAATCGGAAGTGTCTTTCCTTCATGAACATTCCCTTCCATAATGTCATCCTCTTTGCCCTTATGCAAATCTGATTTCTTTTCAACAATTTTCCACAAGCACCCACTAGAAACCAAATTTAATATCATTAAATATTAAAGAGCTTTTACCTTGGCACTCATGCTCCCTAATCTCCCTAGGTTCATGCTTCAAACCTTCATCAAACTGTGATGTCTTCACGCTGCTGTTCTGAAAATCAGTCAAGAGATTTACTTTGGGAATGGAAATGGGGGCTTCTAAGGCTTCAATGGGTTGTGCCCTCTTAATGCCCAACAACTTTGGTGGTTCTTCTTCCTTCTTTGGCTCAATCTTCAGAATGCTCGGAAGATGGTTAGGGGCCTCTTGGAAAATATCCTTTTTCTTTTTAAAACCCTTCATCCTCACATCTTTGTTAGTTTAATTCTCATGCTGATCAAAATCTGGCAAATACATAGTGTGAGGGTGATGTAATAAATTAGTTTGCTTACCATATGTTGCTAGTATGTAAATTCCAGTGGACTGAAAACCGATATGAGCATAAGGTGAGGCCTCCTTTTGAAATACATGCCGCTCAACTGGGTCATATTGAATCTTAGCCTCAAAAACCTCTTGTAGACCTGATTTTCCTTCACCATATTGCCGTCACATGCAATCATTGGAAATCACAACAACATTATTTATCGTCAAAGAATCTTTACCTTCACACTGCATATTGGTCTTCTTTTGTTCTAGTTTTTTTATTTCTTCTTCTTGCTCCACCATTGCAATTTGGGAGGTCTTCTCCTCTTCCTTTCTCCTGGCATGTTGAAAATCCTTTTGTGGTGTTTGAGAGCTAGGTCCATGCCTTGCTTTTCCTTTGTTCACTCCTATGAACTCAGCAAGTGAAATTGCCTCCTGTATTTCCCTCGGAAGTGCCATGTATTCCTCATAGCTTGCCGCAATGCTTTGCCTTGTAGAGGGCCTTATTCCCACCTCCAGAAGGGTTTCTTCCCTTGGAAGAAAAGAACGCCTAGTGACTGATTTGTGAGCTGATCCAACGGGTCGTCGTGAAGTATTTTCTCCGGATGAGTTGTTGTCTCCATTGTGAACCCTAGGTTCATGAAATCTTTGAAGCAATAGGGCTAGGAGGTCCATGGTGTCTACAAACCTCTCTTGACCTTCAATAATCTTGTGTATCTTGACTTCTTGAGGATTCTGGTTAGCCATTCTATCCTTCTCTCTTGGTAGGTCCGCTTTCTTTTCTCTCCTCTGATAGTAGAGGAAACCCTTGTTTCCCTCTTCTATGAAAACCCTAGGATGGGAAGACCGAAGCTTTGATACCACTTTAATGTCCCTTTCTAGGGCCAAAACTGAAAAAGGGAGGAAACTACACAAACCCCAATAGATTAAATTCAGATTTTTAAATCAGCGAACTGGTTTCTATGACAGCTGTAAATCAGCAGTCTGATTTTTATAACAGCAGTCCGGAATGAGAGGAAAATCACTCAAATATCATCAAATAACTCATCAACAATATAGTTAAACACTTTAGGAAGAATTTAAGCCACTTTTCATCATCAAATCTAATCAAACAGTCAACTGGAAAATTAATTAGGAACAATAGAAGAACAACCCATAAAAATAATGAAAAGGGAGGTTTCCAAACACCGATAACCTAAGTAGCCGATACGGCGCCCCTAGGGCATCTGGTATCGGTACAAAAAGTACCCGGTACGGGTACTGCCTAAAAATGGCCCGGATATAGCTAGGTGGGTCCGGGTATGTCTGTAGATGTACCCGGTCGTACCCGGACCTTCTTGGCCATTTATGCAGAGTTTCCAGGCCCAAAAATGTTTTTTTTTTAATATTTTTTTTCTAGTTTAAATTGAATATATCATTACAACATGAATTACAATTTTCGCAGCACCATTAATCTACAGAAGGTACCAAATACAAGCCATCACAAACATGGATAAAAATAACATGTATGAGATAAATCATAAATGTAATAAACACCTCAACTAGATATGGTAGGGACAAATGAAATTATGAATTTATGAGTAGTTTGTTGTAGTTATTTAGCTTGTTTTGTTTTTCATATGCATAATATGTGGCTAATCCCTATTTAACAGGATGGAATTTATATATTTTCTAATTTTTATATATAGTTTATACGGCCGTATTCGGGGCCAATTTTTTTTTGTTGTATCCGCATATCGAATACTCCATTCGCATACCCGTATCCAAAACGTATCGGCTACTTAGCCGATAACCACAAAATAAGATAGATTCCGGCCTTAGAAATTATGCCGAATTTGAATATTAAATAAAATTTGAATTATGTGCCCTAGAAGGCACCCAACTATCACCAAACCCTAGTCACTCCCTTTAGGGAGAGCTCTAAAATTTATGCAAAGCCTTTGTAGATGTACTTCTTGATGCCCTAGTTCCAAATCTGCAAGTAGTCTTCAAACCAGCCAAAATAGAGGGTTTCCGCCCTCCACTCAGCCATAAGGAGGGTTTTCGTCTTCCTTGGAATGCCACACAAGAGGGTTTTCGTCCTCAAGTGGATAGTTATTGAGCAACTTGCCCAAAAAACCAATTGTAGATAAATTGTGCCAAAGATGCTTGCAAATGAAGTCCTTAAGTCCCTTATATATTCTTCCCATGGCGCCAAAGGCCAATTAGAAGAGGATCATTTTGAGGAGGATTTTGAAGATGATTTTGAGAAGGATTAGCTTGCATAGGTGCATTGGTGGTAGCATTTTCCGGTTGAGAAGAATTGGTGTCAAAAACGTTGCCCCAAGCGGTGTTATATTGCTCCATATGTATTCGAATAACTTCTGGAGGATAACCAAATAAATTAGGGTATCTCAGGATGAATTCTTGCATATCGGGAGTGTAGACATATTCTGTGTCTTCCTCCTCTTGTTCAAATTGTTCTACTTGGAGACCATTGGGATTGGATATAGTACAACTTCTATTGTTTCCTATTTGGTTTAATTTTTTGTTATTCGTTGCATCCATGGTTCAATCATAGTTTTAGGGAGTAGGCTTAAGGATGGAATCCCAATTGTTGGTTTGGGAATCATCGTTATATTGAGTATTTTGATAGTAAAAGAGAATTCATCTTGGAAATTTTTAGGAAAGATTTTGAAAGTATAAGAGATGATGAAAGATTAACGTGAAGAAGACTTGATTGAAAAAGAGAGTGTAAGATTCACATTGGGTTCACCAAAGTGTAGTGAACCCTATACGAAGATAAAAAAAGAAAGAAAGGTAAACATGAGTATGACTCACTCAAAGGGTGGAGTAAGATTCAAGTTGGGTTCACCAAAGTGTATGAAAATAAAGAATGGCCTAATAGAATATCCTCTTTTTCTCTAGGTAATCTACACTAGGATAATGAAAGGGGTCATACTAAAGATGCGCACCTTAGATTGTAGTTATCAAAAGACGTGGATTTAGGAAGGCGATAGTCCACACTCCAGGAAAGATATAGGGTTCCAAAGCCTAGGTCTAGGATAGAGGTGTAGCGTCTAACTAGATCTCAATTATAGATTGATAATAACAAAGTTGTAATAAGAGAGAGTTATGTGCTAGGGTTGTAAATATGGATTGTAAGAATCAATATGTCTAAATGATTATAGAGCGAAATGGGTGGATTGTAGGGTAAGGACCAATAGATAAATAATGCAATAGATTAAGAATATGCTACTCTATTCTCACCTATGCATGACTAATTAGAAAATCAATTAAATTTGAATCAACATAAAGGAAATTAGAGGTTAGAGATACTTAGCTGATTGTAGACACCATTGACGCGTTAACTTTCCCCCAGGGTTAGCCGCACATTATGAGAGTTGATGTGGGGGAACAAAAACAAATAAGAGATGACCTAGATAAGCCACTTGTTGTTGACTCCTAAGGCTCCAAAGGCTAGGCAAGTCATAATAAGTGCAACTCCTATGCTTGGAAATCCTAAGTACCCAACGCTCCAAGTGTAGACTCCAATAGATAAGCAAGATTAACTTCAATATCTTTAAGACTTTAAAGGAATACTGACGAGTGCTAGTAAACTGCATGGGTGATGATGATGTGATGGAAAGAGCGCTCAAATGCTGCCTATAAATAAGGAACATGACTAAGCATTGTAGTCTCCTTTAGCCGACGATATCAATCATGGTCGATGCAGTAGGTTGTGAGAAATTGCAAGCTAGGTGACATTGTCCATGGTCAATATTGTTGGTAGTGGGAAATGATTCATCAAGGGGTCCTAAGGGAAGTCTTGGCTGAAGCAGGAAGACTCAAAGATGCTAAAAGGTGATATGACAAAGGTACATATGTGCTGAAAGTAGATATGAAGGCAAATGTAAGTGGATAGTAAGGTGACGTCGTAGGGAGACTGTAAAAGAGGATTGTAGATGTATATAACATTTAAGGTGTTGTAAAATTGGACTACACATCAAGGCCCTATCATAAGTACCATTGGTATCTAGCCCGATACAACTATTATTGGTTGCATGTAGCCATTTTTGGTTACCTTTGCTCTCAGGAATGTCCCCGTGGACATGGCTTCGGAGAAGCCAATGCACCAACAGTTTTTGAAAAGAGCAAAAGTTGATAAAATTGAAAACTTGGGTGTATGCACATGATAGATAATTTAGAATAGGACACATCAACATTATATCTCCCTCCTTGCATCAAATATTGGGAAAACTATCTTTTCTAGTGGAGAATATTGATTCTCTCTATCATTACATGCATACACAATTTAGTTTCTGAATAGATGCTTCATATATTAACAAAAAACAATATTTACAAAAAAAGTCGTACAAAAGAATAAGAATTGTACGACAATATGTACAAGATAGAGTACAATTTAGTCCATAAAGCAACCAAGACAACAAGAAAATCAAATTAAGTCCTAGTTTCTAATTACTTTGCTTACCAGTGTAATTGAAAACCTTTTCAAAGTAGTTGTAATTGAATTTCATCTTTCCAGTAGTGACAAATATCATCAAGCAAACATAGCTCATTGCGGAAGACGTAATTATATCTAAGCTTCCATAAAATAAACAAGGTTGTATGTCGTACACAATTCCAAATACTCTTAAAAGGATGACGAATAAGAGTATTTGAATCTCCTAGCAAGGTTGCCCTACCAATGCAAATGTCCTTGAAAGAGAGTTGGTAAATGTGAATGAACTAACATCCAACATGACATGGAAAAAGAGCAATCCCAAAAGATGTTTGACAATTTCCAACTTTGAACGATGGAGACAGAGACCATCGATAAGACCACTTTTAGACAATTGAGCTTTTGAGGTCAGTCCTTGATAGATCATAAGCCAACCAAAAACTTGAAGTTTGAAAGAGACTCTTATGGTCCAAACACTATACAGCTGATGAATCCACATTGATTCTAAATCTGAAGAAACAGACCTGGGCATTTAGAATAGGATCAAGATAAGATAAGATAAGATACATACATTAAATGTCCAACAAATGATCACAAAAGTAGGTCAATGGGACTACGCGAAAACAAGAAAGTGAAAAGGAACCCAGCCAGAGAGCCAAAAGGTCCCAGAGGAAAGAGCTTGCTTATGATGCAAAAAATGATAAAGGTAGTGTGAGTCATCTTTGAGAGATTGGATGTCCAACAACCCAATTCAAATCACACCAAATAGGCCCTTGCATGGTTAAGATCAGCTTAAATAGATCATCCCGGGGTATAAGATTATGAATTTCCTTGATATAAGACTTGTCTTTTGAGAGTAAAGCATACTCATGAGCTACAAAATCTAGTCTTTCCAAGTACATGTATTGTTGTCCCACAAATCTTTCCAAAAAAAGATGCCTTTTTTGCTGAATCGATGAGCCTCAAAATGCATTATTGTGGCAAGAGAATTATCTTGTAACTTCTAAGTCCATATAGTTTTCTTAGCTAGATCCCACCCAATGTGGCTGCCAATAACTCGCCATGTGACTAAACCAACAACTTTTGTAAGGCTATCCAAATACATTTTTAGAACAATTGACCTAGTACCCTGAAAATTTGTAGGATCTGCACTAATGTCACAAAAAATTAAAAAAAAGGAACAAGAGAATGGATGCCTAGGACTAGGCACGCCGCGTGGCAAGAGTGAAGTGGAGCTTCTATTGCTAAATTGTACTTTGAGATTTTCAATTTATACCCCTTCCTACAAAATGTGGAGATTGAGAATTTTAGGCTTAATCTCATTTTTTAAAAATTTTCTTTTGTAATGTCCCCTTCTTGATTGAAGACCCTTCGCCCATTCATTGTTTCCCGACGACTAAGGAATACAAGGGAAACTTGTCATAATAAATTAATCATAAAGTGCATCTTAAAATATTATTATAAGCACTTTATATTAATTTATTAATGACAAAGTTAAAATAAAAGAGAAAAGAAAGAAAAAAAATAAAGTGATATAATAAAAAGAAATAAATGATAAAGTCACTTTATTTTATTAATTTCCCCAAGGAAAATGTGACTTGGGTTTTTGGAGGAAAACGGTTATAAATAAACATTTGGGGTCTTTTGGAGTTGCATTCAAACATTCAATCATTTTGGAGCTATTGCTATTTTCAATTTATTGCTTGTGGAGGTCAAATTCTGCAAGATCCCTAGCATTGGTGGTGAGAGATCCATCCCTAGTGGGTAGAACATTCTTCGGTGAAGGTTTCAGATCCATATCCCTAGCTTGTTGTCCATATCTGGGAATATTTCATATTTCCATCCTACATTTCGGTTTCTAGTTCAGATTTGGAACTATTTTCTAGGGTTTTATCTACTCAGTATCAAAATTGAGGAGTAGTTTCGAGTGCCTTCCACCCATTGAAAAATTGTGCTTGAATATGCATTGGATAGATATTGGATTTATCTATCTTTTGAGCTATAATTTGTAATTAGATCCCAAGTAGTTCCAAAATTATTAATTTTGTAAGTTTCAGCTATATTTTCATCATTAAAAATTCAAACCTGGACACTAAAAATTGTTTCTCAGTTGTTTAATGTTCTCCATATTTTTCTACATATTTTAAAGCTTCTGGGTATATTGAAATGGAATATTTTTTAAGATATATATTTTTTAGATTTATGTACCTTGCTGTCCTGGAAAAATCAGAATTACAGCCTGCATATTTTAAATTAATTTATGAGTTTTAGAGTGATATTTTAAAATAGATATTTCAATGGTATCAGAGTTAGCTTTCCTCTAGCCTGTTGGGTTGTGAATGAAGATATCAATATGGATTTTATGAAGCAAATGTTCATCAACATGGTGAAACAACAAGAGACAACCAACCTTTACTTGAGTTGGCTCACACAAAACATGAATTAGATCAGATCTGGGAATAATAGGGAAAAATGTGAGAGTAGTAATAAAGGGCAGCCAATAAAGGTGATTGATGAGGAGTCTTGTTGGGAAAAATACCAATCTTTGAGTAAGGGTTTCAAAGATAATATGCCATTTTTTAGATTATCGCAGGATGAAGATTGGTCGCAATGCCAAGCAAGATCATCATCTGCTGGTACCTGAATTACAAAAGAACTCATTTGAACAACCAATAACAGCTCCACATGAGGTAATTTCAGATGATGGAGATAATGATGATTCGAAGATGATAGAAGAAGAAGAAAAGAATGCTGATCCGGAAGAAGTTTCGTACGATATAAGGAATGGTACTCAAGTGGTGGCAGCCAAGAGTATGGAAGGTTCCTTCAAAAGAGAGCAAACTGCAGAAGATGTGGATTATGTGGTAAGCGGTACATCTTTTTAATTGCAGTAGTACTATCATGATGATATTCAGCCCATTGTGGACAAGGTTGCTAGGGAATTGATTCAACAAAGTCAAGTTATCACGAAGACAAAGGATGATGAGGATATTGGTGATACTCCAAGGTATGAAGAAGATAATAAGGGGTCATATTTATTGCTGCATAGTAAACCATTTCAGATTTACTTTTTTCATGCTAAGTATGGTAATACAAATTGTAATATGGAGCATATGGATCCCTTGTTCTTAATTCATGATTGTGAGCATCATGAGAGCTACATACTTTGGCAAGATCTATCTCACTTGATAGGTAATGAGCTCGAATCTTGGAGCACTATAGCATGTTTTGTCTATTGCACATGGCCATTGGATATATGAGTTATAATTGCTTGAGGGAAAGCAATTTGGGGAAGGGAGGATTGTAATGTCCCCTTCTTGATCGAAGACCTTTAACCCATTCATTGTTTCCCGACAGATAAGGGAGGAATACAAGGGAAACTTATCATGATAAATTAATCATAAAGTGCATCTTAAAATATTATTACAAGCACTTTATATTAATTCATCAATGATAAAGTTAAAATAAAAGAGAAAAGAAAATAAAAAATAAAGTGATATAATAAAAAGAAATAAATGATACTGTCACTTTATTTTATCAATTTCCCCAAGGAAAATGCGACTTGGGTTTTTGGAGGAAAAAGGTTATAAATAAACCTTTGGGGTCTTTTGGAGGTGCATTCAGACATTCAATCATTTTGGAGCTATTGCTATTTTCAGTTTATTGCTTGTGGAGGTCAAATTCTATAGGATTCCTAGCTTCAGTGGTGAGAGATCCACCCCTAGCTGTTAGAGCATTCTTCGGTGAGGGTTTCAGATTTATATCCCTAGCTTGTTGTTTGTATTTCGGAATATTTCATATTTCCAGCCTTCTACATTCAGATTCTCAGTTCAGATTTGTAACAACTATTTTCTAGGGTTTATCTACTCAGTTCCATATTTGAGGAGCAGTTTCGGGTGCCCTCCACCCATTGGAAAATTGTGCTTGAATATGCATTGGATAGATATTGGATTTATCTATCTTTTGAGATATCATTTGTAATAAGATCCCAAGTATTTCTAGAGTTATTAATTTTGTAAGTTTCAGCTATATTTTCATCATTAAAATTTCAGATCTTGACAATAATTTTTTTTTCTTAATTGTTTAATGTTCTCCATATTTTTCTACATCTTTTGAAGATTTTGGGTATTTTTGAAAGTGAATATTTTTTAAGATATAATATTTTTTAGATTTCTGTACCTTGTTGTCATGGAAAAATCAGAATTACAGTCCACAGACTTTTAATTAATTTCTGAGTTTTAGAGTGATACCCTAAAATGGATATTTCACCTTCAAACGAAGAATTGATCTAGACTTATATCAATTTGGCAATTCATTTGGCTGACCTTTAGATTGTGATTCAAGATGACCTGGAAGTTTCCTAGTACCTTCTTACGGCTGATAATCAGGCTATTTATGGAGAAGAGATAGTGTTAAAGGTTCAAATTCCTACCTATGATGGTTATTACTTTTTAGTAGACGTGACTAAATGGGTCCATGTGTGTCTAATTGAGAATTTTTTTCTTTTTCGGCAGCATAGAAGATATTACTGAAAATCAGTGGCTGCATTTATGTGGTATGTTTATTTGTGGATATATTTTGTGCAGGAGATTTTTCGAATTGCTATCAAATGATAGTTGAAACTCTCCAAATCGTTGGGCAAATTGTGTGTGCGAAGGGTTTTATTGAATGCATTGTTTGTTGCATTTGAAGCCTAAGCCGAGCTCTCCATAGCTTAATTATATTTTTAATTGCCTCCAGCTTATGTGTAGTGTTTTCACTGTGAGTTTGTGGTGAATGCCTATAGTTGTTTATGTGACAGCCTTATCTGCAAATGGCTACAAAAATATCCCAAATTATGTATCTTGCCAGCTGGATATGTGGCAACAATGTATGTTGTTTTGTGGTGTTTGTGATTAAGTTAATGTTTGTGAGGCTCCAATGAAGCTACTCTTCAGTGATATTGTATTTTTGTAATGGTAAGTTGTGTGGCAATGAGGGATGGCTTTGTCCATCACTGCATAGCAAACTATCTATGAAGCACTGTGATACAATAATCTCCAAAAATCGATAAATTTCTGTTGTGTATAGCAAAAATAGAGTATTCACAAATAATCAAGATGGATTTCATGTAGAAGTAACAACTTAAAATTTTGAGAAAATAATGCATATATATGAGAAAATGTATTGATAATGAGGTGTAGCTGTCATACTTCTCCAGCAAACCATAAAACCTGAAATGCTAACCAGGAAAATAAATAAACACCCAAGTGTTAGCTGCATGGAAGGAAAAAAACATTGCATAACAACAAAAACAAAAACCAAATCAATAATATGGCATAATATTCCTACTATTTTTTTCCCTTCAAAAATAATTTTTCAATGGATAACTCGAGTAAGCCCAAAAGGCACAGAAACATCATTTGATTTCAAATGCTTGATGAACAATGCACTTTCATTTGATAAGACATTTTATGGTAGAAGAACTATAAAGTGGCTTAGGTTCCAATAATTGGAGGTGAATGTAATAGATGGGGGGAGGAAAATCATAGGAAGTAAGAGGGCCATGAATTGGAGTGCAAGAAACACAAAAGCGTGCACAAGTAGTGAATTGGGAATGTTCAAATGCAGGTGCAGTGCAGAAGCTCTCAAAGGATGTAATAAATTCTTTAGCGATATGCACTGAAGGATGAGAATGAAACCCATGGATTAAAACTCAAGTACTGGCCTTTTTTTTTCCTGTTGGAAAGGAATCTGCATGTGAACTGTCTATTCCAGCCAATGATAACACAAGCAAACTTCCTTGGAAAAAGGAACCATAAAAACATGTCCTATGTGGTGGAGGGTTTCTGAAATGAAATATGTGATATGGGATGTAATTTTTGGGTGCCAATGTAGCACTTACGTGGCTCTGTGCAACCCCTAAGTTAGGGTGCACAACAACTGGCCACTCGATCCTATATATTTTAAGTCATTTGATGAATGGAACTTTGCAACGTTGTATGAATGATTCTCTTGTTTACATGTTATTCTTTATCTATGCGATTTTCTGTCTTGAAATACTTTGAACACAAATCCATCTTTGCAAGAGATTATTTAACCTGAGGTCAAAACAACAAGCATACCTAAACAAAAATGGTTAGCGCTTGAAGCAAGAGCTGTGTATGGAGAATTGGGATTTTGAATTAGTCCATGGTAGATTGATCTGTTTGACTTTGTATAAACTAAGAGCTGTGCCCATGGTAAGCCTGAAAAATTTAGAAATATTACTCTTCTATGCTGGAAAAATATTGAAGTGGTAATTAGAATAAGTTTGACTATACAGCCTCCAATTATCTTTCTCTTTTCAGAAGGCAAAAGGGGAGATTTCATTGAATCTAAGCCCTTCTTCTAAAATCCCCATAAGAATGTAACACCCTGATTTTGTAAGTTATCTTGGTGATTATTTTTCATACTGTTATAACTGCTGAAATGAAGGCAAACATGTTAAGATATATATTTTTTTTGATCTTAAGGGAATGTGTTGCTAATCTGGATTCTTGCATGCTGTAATTTATTTGCATGGGACAGCAGTTATTGTTACTTGTGTGTTTGCTGATGTGACGACAAATTGTCGTATACTTGCTAAACTCTATTCGCCGGGTGACAGCACACCTTGAATCAATCTTATTGATCCAAAGTATGCTGTGGCCTTCTTGTGATTACTTTGTCGATTTACTCTTGAATCGAACTGAAGGTTGATATAAATGTGCAGCACCTGATTTCAGGTATGAGCAGCTGACACGTAGATACCAACGACAAAGGTTCGATTCTCGAACCATGCACTGTCGTAACTTAAGACCTCGTGAGGCAGGAAATGTCTGGACACGAGTGGCTCTGGCATGTGAAACAAAGGAGGAAATGTCCTGCACAACATTGACTTGAATGTCAGTAGGAAGACTGGATTGGAGGTTGATTAGTGTTAGATGTTAGTGGGAATTAGATCCTAAGCTAATCCTAAGTTCTACCTTACATCCTAAACTACTATCCTAAGTGGATTTTTAAATTCTAAAATGATTAACATAGACCTAAGTCCTATTAACCTAAAGACTAGGCTATGACCTAGGTCGAACACTAATATAAATCCTAAACTAATCCTAACCTAGAAGGGGACGCGCAGACCCTTGGGGGGGAGAGGATAAGGATGAAGGGTGTTTAATGGCATTAATGAGGAGTCCTTACGTGGGCAGCGCCAGTTTGGCAGGAACAGGTAAGTGGCGGAGGTATCTAGTTGGACATGGAACTAAATTTGGTTTTGCATGTAAAATTAGAAATTAGGAGTTCGCCAACCCAAGTCGGCGGTGGCGTGGGAAAATAGGAAAAGGCAGAGCCTTTAATGCATTTAAATTTTCTTGGTCTTCGCGACCAGCTCGCCTTGGAAGGTGTATGAGGGAAATTTTGATTGTTTATTGTGTTGTTCGGATTTTTGAGAAGTTGCTCTGCATTTGGTTTTTGCTGGTTCAGTTGAACCAGTTTCATTTGGTTTTTATCACTATTCCTTGGAAATTTGGAGGCTGTTGCTGAGCCTGTAAGAGGAAAGGTGATTTTTGGGAAGCTCGTGTTGTCGCCGTGGAAGGAAATACCACCGGTAGACGCGGTTTTCTTCGAGTTTCGAGAAAGAAATTGCAGGCATGTTAAGCCCTTCTCTTTAAAAATACTTGCTTTGTTTAAGCGTCTCATTAAAACAACCCTGCTCTTGGGTTTTGGGTTTATTTGATTGTTGTCGTGTTGAGACGATTTGGGTTTAGTCGATTCTTGCTGTTTTTTTTAAAATGATGGGTAAAATCGTTTCCTTGCTGTTGTGTTTGGAACTGTATTTGCATGTATAAATGAGTTTGAGATACAGTCGTGTTGTGTTGGTTTGTTTGACAGTATTGAGGATGTTCTTTACTGAAACTATAAGAAATTATGCTTATGAATACTCAGCTGAGAGTAAATCAATTTCGAGATGGTTGTTAATAATAATTCGAACTGGATAATTCTTTTAAAATGATTTTATGGAATGAAATCTCTACAGGCTGTGCGAGTTGTTTGAAGTCGTAGTCTTTACTGAAATTTTTAAAGGAAATAAGATCCTTTTTCCTCCTGCTGTTTTGGATTTTGATGGAAATGGCATTTGGGTTTGTATGAACATATGAATTCGATTTGAAGGAAGAAATGGTAATACGTTTTTGCTGTTCCTTTTTCTTGCTTAAGAAATAGACGAATACGATTTGGGTATTCGTGGGAGCTGGAAAAGAAATTGTTTTTCTTTTGCACTTATAAATGATTACATTCTTCTTGCTGTGATGAAAGGTTGATTTTATCGTGTTTTATGGAATCGATTTGATCTTACAGTTTGGACAGTAGTCGTGAAAACGAGCTTGGCTTGTATTTCTGTACATTAAATGAATTATGTTGATTTCTTGTTGTGAGGGTAGAAGGATTTGTTGTGTTTTATTGATACTGTTCGATCTTCTAGTTCGGACTGTAGTTGTGAACAAGAACTCGGCTTTTTATTTATGTATAATATGGAAAATTTTGGAAATAAGTAGGCGGTTGGATCTGTCTTGACTGTACCTTGTTGTGCATCTGATATCCTATGCGGTTTTTGTATTAATAAGGGTATTATTATATGAAAATCGCATTTTGGGTTCTGTACATCATTGTGAATAGAAAAATGGATTCGGGTAGAAACATTTATTGGTAAGGAATTCTTCTTCTTTCTGTTGTTTGAATTGATAAAATCAGTAGTCGGGTGGTTTATTGAACTTTATAAGTTCAGTCTGTAGAGAGGACAGTGGCATTTAAATTATTTTCTGAGTGCTGTGCTTTCTGTACAAATGAAATATTTAATTGTTTCGTGTGGTCTTCTGATCTTGGCACTGTCAATTTGAAGAAATGAAATCGGCCTGAACAATTCTTGTTGAGTCTGAAGAAAATGGTTGTTTTCTTAGCAAAAGATTAAAGGAATGAAATTTTCTCTTTTTGCTGTTGAGTTCTGGAATAGCATTGGAAGCCTTATTGTGCATTATGATTAAGTCTTGCTGTAGGTAACAACAATGTGTAAATTGTATTTTGAACTGTACGCGATTATGGATATAGAAGGTCACGTGATTAATTGATTGCATGATTGTATAACTGTTTATTTGGTTAAAAATACAGTGAAAGAAGTATGGGGTCTTCTAGTACAGTAAATATATAGTATGCGTCCTTATACTATTTGATCTATGATAAATACGATGTTGTACCAACCTGTTTTTGGGTATTCATATGAGCCTGATTTAAATGAAGTATTGATAAGGACGATAAATTCTTCCTTGTTTTCATTTAAAGCTGATTATGAATGCAATTATTCGTGCTGCCGGAAAGTGAATTCCGAATGGATTTTGTAAGTTTCACTCTGAACTGTTATCTTGATTTGTGTCTCGTTTGGATCCATTTTTAGGACAGTCATGAGGAAAGAAATAAGACTGTGGATGGATAACTTGGAAAAATGATCTTTTCTTCTTTCACTCAGTTGAAAATCTGTAATCGTTAATAACGAATCTTGTAGTGCTTAGATATGAGCAACTATATGCATTGCTGTTTGCTTTCTCGTCTGTGCTAGATTGCTTGGAATCTAATGTGATGCATGAACTGAAAGGAAAGTAATTGGTTTACGTTTCAGTTATTTTTACCCTTTGCAGTTATTATTAATGAAAGGGTGGAAAGGATAACAGTTATGTTATATCAGCAGTATCCTACTTGTATTCCTAAACTTTACAAATATTGTAATTTGGAACTTGTAACGGTTATGTGGAAAATAGGACAGCAGTTCTTTGGCTGAATGGGATGGTATTTGATGGTTCAGTTGTTATGCTGTCCATTCTTTGATGCTTGATTTTTGATTGATGTTCTTACTGTCGTTTCATAAAAGCAGGGTTCTTTTATTGAGACAGTTAATTGAAGCACCTCATTTTAATGACAAGTGCTTAATATGCTCAGTTCATTGAACTGACCCGTGCAAGTAATTTTGCAGATAGAATTTGATTAGAACGAAGACATGGCTGTTTTCTGATGCTTCTTTAATTGTCTGAAGATGAATTGTATTTGTTTACTATTATTCCTCTTCGAGGAATTTTGAAAAGAAGAAAGTACATTCTTCTATCTATGAGTTGTAATGATGTTTTATTTAAACAAAGTCCAGTCAGTTGGATTGGCAGATGTATGGATTATGAAATAGATTGATGAATACAAATACAAGTGTGATATTTTAATAACTATATCAGTTTGATATTGTTGATTAAATTGGAAATATAATGTTATTCCCTGATTTGGATTTATTTAATTGTCCTTGGATGGATGTTAAAAAGGAATTGATATCTATTCTTACCTTAATGCAACTTTTAAGTTGAAATGTGCAATTAGTTCATACTTGGGTAAAGATGAATTTTTAATTGACATTAAAAAGGATTAGGAAGAATATGATTCCATAACTGATAGGTATTCAGGATTAGCTTGGAAGCTAAGGAATATCAATTAACTTAGGAGTAATCGAACTTTGCTTTCGAACTCCATTAATAACCTCGTATGTTAAATTCAGAAAGAAAGGATATGGGATAAATATATCCAGAGCTAATGGACCTTAACTGTGTAAGGTTAAGGAGAATAAATGAATACATTTATTGGGAAATCAGACCTCGTTTAAATGACGTCTAGTAAGCTGGAATTCTGAATTTAGTTACAGTTGTAAAAATATTGGTTAAGTTTAATAGGTTAAACTTATCACGTCCGTCGGTAACGGGCTGCTTAATCCGAAGATTAAGAAGAAAACCAAGTAGAGAAATGCAGCCATTCGGTACGAAGGAGAAGATGCATAGCAAGCTAAAGGACGGATTTAGTCTCTCTTAGCTACGTACAACTGTGACGGGAACGAGGATAAAGGATCAGCATGGTTGCTGAAAGTTGATCTTAAATATTAAGATCATATCCAAATCACTTGAGCAGGATGTGTACTCTCGATGGGAGGATTCCGTAGGACATTGACATACGCCAGCTACAACAAGGTGTTTTGATGAAGACGGGGTCTTCATGACGACACAATGTTATAGCTGACATATTACAATGCCCTCCCAAATTAAATCATCAAGAATACATAGGCTGAATGTAAAGTTCTTGGCTGGGGATAGAAGTATGCTCACGTATACGGAGTGACTCTGAAGGACTATAGATAACTAGACACACGGAGTCGTGGGGAATGACAATGTATGTCTGCGTATCTTTAGTTACCGGGAGTGCCTTCCTATATTCGTTCATGTTGCTAGTTGGAAATTGGAAGTTTAAATCTAACCTTAAGTTGAAAGGACTGGTAGGAACCAGGAAAGACCATTCTAGATAACAGGTGAAGTGAAGTGAAGGACGTATTCCATTGGTGTGTATCACATCCAAGAATATGATCATGCAAAGCATGTGAAAATCTTTGGCCAAAGTATCGCAAGTGCTGGTTGCGTTGTCCTAATCACTTAATTTAAGATGTAGGATGTCAGATGAATATCAGTAACAGATATTCAGATAGGCTTCTTAAATGAATCACTTCGATAACCGGTAACGGTTAAGAAAACTTGTATATAAAATATACTATGCATGAACGAACATGAAGGATCGGTTGTTGCCGAGTCATGAAATGAAGGATCGTTGAAACTCCGAGCCATGAAAATGGGAGATCGGCAGTTCTTCGAGTCATTTACAGCAGCATATAGAATCTGTTATAAGATTGAATGGCATTGAATGTGTGTTCTATATTGTAAATATGCGAATAGGGAACATTAGTTTTAAAAGGAAATTGTGTGTTCCAAACTGTGTTGTTTGGGCAGAGAACAATTATTAAAACTTGAACGTGTGTTTGAATTTTATAATTCATAACAGAGAACGTTATTTATAAAAAAAAAATTCCCTTGTTCTAGTATCTTAAAATGGGGATGTTACAAAGAACGAGATGATTTTCATACCTATTCCTATCCTAAGTGAGGTACAAGACACTCAAAAATTCAACATTCTCCCCACATCAAGTGCAAGCAGGGCCAAACTGCACGGATATGGACAAAGCAATGAATTTCTTAGAGGTTATCTCTCTAGCGGCCTAACACGATCCCTCCATCCAAGAACATCTAAGGTGTGGCTTCAGTTGTTTCATTTTAAGGCCTTGCATGATAGCCTTAAGCCTTTCATGATAACCCTATAGAATGCTCTTCTGGTAGTATTATGCTATCAAAATTGCTTAGACTATAATTTTGGAATTTTAAAGTTTATGCTCAGATCCAATCATTTTGATAATATATAATTTTGTTCTCTGCTTTAGACTAGATTTGTTGCATAATTTTTTTTTAATTCTGGGTTCTTTTTTTCTTAATTAGATTATTTGTTGTCTCTATGCATGCAAATCATCTGCTCTCATTATGTACTTTCTCTCTTTTAATATAAATACAGCCCATGATTTATATATAAAGGGCCATTTTCCATATATTTATCTCTGTTGGACATGAATATGTGTCTATACTTCCCTTGTCCTGACAGAGTTAATGTTTGCTATTATATCCAAATTTATTTTGCAGGTCTCACGAACAAATGTCCGCAAAAATGATAGACTACATAGTTGATGAGCATCATATTGACATTGAACCTATGGATCTTAAAAGAGTCAAGGCAAGTTGCATTCTATCACATAAAAATTCTTCTTATATAATATTGGATTAATCCATTGACTTATTTTTATATTTATTTCCTAAATGAAATCCATGACAACATATTTTGGTTAAACACATTTTGTAGTTGTCCCTACTATATCCTGTAATGCATAGTGATCCTGTTCAGTATATCTTTGCATGAACACAAACTTTGCATGACATACTTATTTTGTATTGGCCCCTCTAACATTTACATTGTATTCAATAATGTATATCTTGGAATTTGTGTTTGATTTCAAGATTCGTCTCTTGCAACTAGCATTTCTTGTATAAAGCAAGACACATAGAAAAACTAGATCTTATGAGGTCCCTACGTGCATTTGGTTTGTTTTCATAGGGTTTTTATTGCTAGTCTATGTCTTTAAAACTGCATCTCAACCCTTTATTACTCTTTGGAAAGAAAGAAATGAATTTATATCCACAAATGGCCAAAATTTGGTCAATGGAACTCAATTACATTCCATTACAATAGAGAGTACTAGGGTAAATAGACCATAGGTTATTAAAATTCAATACTAAGCAATGAGCACTAAGAAATGCAATTATAAAATGGGTTAAACATAATGCAGTTAAACTGTGAATCGTAAGGTCTATGTACAAGTAAAAAGTCTTGTGAGGGAAGGGACACTCCCTTTCCTCAATGAAGAATGGAGCAGATGTAAGCAAGAGACATGTGGCCAGGGAAAATGAAGTCAGGTGTCTATAGCAAGGCTAGAGCTAGGAAAACCAACATCATCATCTATCACAATGAAAGGATTACATGGGAGTTGATAATTATGTCCCCTTTTTCCACTTAAGAGCCTAATTATGGACTTCTCGCCATTCCCTTTTTCGTGGAAATGAAGTTGAATGAGCTAGGGAAGGAATTGCATTCCCATTTCCTTTTTCTTTTGTTAATTTTAATGTTTTCTATGGTGTTTTCTCCATTACGCAGGCTGTTTGAGCTAGAAGAGTTTTAAAAGCAAATTAAAAAGCCCCAAAGAAGCTTTATGAGGTCGGTCTTTCTATTTTGGCCTTTGGCGCCAAAGGAGGGATATAAAAGGTGATCAAAGAGACTTCATTTTCTGAAAGATCCCCAATAGATCTTTTACCCTAATCAGATTTTTAATGTACGGCAAATGATAAAAAACAGTTTTTGAAACCCTCAACGAACAACCTAGGGCAAAACTGAATTTATTACAGTAAATGCGACTAGGGTATGAGTTGGATCTCAATACAAATATTACTCAAAAAATTATTCTTTCAATCCCAAATGATTGCTAGTATTTTTAGAAGCCCAATTCTGCAAAAATCAGAATTTATTGCAGCCAAAACAACTCAGAAATCAGATGTGAAATCTGATTATTAATCTGTCTGAAAACCCTCTAAATACCACTTAGAAAAATACAAAATTGCAGCGATTTGGTTTATAAACATATGGAGAATATTTGACAATTATTCTTAGATGTAAATACCTCAAAACAAAGCCAAAACATTCCCTAGCCAAGTCATACCACTGGAAAGAAGCCTGCTGCAATTTTATTCACCAAAAGACTTCAAAAAGTCTTCAATAACACTGTTGGAAAAAACCTGAAATAGTCTGAAAATATGATTACAACCTATGGGAAGTTTTGAGTGAAAATCCCTCTTAATCCCTTGGGGTTTTCGTCCACAAGAGGTATAAACTAAGGGTTTTCGTCCTTAGAATATAATTTGCAAAAGCTTTAGAGCTTAAGTGCAAAATTAGAAAATGATAAGTGAATAAGCATGCTTTCCTCAAGTCAACCTCTCCCTTTTATAAGAGAAATGAGCCTAAAGAAGCCTCCATAATGACCAATCAACAAAAGATGGTTTCTTCTAGACATATGCACCAAATTCTCCTTAGACTAGGTCACATTTTTCTTGGGAGGAATAATAATTTTTATCCTTTCTAAACTCTATTCTCCCTCCTTTGCCCAAGTCACATTTTTGCCTAGGGATGACACAAAATTAGCATGGGCCTCTTTTCTATTCTCCCTAGGAAGGATACAACATAATATTAGACCCAATGCACCTATCTAAAGATTACAAATTTATTATTAAGTCAAATAAATTAATACAAGTGCTTTATTAATTTTATAAATATTTTTTAGCACTTTGTAATAACTTATTGTGACTTAAGTCACCCTTATATTTTTCCTTTGGCTGTCGGGTTGACAAAATGGGCCAAAGGTCTTCGATTGGAAAAAGGGGACATTACATTTTCATCATCTATCTTGGTGCATTTTCTTTACAATTGATCTTTTGGTTGACTGCCCATTGTCATTCCACTTTTGGGTGAAAATCCAATTGTGTGACTCTTTCCAAGAGGGACGAATTCCCTTCTTGTGGCTGGTTGGAGGATGGAAACCCTCCATCCTTGGTTGAAGTGAAGTCATATTTGCAAATTTGGGCATTGAAGGATGAAGGAAGTCATCTACAAATATTTGCATGCATTTATAAGCCTCTTAGTTGGAGCAACTTGAGTCAGAGTGTGATTTGGTGCCTTCTAGGGCACATAACTCATATTTTCTTTCATATTCAGATTTTCCATAATTTATAAGGCTGGAAACATTTATATTTTGTGGAATTTGGGGTTTGGAAACCCTCGTTTCATAATTTTCTTTGAGTTGTACTAAAGCTGCTTTCAATTAATTTTCCAGTTGTGTTTTCAATCAAATTTCATATTGGGAAGTGGCTTAAATACTTCATAAAATACTTATCTATATTTTGGTTGAGTTATTTGAGGAGTTTCAAGTGTTTTTCATTCATTTCCAGACTACTGTTATAAATTTCAAACTGCTGATTTCCATCTGTCATAGAATTCATTTTGCTGGTCCAAAAGTCAGACCTAAATCAGATCGGGGTTTGTGCTAATTCCTTGTTTTTTAGTTTCAGCCCTTAAAAGGGATATTACACCCTCCCTTTCCTCAATGAAAAATGGATAAGATGAAAGCAGGAGACATGTGGCCGAGGAAAATGAAGTTAGGTTGAAATTGATGTGATGAGCATCCAATTGAGTACATCACTTGGCCTTCTGGGTCCTTTAGTTCCTTGGTGTTTGCATCAAAACATTGCACACATGCCAGTACTCTATCTTCACATTGAAATGAGTTGGAGAAACTGGTTGCATGAGCCAAGCCACTATTGAAAAATCTTTTTGTCAATGCAGTCCTTTTTCCCTCTTCCCTTCTAGTCCAAAACTCGGGTAAATCCATGTGTTTAACATCACTATCCCCAATTTCAGGCATATTAGCTTCCAAGGAAGAAATATGTTCATACTCAACATATTGGAACTTCATTTTAGCGGTTTTGATGCTCAATTTACCAGTTCAGAGGAGTGGGAAAGATGGGGCTGAATTTGAAAACTCAGGGGCAATAGAAAGCACGATAGGGAGAAATGATCAATAAAGCAAAAACAATGATGGAATTGCTTATTGTGACCATGGAAATGGAGCTCTTAGAGGCATTTTTGTTGGTGTGTTCAAATTTGAATTCCATTGGCTAAATAACGTTTTGGAGGAAAGAAAACAACTAGGGAAAGAAAATGCGTTAGTGGACAGCTCTACTTTTCATTTGGGCAGCGTGCAAATGAATTGAAAATAGCTTGATGTTTGTTTTTATACTACCCCACTCACTGTTGGTAAACATATAAACCTGTGGAACTATTTATTTAAAAGCCTTCGTTTTGGTTTAATCAGCTCATTGGCCCTGACACAGAACTATGGAACAGTTTTGTTCGTTCCGTTCAAAGGTGATATAACCAATCAAACGTGTTTTGAAGATTTGTAGGTCGCGTAGTCAGAGTTGGGACAAAACTATGGAACAGTTCCACAAGTTTCAGACGTAGGTGACTTTGCTGATCCCAACGCCCAACTCACAATCCATTAGCTAAGTTGCCCTATCAGGGAACTAGTGGAAACGTGGAACAATCCCTCTGTTCCATTCGCAAGTGACATAGCCGATTGTAATGTCCCTTCTAGGGAAGCGAATGGGGAAAAAGGGTTTCTCCACAATCCCAATGGATCAGATATGAAATTTCACCTTCAGACACACAAACATCAATTTGAAAATGACTGAAAATATACTTTAACCCTATTTTAACAATCAATGATCAGTCGTCTATGGTAGCGAACTGTATAGGGACGTCACATCAACATATAACCACACAAATAGAGCTGAAAATGCTTCCAAATAATTAATTCAACACGATAATATTCATCAATCCAAATTATATGAAAATAATAGAGAAAATGAGTGATTACACCAAGTTGTAATTAATTTTATGACAACAATACAACCAAAATCAAGGGCTGGAAATAGCTCATAAACCACTCCAAAAATCACCAAAATGTAGATTCCAGTCTTATAAAATATGAAGAACAAGAATATCATCTCACATTGTCCAAAAATGCCCTTGATGATATCAAACCTTTCAACCAATAAAGTCGCCCAGGATTAGAAGGGAAGAAACAAACATGAAATCCTCCTTAAAGCTCACTTTGACTTCCGGGTGAAGCCATCAATACACACCAGAGGGTTTTCGTCCCCAAGAGTGTTCCTATTGAAGGGTTTTGTCCTCAATAGGTGACCAAGGAAGGGTTTTTGTCCTTCAATGGAAAGAAGAGAAGCTACTTGCTCCACCTCCAAGAGAAATCAATGTCCAAAATAGCATAATCCTCCTTTAACAAGTTGAACCACCTTATATAGGCCATGAAGATGTCAATGGAAAAATAGAATCCTCTAGAGAGGCCAACACCCCCTTAATAAAGGAAAAGAACATTAAAGTCACCATGTAGGCTTCCATAAGACCAACCTCCATAATGAAGAAATAGAAATCCTCCTTGCATTGTTTGACAAGTCTTCCACTATGTAGTCCAACCACTCCAATGCCATGATCAGTAAATAAAATAATTAACTACGAAAGTACAACACTTTCAACCATGGTGAATTCCCCTCCCTTGCTCCTTCCTTGATTCCCACAAGAAAAGGAATGGGTATAAGGTCTTTCATAGCGAACTGGCTTGGAAAACGGGACATTACACAGACAAAGACATTAAATATTGCCCAACTCAATTTTAAAGCATGTCAATCAGCTTATCGGCTCTGGTGAGGAACAATGGGACAATAGGAAATGTTCCACTTGTTCCTCCCAGAGGCGACAAAGCCGATGAAGAACATGAAAATTTGAAAATTAAGTAAGTCCCAAACATGAAAAATTGCCAAGGGAACCAATTTACTCGATGGAACCAAAACTTGAAAAAAATTGGTCAAAATTTTGCAAGTTTTCTCTTATGTGACCACACAACCTCATGAAGAAAAAGGGCCAAACTCCTTTGGCTAAATAAATGGCCAAGTCTCTATACATTCATAATAGTTTCTTCCTCAGACATATAGATAGGAATCCTAATTTAAATAGAGAGATCCTCAATCTCCACCTTCTAATAAGCATAGTAAAAACTCTTGTTTCTCAAGAAACATAGTGGTCACACTCAACTTGTAATTAGTGGGTGCACACTTTATACAGCGAAGAATAATCCTCAACCCATGTGATAGATGATGCTAGGTATAGTGTGGCAAAATGATGATTCCATATACAATCTATAAAAAATGCTCAACATAGATAGCCAACTTAGGACTTTGTTGTTGTGGAGGAAACATCCAACTAACCTAAATGTATTGTTAGCTTATATCATCTCTAACAACCCTATTGATGACTGTCTTCTAGAGGAGAAGCCGAGGAGCGAGATCTAAGGATTACTTAAATGGAGGAAGTTGATCAATAGATATTCTATTAGATTCAAGGAGTAAACATGTCTCAAGATACTGATAATGTCAATGCTCAATGAGACTCAAAGAGGCAATCTTATTGAAAATAAAAAAGGGCTAAATATAGATACCTCTCATGGCCTGAGGTTAATTCACTCAAGGGTGGGAGTTTGTGAATATAAAAGTAAATTTGAAGATACTTTGAAGTGAAGGGTCTAGGAAGCAAACTTGATTTGTATAAATGCATCGAGGAATCATAAATTCGCAGTGAATGATATCTGAAGCATGAGAGAGAAGATCCATTCTATATGAGGTCATTCAATAGATCCCAAATTGGGTCACCAATCCTCCAAACCATAAAGACGTCAATCCCCGAAGTTTGGATTAAAGAGGCACATCTTTGAAGGGATGTCTTAAAAATATACTCAAAAAACAATTTCTTTGTGGAAAAAGTGAGGCATTTCCATTGCAAAAGCATCATTTTGAAGAAAGATTTAGAAAATTTAGTATAAAAATGTAGAGTCCCAAGTAGGTTAAGCAATTGTGATCTCCAAACGTCCTCCTTCGGAGTAAAAATGACACCTAGAAAGAGCATTCCTCAAAGTGTCGATCATCATGAGCTTAGTTTAAGTACGACTCACTGAAATTTGGAGAAGCTCACAAATACAAGCAAGGGCTGAATCATACAAACAAGGAAATCACACAATTCCAAAAATGAATGAAATCCAGATTTTATAACAGTAGTTACAACTTACAATATTAACTGAAACCCTATCAGCGAACTAAAAATTGCACTTTAGGGCATCAGACACCCCCAAAACAAGCTAAAAACAAGTGCACAAATCCTTCTCCAAATTATTTTGAATTAACGGAACAAACACCAAGACAAGCCATCTAAAACATGTGCCAAAATATAAAATAATACCCCACTGCAATTAATTTTATGACAATTGAAGTGCAATCCACAAAATGAGCTAAAGGTGAGGTCTTCAAACCCCAACAAATGACAAATATGCAATATATTAACCTTATAAAATATGAGAAGTCCAAATATCAACTTGGAATGTTAATTCGTGCCTTATAAGACACCCAATTTGTAATGTCCCCAAATGGACATTTTTCAACCCTAAATGGATTTCCCGCAAATCCCAAATAAAATTGCAAGTAGTAGAAATTATACAAAAATAATTAAGTGCAGATTTGAATTTCTGCGGGAAAATGCGACTTGCCTAGGGCAAATCATTCCAAACTGAACCAAAATAACTATTTTTATCATCAAACTAGCTCAATTATTTTTAGAAAGACAAATACTCAAGAAAAGTACCAGATTTGATCCCAAATGGAGGTGGGATTATTTTATTAAAATATGGAGGATACTCCTTCAGAAACATAACTAAAAATACAATTTCCTTGGCCCAAAAATTATGTAAACCAATTGATCTTGACTTCTAAAATTATGGCAAGGCTATAGGTGACGAGATTCAGGACAGTCGTGCGTATCTAACTCCATCCATAGGGGTGTAGATAACCCTAGATATGGCTGCAAATGAAGTAAAAAAATCTGCAACAAGCTTCCACCTTCAAACCCTCGCCGAAAGTAACACAAATCTGTAAATCTACTGTTGGAAAACACTGAAAAACACCAATAAATCCTTGATCCACAATGGAAATCCCTGAATGGAGAATCCTCTCAACTAGAAGAAGAGTTTCGTTCTTCTTCTAGATCGCTTAGAGGGTTTTCGTCCTCAAGAGATTATTTCTAAAGGTTTTCGTCCTTAGAAATATTTTGTAAAGCTATAGGCTTAGACAAAAATCAGATTTTGTATAAAATAGAAAATCATGCCTTCAACAAGCAAGTAGACTTGCTTTTATAAATGAATTTGGCCAAATAGCCACCCTCATCTTCCAATCAAATTGCACCTCCCACATTTAATGTTTTTTCCACCATTTTTCTTCCTCCAAAGGGGTTGCATTTTCTCCTAGGGGAGAATAATAAATATAACGTGATATTTCTTTTTTCCTTATTTTACTTTATCACTTTATATTTGTCTTTTCTACTTTATCATTAATAAATTAATATAAAGTGCTTATAATATTATTTTATATTGCACTTTTATAATTAATTTATTATGATAAGTTTCCCTTTTTATCCCCCTTTAGCCGTCGGGAAATAGAATTCGGATAAAAGTCTTCAACCAAGAAGGGGATATTCCACAGTCACACTCCTGTACAAGTCGCTTCCACAAGAAGAGGGGCTCCAAGACTTTGCCATAACCCTTGACATGTCTTCTAGTTGCATGCCCTAGATGGTATAAAATAAACCCTTTTTACAGATAGTCTTCAAGGAAGTAGTGAAAATTCAAGGGCTAAAACCAACTTGAAGAGTTTTCATTTTCCAATGTCCAACATGGATGGGTTTCGTCCTCCTTGTGTGCCACACCAAAGGATTTTCGCGCTCTAGTGGAATGGAATAGAGAAATCAGCCTCAAATCCAATTAAGTGTAAAATTATAATAAGATGCACGCTCAAAATGAGCAAAAGCGACTCCTTATATATCTTCTTTGTGTCGCCAAACACCATGAGGGAGTTTCCCCCATGACCAACCTTATAATGATGTTGCTTTTCTTTTTTGTCTTTGGCTTTTTACTCCTGCAACTCAACCGAACTAGCTAATGAGAGAAACCATGAAAGAAAAAGATAAATGGTCAAAGAAAACAAAAAAAACATCAACAAATACTTCCCTTGTTCACCTTCTTCCAGCCCACAGGAAGTGGAATGAGCTAGAAGTCTTCTAAATGGATTAATTCAAAAAAGGGGACATTAAAACATCCCTAGCCAATCAAAATATGATGAGAAGACTATAAATTTAGTTTCGTTAGGTCCCAAATTTGAATATTATGTCTTAGAGTTGACAAAGAATAAATGGAGTAAATTAGCATTGGCAAATAATGTGCCTTATAATGTGAACATTTGTGGTCTGTGTCACCGAAATTGCTGAATTTCATCCAAAAAAATTGAAATTCGGTGATTTGAAAGAAAATAGAAAAAAATGGTTCAAATCCAGCCTAAAATTCATAGGTTTGAATTTTTCGCTAATTTAATTAAACACCCAAAAAAAAATTCATGAAGTTTGGCCAAAAATTGGTTGGAAAATCATCATTTTTATTCACATCAGCTAGGATTAGGGTTAGGGTTTTATTTGTTAATTAATGATGTTGAACTCTTTGATTCTTTAAAACTGTGAGCTGTCATCTGCGATTTGCAAGATGTTTTTGAAATAAATTCCTGTTTGCAGTGTCTAAAGACTAAAGAATCGAAAATAAAATACTGAAGACTAATGCCTTGTTACTTATGCGGTTGTTGCAAGCTGCAGCATTGTGCCTTCCCATGGATATTCCTCCCAACTTCCATCAACTGTTGGCCCACATCACAACTTGCAGTTTTATTTTCTTGCCATGTATTTTCTTTGTGTATAGTCTGCAGCTACGCTCTTGCCTTGTTTAGACATTAGGTTTGCTTATTTAATGTTTGGTGTGTACCCATTTTCCTTAGGTTTACTATTAGTTTTTGTTATTTTAGGTTAAATTTAGTTGATAGACTTGTATTTATTAATTGGTATTGGTATACGATAGAAATTTAGTAATAAGTTTATTTAGTGATTTTATTAATAGTTTATAAATTTTTATATGTATTAGATATTTCAAGCTCATAAGTTTATGTGATTTTATAATTTTTTAATAGTGTATATATATAAGTTATATATATATATATATATATATATATACATAAGTTATATTTATTTTTTTAAGTTATGAATTTATATGTATTAGTAGTTGGAAATTAAATATTTATTAAGAGTGAGAAGCCTATATTTTATTATTTAATTTACGAGAATATTTTTATAATATGTATTTTGTTTATATAAATAGTTATTATGATGCAAACATTTTTAGAAATAGTTATTATGATGCATATGTTTTCACATCTTTTTATAATTTTTTTGAAGCTATTTAATAATATTTGTATATTTTGACATTCTGTAACATTTATTGTTTATTATGAAAATAAAATAATAAAAAATGCAGATTTATATAATTCGAATTAATTGACAATTTTTTGTTCCCGAATTTGATCTTTGACGAACTTTTATCGAATTTTATCCTTGTTGAACATGATCACAAACACGAACTTGGTGACTTAGGTTGTGGTTATGGGTGAGCAAAGGACAACAAAACGGGAAATCCTTAGAATGTATATGGCTGATTATGCACTATACATTCCAACCTGGATGAAACACCAATAAGATTTCTTCACAGATTTTTGAAACTAGTAAGTTTTTTGTGGTAGAATATAATCTGCACTTCTTAGCATTCTGGTATCAAGGTTTCAAAACATCCCACTCTTTATGGAAGCATTTAAAAGAAAATGAATATTTTTGTGAAAGCAAGATGTTGATGTTTGAACTAAAAGTACATACGTGTAAATGATTTGGAGAATCATTTTAGCCCACATAAGATAAGATAATCAGTTATATCTAGTGAAGTGTAGGAACTGTCTGAAGTTTCATACACAAAGTTATACTTAATAGATAAGTTAGGCTGTTCTGAGAAATAACTACTCAACAATAATTTTTGAACCAAGCATGTTTGATTGTCTTTGATTAAGTCAATGCACTTGCTTAAGAATCAAGATGCAAAAACCAGTTAGGAAAAATAAATTAGAGAGTGCAGTTGCTTAAATTTCTTCCATTTAGTTGAACGGAGCTTGTCATCTGCTGAATACTTGTTTTAGAAATGAAGGCAAGTCAGTTCTGCAGGCTACTTTGTATGTAAACGAAAAAATAATAAAATATGTAACAAGGAACTTATAGTATTGGTTGATTTCAAGATAGGGAAGAGGGCCCAATAGTTGAGTAGGTACCGGTAGTTGAGATAGTTGTTGATGGAAATGGGTCCAAGAACTGAATAGAATTATACTAAAAAAACTATTGTATAAGTACTTAATTAGAAAATTTGACTTCAAAATTTGTATATAAAAGCACCTGACATTCGCCGGCTACATTCATTTTGTAAAGGCGCATTCAATATTTTACTACATAATCTTTTAACTAACATAGGTCCCTTCCTTGTAGGAAAAGTGGATTGTTATTAAAATAATGTGCAGAAACTGTACAATTCAAGTGTAATTGCATTCAAGTTCTCATCTGTTTTGTGCAGAAAGCATGCCCAATCTGCCAAACACTTAAATTGAGGTGTACAGTTCAAGTTCGTCTTTGAACACAATATAAATGTTTTCACATCAGGTGCACATAGTTGTTTGCACAACTGATTCCCCTCCAATGCAAAATACAAGCCTTTATTTTCCATTGAATATCCATGTTACAAAAGACTTCCATATTACAAAATTTCTACAGCTTCTTGCAAAGCCAGCATATTAGTCTGCAATATATCAATTTATCAGTCTGCTTTATATCAATTTATCAGTCTGCTTACATATTTATAAACATTGTCACAATTTCAATATCTGATAGAAGTAGCCTATTGAATATCTTATATCAATATCAGGTTCCTCAATTTCTTGCCTTGCAATTTGAGATATCAGTCTGATTGGGAGGCATAGGTGGGGTGGAAACTTGATTGGGAATCAAAGAATTTTAAGTTGCAGATGTTGTAGTTGCCACAAATGGAATTCCTGTAATATCCCTTTTGGGACTGAAAATGGAGAAAAGGGGTTAACTGGCTGTCCCAAACAGATTTGATCTTGAAACACCTTTAATTATTCACACAATAAATTAATAATAACTGAAAACCAATCTAAAATCAGAAATCTCCAAGGGCAGCGAACTGTTTAAGGAATTCAAGTCCACTTTTCACTATGCAAACCAATGAAGAATGCCACGAAACAATTAATCTTCTCACGAAAATATTTATAAATCATAAATATATCAAAAGATTAAAGGAATATCTGATTTCACAGTGGAAATTAATTATTTAGAACAACAGCAGACTAGCCAAAAGCAAGGGCTAGGAAAAATAGTAAACCTTTGCCAAAATTCACCAAAATGGAGATTCCAGCCTTATAAAATATGCCTAATCAGAATATAAAATTAGATTTGTAATTTGTGCCCTAGAAAGCACTTAAATACCACCAAACCCTAGTTTCTCCCTCTAGGTAGAGCTCCAAAATGCATATTCTAACAAGATCTTTAAAATCGCTAGGTGTTGTAAAGATCTATAACATTTGAAGTGATCTTCAAGAAGGTCCAACATGGACACCAATTAAGAAATTAAAAGATGCGCGGGAAAAATTCATGCTAAACCTATGGAAAAAAAAGTTAAGTAGGAAAAGAGAATGCTACATGAAGGAATTCAAACCCACATATGAGCACCATCATAAAACTTGCATCATGGCAGAAATCAAGTGGATCAAAATGTTGATGGCTCAATTGAGAATTAACTTGCATCGACCCAAGTGCAAAATAGGTAGGTTGGAAACACACAAGGAAGAATGGGAAGAGGAGCATGAATATTTTGTGACGTAGGGGTAGTAGAGACACAGTGGAACCACATTATGGAACACTCACCCTACAATGACATTAAAACTAAAGAGATTGTAATTCCAAATCAGTTGACTTCAGTTAACTTCCCTCTGGGACAAGAGACGTGAACCGATTAGTAGAAAATGGACGGGTATCCAGTTTGATTTACAAAAAGGCTAGGTCCTTTCAAGAGTCAGACATTTTCTTAAGTGGAGTATAGCACACTATTATTTGGCATAGGTCCCGATGGAATGTCATTAGCCTGTTGCCCTTCAACGGGCAATATCTCAAGCACTAACAAAATCGTGAAAACGAGTTGATCCCCCGGTAATGTACATAGGTAATTGAGGTTTTTGGTTTGTTTCAGTCATTCCCCTTGCAAGCGAGTCTCCAATCTATTCTATGTGTCATCCCCGTTTTTGTGCACCAAGTTAGTTTTTTTGGGAAATCTAATCACACAACTGAACACAATTGGTATTCAAACCCTAAATTGTTGCAATTTTCACAATTTAGGCCTTGCTTAACCGCCTAATTAGAGCCAATTGTTCATCAGCTTTGGATTTTGGGCTTCACAAAATTATGATAGAACAATGTCCCAATTTTGAACCAGTTTTTGCACAGCCAAAGTGAAACCCTAATTTTGCCCTGAAATTTAATTCGCTTCATTGCACATTTAGGGCATCGTTTTTTGTCCAAAAATTCTAAAACTTCGTTCTCGTTCATTTCGGGCGAGAACTTCTCCGCACCAGGTCACTATGAAACTGACACTAATACATTAGATCTGAATTAATAGCTTGCTAACAGCTGAAATTTGGATTACTTCTTTATTTGCACAAAACTCAATATTTCTCCCTCAAATAAATTTGGGGAATTCTCTAATTAAATTAAGAGCTATCTAAAGAGCTATCAATCTGAATTATTAAAATTCATGTCGCCCACTCAAGATTTATTCATAAATCTGCCAGGGAACCAGTAAGCTTCTGCTTTGGAAAAATAGATCGGGGAATGCCAACCTTTTCCTGTGCATCCCATACCACGGATTTCAACACTTTCCTAGCAAATTAGTATTTTAATTTTCCGCAACATGTGGGATTTCTTCCACTGACCTTGCCAATTCTGATGGATTGGCAAACGGGCAAAAATCTCCAATGATTTCCTTCACATGGGGAAATTTTTGACAATGTTAAGATGTTTTTCAATGAACTTGGGGATTGCAAAAGATGTGCAAAGATTAGTGTCAGGCATGAGGATTCAAAGTTAATAAGAAGCGGAAGAGTTGGAGTCCCCTTGTGCAAGAAGGGCACCCAAACATACCCCAAAATCAAGCTTTAGCTTCAAAGAGGAACTAGATGGGAGCAAAACTATAGGAAAATTCAATGTATGCAGCTCGGAGTGAGAGAAGCACCAAGAAACCCTTAAGGGCTCTCAAATGAGAGTGCATGTTTATGCATCGTAACCAATCATGTAGACTGAGTATATGTCTTCTAAACATAGTTCAGCCAGGGGTAGGGGAGTGTGAAGTGTGTGAATTTCTGTACACATTGATGACATTTCAATAGAAGAGAGTGTTTAGATTCTATGTTGTGAATCCTTGTGTTGATCTAAACTATCTCATTAAAGTGTGGGTGTGACGTCCTAAGTTGAGAGAGAGTAGAGAGTAGCTATTCTTAGATGCTTGAGTTTTGTTGTGGCTTGGATGCAAAACACTAACTGCTTGGAGTATCAAATAAATCTCATTTAGTTGCATAAGAATCTAACAATGATCTTGTGCACTGCTTATTTTAAGCAAGGAGGCACTATATTCGAAATCCCTAGGAGTTTTATGGATCATTATTGAACTAGTCGTCATTTCATTTGAGAGCCTAGGTGTGGCATTCACTTTTAAGAAATGAAGGTGCTTGTTGATTATGTAGTATCCGCCTAATTCATTAGTTGGTTAATTGCGATTTTTTATATTTATACTAGTTTGGGAATTTAATTAAATAGTGTAAATACCCCTACTTTGCGGACCCTTTGTAATGTTGACACTTGTGGTATATCAATATTGCTTTATGTAATGTCAAATGATGTAGCTTCTACTATTTTGTGCAATATGGGTATCTAGTGATTTATTATGGGTTTCCCCTTGCCCCTATTTCATCTATTGCCCATAGGTGTAATAAATAGGCTAATTGTCTCCCAAAATGGGGACTATTAACCTTTTCAATCATGCAGATTCAAAATGTAATACTATTGATCGATTGCCTACTGGGGGTGTTTCATCATCTTTATATATGTATCTTCTTCTATGCTTAGGGAAGTTCAATTATTGTGTTCACATCACTTCCACTTATGTCCATAACCTTACACTATCATCTATAGCTTATGGTTGCTTAAAGTCGTACAACTCCCTAGTAATTATTCATTTGTTGTTGCGAGAGTACACGAAGACTAGAGGTGGTATTTCATTGAACCTGTTTGCAACCTCACAACACTCTGATTTCTCTGTCAAGGATGTCGCAGTATCTAAACACTAAGAAGTCTAAATCAAACTGTGCAACCTCATCAACAACCTTGCACATTTTCTAGGTGTCATATTTGAATTCCACATAGCTCTGATATTTGGAGAAAGTAGAAAATCATTCAAAGATATGAGTAGTCCACGTGGCAACATCTACCAATTGCATGATTTTGTGCTAAGAGAAAATGGGATTTCCAAAGTCGCACCATGTCAAAGTGCAACATTTTATAGCATACTGATTGCATATTTGGATTCCTTCCAAAAACTAGTCACAAGAAGTGTTCATTTTTAATCGTTTTCTTTAGATGAACCATTTTGAAATTAAGCCTTCTTGTAATGATATAGTGTAATCCCTTCGACCCACAAGGTTAGTAGACAAGCAATGTTAGCCTAGCCTCGAGTGATGGGGCACTTTGAGCTCGTGACATATCCTATTTGATAAATATTAAAATTTGAGCAAAATCAGTTAGGAAGTGTTTCCCCCTTAGTGAACCGCTCATCATAAGGATTATTCCTTCTTAGGACCTTGTTGTATCATTCTTACTCCTATTTACTAGTATTATGCTATTCTTTCTCACTGCCTATAGAAGTAGTATTATTTGTTAATTTGTAGCATTTGAATGTGTTGTGTGGTGTTCACATGGCGGTTAAGCTTTCAATTGCATGTTCTATAACCTTGTAAGTTTTGACTTGTCAAATTATAGAAGTTGTCATTAGGATGCTCTTGGGCCTCCGAGTGGTGTAGGATATTTTGTATCAGGGCTCAAGACTTTTACATATGCATGAAACATGCGAGCACAACAACAAGGACAAGTACATACTCAATTACGTTTTAGAGTATCTAGAAGAACAACATACAGCAAGAATCACAGATGATTGTTGCCAGTGGCAAGGAAGCAATTATATGTGGCATCTCTCAAAAACTGTTCAGGATGCCTTCACCATCAAGGACATGTAGGGACACTTTAGCCAATTGTTTAAACCAATTCATGCGAACTCGTGAAGTTGGCCTGATCCAACAATGATCTCAAGCTGTGCAACCTATCATTCCACACTTCTAGTATCAAATCCCTTTCAAAGTACAATTCAATCTTGACTTTTTCAATGTTCAAAGCCAAAACTGACACCATAAGCATTAGATAGTTGGATTCAACAAATTGAGGCCTACTTCTTGGTCAATTTCTTGGCAGTGACTTAGAAAGATCAACTCTTGCATCATTGACAGATGGGTCACATTCCCCTAGTGAGATTGGTGGCTGACTAACCTACAATGTAGAGTGCGAGAACCCTAGTGCATTCTGCAACATTGAGTATCTTTTTGAAGTACACTTACTGAGAAACTATAATCATGGAGAGTACCTCAATAAATTCTAGCAGTTTGCATTATTCAATTAAAGCTCTAGCAATGTCAGTTTAAGAAGCAACCAGTTTAAGTTGGCCACACCAATGAGTTACATGAAGTAGGCATTGTACTCTTGTGTGAGCATGAGCCCACAACAACATGCAATGTTAAGGTTTGAATTACATTAGTGATGATCTCACATTAGATGACACACTAAGATGGAGTTCTTGACCTTTATACGCATTGGGGTGCCAAACACTTATTAAAATGTCCGCCAAATTCGAGGCTAACTGACCTAATAAAAGAATTTATTGTTCCTTTCTTCATTCTATGTATTGCATGCTAGAGCCATTCCACACCCAATACACTATGTAACCTTCTTGCACAAAAGCAAAACATGCCACACAAGGGAGAACAACCTAAAAATGACGTGCAACATCAAAAGGCTCCAACGCCTTCGACATCAAAAAAAGGAAAGAACCAAGGTAGCAGCTGGTGCCATTGACACCACACAAGTACATAATTCTGAATGCCGTGTAAAACAATTTTGATTGTACAATCCACATCAGGTCCCACACAAGGATAAGACACTGATCTAGATGCTACTTGTCTGAGCGCCAACATCACTGCCACCAACACTTTAGAGGAATGAGAACGCCTCTTCCACACTAGGTGTTGGGTAAAGGGGCAGCCTCTTCATGTCATCATCGACAGTGAGAGCCAAACGAATATAATTGTGCAAGATCCAATCCAACGCCCAGGTTTTACCTCTGAAGCACATTCTCGACCATATTCTCTTGGATGGTTATAAGAGAAAGATAGTCAGGTTTTCCGACAATGCACTTTCAAGGATGCAGTCAAACCTCACTCAAAGAAATCTCAGCAAAAAGAATACTTTAATATGTCTAGTAGTCATGGGACATTGATATCAAAAGAAATGTCAACAAAAATAATAATTTAATAAGTTGATATTTTGGTGGTGATAAAATGGCCACAAAGAGATATTGAAGGTTGTCCTCATATTAGGGATTAAATCATTACTAAATCTTTCGTGAATACATCACTACCATAGTTACGCGGGGACGCATCCCCCCCATTTTTGAAACATCCAGGACGTGGGGGAAACGTTTCCCCCACATTTCCCACGGTGCATGCTTGGTGGGAAACATCCTAGGGATGTCTGCAAAGGGAGGGAAATGTCTTGGGGATGTGGGAAATGTGTGGTGGGCATCCAGACGTCCCCCACGTGGTCTGCCGCATTTTTAAATAAAAAAACATAAAAACAACACTCTAAACTATAATTTTTTTAATTGTAAATCACTTATAAATATAAAAACAACATTACTAACCCAACCCTAACCCTAAAAGTGCAATTTTATGTTATAAATTTACATTATGGGCTTACCTTTGAGGATGAGGATGCAAGTACTTGCGAAGAGGAGTTCATGGATATTGCTTCAGATGTTGATTCTAATTTTTAGGCTGATACTTGTAGTTGTCATCTTTTTTGTAATATTGACAATAGACAATTGTTGGTGTATTTGGCTATGAGATTAATGATATGAATATCAGCTATTGTCACTTGATCAATCATAATTTAGAATGGTTTTACTTTTATATTTTATAATATATTTGAAATTTCAGCTTGTCTCAAATTCAAAATTCAAATATGTATTATGAATTTACAATTTATGACATTAACATATTGATATTATAGTATTAAGGAATGTATTTGATGTTTATGAGTTCAAGTTTAAGCTTTATTTCAGCTTATTTATATAATTTAGTCACTATATCTTTATATTTTTAATATTTATATATTTTTAATTAGCTGTCCCCCTGCCGTCTCCAAAATTTAGAATCTTTTTGCCATCTCAGAAACCCTGTCCCGCCATTCCCCGTCCCCCCGTCTCAGGTAACTATGATCAATACCCTTGTTAAGCAACTGAGATCCATAACAGCATGTATGATGACCTCTAACCTGCAGTTTGAAGATGGAATCAACTTATGAGATACAACCCTCCAGAATTGAAGAAAACTTACCTACACGGATTCTCATGTGTTTCACTTGTGTCCAAGTCCTGTCATGTCAGATTTGTTATAATGCTTGCAAAATGCATTTATTGCCTCAGGGATGAGAGAGTGGTGCACTGATGATTACGGAATGGAATGATGTTTATGTATGTGTAACCATTTGGTGCCACGAATCCATCATTGCCTTGCGGATATGGCAGAGTGATGATTATGAATTGGAATGGTGTTCATCTGGTGCCATAAATCCATTATAAATGCTCATAAAAATTGAACATTTCCCTTATTAACTGCCCAATCATCTGTCATAAAGTTGTCCAACCATGTAATAAATGGCATTTAATTCCTTTAGGTTGGATTTTTCAGGCTTGTTCACTGGGCTTCTTCATCTGTCTGATTCTGTTTGTTTGAATTGATTATAACTTCTGATTCATTTCTTGAAATCTGATGCCATCAAAACCTTTCCTATAAATGCTCAAAAAAATTTTGCATTTCCCTTATTAACTTCCCAATCATCTGTTATAAAGTTGTCCAACCATGTAATAAATGGCATTTAATTCCTTTAAGTTGGATTTTTCAGGATTGTTCACTGGGCTTCTTTATCTGTCTGATTCTGTTTGTTTGAATTGATTATAACTTCTGATTAATTTCTTGAAATCTGATGCCATTAAAACCTTTTTATAATATGGGATAATTTTGTGCTTTGGATGAGTATGGAATGATTTAACATTCTCTCTCCCTTTTGGAGTATTGTTCTCTTGTGACTGGTAATGAATATATGTATGCTAGTTTGACATGCAGTCTCATCTTGTAAAGTTACTACTTTCTTCATGCAATAAAATGGCCAACTCAGAGTTATTACTTTTTATGCAAAAAGAAAAATAGCTTTATTTATTGGTATAATTCCTTTGACTGTCATCAAGTGACCATGTCTTAGTTGCAAATAGTATGTGTCAGCACGAGTACATTTTGTGAACTAATTGAATAAGAAATCTTGAATCCCATTTGCATACAATCAAGCTGAGATAGTTTTGATCGATGTGATTTTCATTTTGTTGACAATGATAGAATAAATAGATATTTACACATCATGCATAGTGTGGAACAGGATAAGCATCATTCCGAACTTGCATACCTAGTTTACTATTTCTTGTAATACTTGTAAAGCTGATTATCTTGTTCATGCAGGAAATGATTATTGAAAGCTATGATCACTCGTACGGGGGGGTAAGATGCCCGCAAGAGCTGTAACTCTTCACAAAATTTAGAATTCAGGATTGCATGTTGATTATATTTTTGTTAGTAATCTTATTTGATGATTGATGCTCAAGTGATAATCCTTTGTTCAATTCACCTAGAAGTTTGCAGGTCTCAAAAATTTCATGATATGTTTATGCAGGCTCACAGAAGAAAGAATTTTATGTTTGATATCGTGGCAAATGGACGGAATGGGATAGACGTTGACAAGTAAGTTGCCATTATTAAAAGAAAAATACTCTCAGCGAGCAATATTGTATTAAAAAATTAATGACATTTCACAGATAATCTAGTAATCATCTTGCAGGATAGCTATCATGGGTTCTGAATTTTCTCATCCCATCATCCTAATCTTTTTCTATTTGCACCTAAAGAGAAAATTGTTGATCACTCAAAACACTTCTTGGATTTACGTATTTGTAGGTTTGACTACATTGAGCGTGACTCTAGAGCATGTGGCATCAGCACCAGTTTTCAATTTGAGAGGTATCTATATATGTTCAATACTCGACAATATTGTGATATGTTGTAGTGTAGTGCTTTTTTTTACAAACCTATAGTTTTTTGTACGACTGATATGTCATAAAGCTACCACGTCAATGACTATTTGTATGACCAAAGCATGGATTTTGCAGTATGCATCATTGATTTTTTTTTCATTGTATATGTATATTTCTATCAAAGCATTGAGTTTTATTTCATTTCAATATTCAGAGCAGCAGATATAATTTTGGGTGAATTATTTTTTCGAATGAGTTTTCTGACTATTCCTTGCCATTCTATCTTTCTTCTGTGCAGGTTGATGGAAAGCATGAAAGTTATTGATGGCGAAATATGTTATAGAGCAAAGGAACGTAAGTTAATCAAGCTGCGTTATGAAAATTTGAATTTTAGTTAGGAAGTATTGAAGGAATATTTTTTTCATTTGAATGTTCTTCATCAAACAGGTTGGTGTGTAAGCAAATTATTCCTTACTCGAGCAGAGCTTTACAGGATTCTCTACACTCATCCAAAAGTGAAGGTGTTTTAGAAATATAAATCCTTTTTTACCCTTCCAACTTAATGCTCTCTCCGTTTTTAGTTTTATTCTTTCATCTTAATGCTCTTCATAATCAGTTGGTTTGCTTCCTTGGATATGAATAATCAGATATAATTTTGTCTGCATTGGTATGCATGTTACCTTTGGTGATAGGCTTTGGAGCTCATGTTGGCTCTTTAATCTTAATGCTCTTAGTAATCAGTTGGTTTGCTTCCTCGTATATGAATAGTCAGAAATAATATTGTCTGCATTGGTATGCATGTTGCCTTTGGTGTTAGGCTTTGGAACTCATGTTGGCAGATGCCCTTGCACATGCAAACAGTTATCTATCTTTCACTTCCCAGATTGATAATCCAGCTGATTTCTGGAAGGTCAGATTAGTTCTTTGACTTACAATTTACATGGAATTGTTCTTCAATATCATTTGCAACAGAATTTAGTTGTCATTCTTCTTGGCAGCTAGATGATTCTGTGCTAAAGACTATTGAAACCGCACCTAATGAAGAGCTGAAAGAGGCCCGTGCATTGATATTACGCATGCGACGAAGAGATCTATACAAGGTGAGTACCCTAACAAGTGCACATGATTATGTAGTTTCAGATTTTTCTTTGTAAAATTTCTAGGAAAGAATATCCTATCAACATTGTGACAAGAAACGAACAAATATTCTCACTATATTTCATGGGATTATAACAATATATATTACTTATTACAAGTAAGCATTCCTTTTCTCAATCCATAATATTTGTTCAACCTTTAATGAAGTTTGATATTGTTGTAGTTTTGTAGCCTCTTTCTTTCAAGTCGTGACATGCATGCATTGCTTTACTCAAGTATCCCATATGTATAATGTAATCTCCATAAAGTTTGTACCTTTCCAATATTGTAAAGAATATTTCTAGATGATATATTGATTATAGCGAAAGTGAAACCAAATATATGAAGCAACTTGAAATAGTACCTAAAACTTCTTGAAGAACATATTTGTAACCCAAACTATCCAAGTATGAATACTTTAAGAAAGAAATGGGTTATATAGATGATAGGACAAAGGGTATAGAGTCTAAAGGTATAGCAATTGACCGTGAAAACCCCACGTCGTTTGTAATTATAAAATAATTACTGTGTAAAAATTTAGAATCCTTTTTACGAATTGTCGGTTTTGATAGAAATATCGTGCAAGGAAAGATAACATGTCCTACCTTACTCACCCAAATTCCTAGGGTCAGACCAAGACAACAAAATTGACATATGGGCTTCGAGGATTTTGTTGATAGGGTTGGTTGGGCTGTTGAGCTAGTTGTTGTAAATATTTTCTTTTCTCTCATGCTCTTTGTTCCCAGAAATCATTGAAGGTCTAGTAGTGAACATTGAGGGCTTGGAAATGGAATGGAGGAACTAGGAGGTGTGAGATGCAGAACAAGTTGACAGAGCTTCTGGTCAGAAGCTGCAAGTTCAGGCTGTATAACCCATGTGATCCTCCCAGCTCTGAGGGATTGGGCCTGCCGAGGAAGCATCATTCATGTATAGGAAAGAAATAAAGCAAACTATAGGCCAAACCTAATAGGGAATTGGCTAGGTAGGCATGCTAGGAATAAGCAAAAAAGATGGGATGAGTAACATGTTCTCAGTGTATGCCTCTTGAATCTAATCTAAGTGAGGGATTTTGATCTAAACTAACCTATTGTGTTTCCCCTTGAGTGAATCACTATATGAGTGTTCTATTAACTAGATATCTTTTGCTCCTTATAAGCGTTGAATAGGATTGGATTCCTATCCTCCATCATCCCGTACAACTCTGAGAGTTTGATTCTTCCCAAGAAGCACCATTTAAGGATGGGAATGAAAGAAAGCACACTATAGGTGAAATATAACAAGGGAATTGGCTAGGCAGGTAGAGGCTAGGAATATTAAGCCAGGAAATTGGGATAAGTAGCATGTACTCAGAGTAGTGTATGCCTCTTGAATCTAATCTAAATGCAGAAAATTAGATCTAAACTAACCTGACGTGTTTTGCCTTGAGTGGTTCACTGTATCAGTGTTCTATAACTTAGATATTTTTCCTTCCATACAGGCATTGATCAAGACTGAATTGCTATGCTTCATCATCTTGTACTGATTCTTCATTTGAAGAAATATTACATTGTTTCCCCATAAGTATGGGATGTCAAAAAAAAAAAAATCACATATGTCAAGAAGCACTACATTGGATTTCACTCCGTCCTTTTAATCCTTTGATATAGCAAACCAATTTTTGCATTGCCTAGTCACTTGCAACTCATTTTCTTCTTGCAGCCAACAACACATAATAACTTTTCATTTCACGAATGATTCACATATCAAATTTCTCAAAGAACATGAATTAAACAAAGCCCTCACTTCAGACATCTTGGTTTAAATTCTTCTTCCAAATTCTATGGTTATGTTGTTGGCCTTTTCTGCATTGTAGTGCAAGCAAGTTTCTTGTATAATTTGAATTGCACTCTACCTCCTATAAGTCTACCTTGGTTTTCAATGTTTCATGGCATTCTTCTGCTGCACCTACCTTTTCTAAGGATGGAATTCATGATACATCTTTCAACATTTGGCCTCCGCATGTGATTCAATTAGTTCTTTGAGACAACATAATTCTAATTAGAAGTTGCATTTTCCTTCCCTTTGTAGGAATATAAGGCTTATAATTTAGCGTTAAGTCAATATTAGTTAAGTATTAACTAATAAACGATTGTAACCACTTCAACCATATTGTAATTATTTCTTACATGATAAAATGATGGAGACACAATGAACAATGTGTGCATTCCGCTCCTTTATTCCTTCTTTGTTCAAGTTTTCTAACATTGGTATCAAAGCTTGGTGCTTGATAGGGTCTACAAATCTCGAGTATGAAATGAAAGATTTTAATGACGTCCACATGACTAAAGAGTCAAAGGGACCAATAAAAGCAGAAACATTAAGCTGAAACCAAGTTCTTTTCCAAATCCTCTTGCCTACTGTGAATCTTAAGCACAAAACCAGCAATCCTTTGAAGCTTTGCTTCCTCAAATAACTCATCTAGGTTGTCCACTTGTAAGTCATTTTCGTACTGGAAGCGGATGTCATCATACGCTGAGCATTCCATGATGAAGTGCCATTCTGTTTCAACAACCCCTGTACTGCAGAAAAGACAAGTTCTCCTTTCCCACTCTTCTCTGGGAATAGTCCATTTGCCCGTTTCACAACGAAGATGATGTGACCTGGTCCTCAACTGAGCCAAAATAATCCTAGCCTTACCTTTGATATCCGCCCTTAAATAAGCTTTGTTATCGTGAGCCCAAGTGGGGTTGAAATATTTGATATAGTGCGCTTTCTTACGACCAATATTTTCTGTCCACATGATTTTCCTAAACTTCTCCGCCACATAATTTTTTATTTCCCTATTGCTGTTAGGGCACTCCTGGAAGTGGATGTCCCACTTCTCCATCCATTCGGTGTTCTGCTTCATCCAAGTTTTCTTTCTACGCTCTAGGTTATCCTCTATTACCATTTTGGGCAAACGATTATTGTCCATGCTTTCCACTTTTTTCAAATAGCTTATTAGCTGAGTGATTGCCGAAGCTTCCATTGGTAAGATACCCGCTTCAACCAGTAAAATCTCATAAGGAACCGTTGATTTAACCTTGAGAGTGCTTGCGATTAAATGTTTTTGGATTCTTTCTACCTGTCTCCATCCATGCTTTGACATATTACTTCCCCAGACTTCACACCCATAAAGGGCCACCGGAGTGACCAACAAACCAAAGAGGGTTTTCTTAGTATTCCAGCCCCAAAGCTCAGCTTTCCTACATCTATTTTGGAGCAAGTATGATGCTTTCCAACCTCCTTGAATTCTTTTTGCTCTGCATGTTTCTCAGCTCATTTTGTGGTGAAAATCAATCCCCAAATATTTATATTCTGTAACAATTTCCAATGGCCTCCCTTCAAAAAGAAAGTTAGTGTGCGTCCCTTTCCTTTTTAGAGAAAAAATCATAATTTTTGTTTTGTCGATGTTCACTTGTATGCCGACTTCCTAGCAAAAGAGTTCTAAAGCTTTTAGATGCTCTCTCAAACCTTGAGCTGTTGTTGATATTAAGATAAGGTTATCAGCATATAAGAGCAGCTTCACCACATATTCTGCCAACTGAACACCCCCTCCCTCGGTATTGTGTAACCATTCTTCAAGCTTGTCAATGTATAAACCAAACAAAGTGGGAGAAAGAGGGCAGCCTTGTTTGACACCAATGTCACTACCAAAACATTCTGACATGCCTTCTCTAGTTCTAATTTTAGCTCTGACCTGCTCATAAAGCCTATGCACTATAGCTCTAAACTCGTTTGGAATCCGAAGTTCTTCCATCCTGTTCCAAAGTTTGTCACGAGGGACTGTGTCAAACGCTTTTTTAAAGTCAACAAAACAGCAAAAAGCTTCCTCACCTTGAGAATCCCAAACCTTTTCAATTAAATGCCTAAGAGTTATGCAATGATCAATGGTTGAATGTTTAGGTCGGAAACCTGCCTGTCCTTTTGCTCTTTTACCCTCTCTTTCTACCCAACTGCTGATTCGGCGCTCTATCATGCCCCAAACAACTTACCAAACAGAGGATTGATCATAATGGTGCGGTAGTTAGAAGGGTTATTGACATCCCCACTTTTAAATAGAGGAATAACCACACTGTTCGTCCATTCTATTGGGAACCCTACTTGATTTACATTATTGAAGATTGTTCTGATATGTGGAGCAAGCACCTCGACCCCCCACTTTAAAAATTCAGCTTGTAACCCATCAACATCTTGTGCTTTACCATTTGCTAGATTTTGAATGCCGTATTTGATGTCGTCTTCTGAGAATAGCTCGACTGAAGTCTGGAGGATGGGAGGGCTATCTTGTTGAAGAGACCGCTCGTATAAAAGCTTCACATATTTTAACCAATGTGCTTCTGTGATATTGTTTTCTATGTGTGTTTTCTTTTGTTGCAACTCCCTCCAAAATCCTTTGGGATTGTGTTTTCTGAGAGCAATTAATTCCGACCTCCTTCTATTCACATAGGTTTCTTTTTTGTATTGAACCAGTCTCTTGTAATTCTTTTTATTTATTTTATTCACTTCACTTTCCCTCATAGCTGTCTTGGCAGCCTTACAATCCTCATCATACCATGGATTAGTGGGAAAAGTATTTGCAGCTCCCTTTCTGGGCTTAGATCTTTTGCAAGCACCTAAAGCCTTGTGAATTAAAGGTATCATTAGATTACTGCCAACACACCCCCTTGCCCCATTGATCGTATTGCACTCTAAATCAATTTTTGCCAATTGAAATTGTTGCTCAAGGGCAGCCAAAAGATTTCCTGATTTTCTTTATTCAAAATGATTTTGCCTTGTTTTGGATATGACTCTGGCAAGTGATGGCCTTGGTTTCCTTGTTGCTGATTTGTACTGGTGGCAAGTTTGATTAAGAGAGGTTTATGATCAGATTTGAGCTCAATAGGAGAATCTCCAATTTCGAACTCGAGCAGTCTACAAATAGAACTCTGAGTGCAGATAACATAGTCCACAACACTTTGACCATTGTACATTTTGCAAGTGATATTTCCGGATCTAGGCCAAATCTTCATGCCATTACAAATAACCATGTCGTGTAGGCTACATAGACCTAGGAGCTCAACCCCGAAGAGCGTCACCCCTCCATTCCCATCTTGGGATATTCTTTCCCAAAACTTGTCATCTGCCTCATCAAGCCAAAGTGGATTTCCATCGTCACCTTTGGCATTGTCCAACTAAAGAGATTGATTATTTGCCGTTCTTGCATTAAAATCTCCCATCATAATACTTTCTCCGTCTGCACTAAACAAAGAAATGTCTTTTTTTATTGAAGCATAAGGGTCCTCACTATCTAAATTTCTTTTCTTATGTCTTTGATCCTTGCGGAGCAAAGTAGCAAGCAGCCAATCTGATAGTTGTCTTGTTATCTGCTATTTTCAGCCATATATATTGCTTATTTGCATCTTCTTTTTCCACTTTAACGACCCCAAGCCATGTATCCTTGATTAGAATTGTGATTCCTCCATGCCCTTTCCCTGTCTCACTCCTTTCATTCCAAACTGAAATTTTCTTGTATCCTTCAAAATCTGGAACTCTGCAACCATCATGTTCATGCATTTCCATAAGGATTATAATATCTTTCCCCTTTGCTACGGGCCCCAAACCAGGTCCTCTTCTCCACGGGTACCCCCTGCAATTCCAACTTACTATATGCATAGGATCCCGTGGGGCCCCGAATTCCTATTTCCTGTTTGTTGAATACTCGCTGATTTGAGCTTTGCCATTCCTTAATTGTGCCCATTTTCCTACCTCTCTTGCCTTTTTCACTTTCTCCCATTCCTTCTTACGATCTTCTTCTTGTGCGAATGTCAAATCCTCGTCTAGATATATATGTGTGCCTCAAAGAAGCCCCCTATTTTTTAGAATAGCTTGCTTGTCTTCTATATTTCTCATGACCACTCACACATGTCGATCTCTTCCTCCTTCTATTCCCTTGCCAATCCTATTAGCTTGTTGTATATATCCTGTCCATTTCAACTGATCTTTAAGAAAATCCCTTGTCAATATGTCAGTTCTCTCTCTTTCACCAAAATCTCTTAAACCTTTGATAATAAAATTTAACGCTTTGCCCTGCTGATCTTTTTCTTCTTTTATTTGAAATTTGACATGTTTCTCTAAGGCTTGCCTTTGTTCGCTTGTTGATCTGCTTACCAATTGTGACCATGTTTTGGCCTCCTCTATCTGATCTTTTAGTTGATTTTCTTTTATTTCCAAGTTTTTGATTGTTTCTTGAAATTCCTTTATTTGTGTTGTTTCCTTTCCTTTTGTCGTTTCAGTGTTTTTTTCTCCCGCTACTTTCAGCTGACCTATGTCGTGTTTTAAAGCAATTAACTCTTGCTGTCCTCTTTCCATGAGGTTCTGTAGAGTTAAAACCTGCTCTTTGAGAGCTTTATTTTCCTCTTCTAGCTTGTGTCTATGTTCTGCACATTTTTTTCTTTCAATGTCTGCTTGTAACATCTGATTTTCTAAGAGTTCCAGTCTCTCTTTCATGCTCATGAGTTCAGTTACATACAGTGCGGAAGACCAAAGCAGAGGCGTAGATGTAGGACTATATAGTTGTTTGGGGTCTTGCATCACCTCCTCTCGTTCCTCGCTGTTTTTTGCAAAATTTTCTGATTTGTTCAGCTTTGTAGCCTCTCTCCCTTCCTTATATACTGTTTGCTTTCCTTGAATAAGTTGATCCTTGAAGACAAAAGTACCTTTGTTGTTTGTAGTTTTAGGTAGAATCAAAGTTAGATTTTTCTTCTGGGTTTGCCTTAACTTTTTGGCTTGTCTGCGCCGCAAAATCCCCTTATATTGCTTTGCATTCACAAAAACGAGTTTGTTCCCTATCCCCAGTGTATGCTTTTGAGAGTTTCCTGTATTTTCTGCATTTCTATGTGCTTCTGCTAAATATGTGACTGGACCAATGTACTTTTGTATCTCTTTGTTTGGGTTGTCGTTGGAAAACTTGTGTTTAACCATGGTTTGCTTGACTTGTTTAGACTGTGTCGGTTTGAGCCCTCGGAGAAGAATCCACTCCCGGTTGCCTCTTTGACCCGGGCCCTCCTATCTGCCCTTCTGTCTGTGCTGAACCCACTGTCTGCACCTTGTTTGTGCTGTCTCCACACGATAGTCAACCCTGCTTGCTAACTCGTTGTCTGCCCTTGCAGTCTCTGCTTGCCCTCGAGATCGCTGTCTCTGCCCTTGCCTCTGAGCGTGTCGGTTTGAGCCTATTGCCCACCACTGCCCTCCCTGTCTGCCACTGATCAAACTTCTCTGCCTATGAGGCGCAGGCGCAGGAGCAGCCGCACTTGCCCTGCTTACCTCTGAGGCGCAGGAGCAGCCGCAAGAATGCTTGGAAAATGGTTGCTAATCTGACTCACCGGCGTCGACACGGGAAATTTTGAACCGATCGCGTCGACACTGGTTAACAAGATTTGGGGACCGCCATTGAAATTCCAAGATCGCAGGTTCGAAACCCCTTGGAGAGTTTAATAGTCATTATGCCGTTCGTTGGTCTGCCTACGCTGGTCGAGGGTTTGAATTGCAGCTATTAAGAATCACATCCCTCGCGATCGCGACCATTCGCACATCACTGCCCTCCCTCTGATATAGGATCTCTGCTTCAACTGCCATACCTTCCAAACGAGACCATCATTTCTCATCGAGGCAAGAAAACTAAGGTGTAACTCGCAAAAAAAACTGAAAACGTAAAAATCGAGAAAGTCGGGGAGGGACAAAGCAGACAAATCGTGCACAGTCGCGAGGCAAGAAGATAGTCACTAGGGAAAAACGACACAGTTGCGAACACAATCGCTAGGGCAAAAAAGACAGTCACGAATCTGTCGCTAGGGCGAAAAATACAGTCACGAATCTGTATATAAATATTTAAGACATTTAAATATTGTTGCATTTTTTAGAGGGCACCATGCACAAAATTTACAAGGCATCTTTCATTCATGTTCTTCTGCAGACGCAAATTTAGAGAATTTCAGGGCACATTTTTCAGTCTCATTTTCAAATATCACAACGTAAAACATTCAGTCAACGCCAAAGAAAGTGATTGTTTTTAAGTCTGTTATTAGGGCGCGAAGGTGATATATTTTGCATATTTAAATCCCTAGAAGAAGGGCATGATTTTACCAGTATTTTCTCTTGCAAAATATTTTTCTTGTAGATGACTGATATTCCTTTACCGAACAAATTCAGACAATAAAAATTATTTGCATTAATTTTTGAGACAAAATAAGGAATACATAATAATATTTCTCTTTGTTGAATTTATTTCCGCACCTGAAGTCAAGACTATCAATTTCATTTTGCTGCATTGATTTGTGGTTCAGAAATTAAAATTGGTGTGAAAAGTGGATGATGAAGTCACCATATCTAGCCTTAGTCACCGCATTCGAATTCGTGTTCGAATTCGTCGAGTCTAAAATTCATAAGAAATTTGTTGCTAAAAAATAAAGATAAAATTCAAGATTAAATTCGGCTAATAGAAATACAATTATAATTTCACATTTCGTATAAGTAAACATGTCAAAAATAGCTTTCCAATCACTGACTGACATATATTGATTGAAAAACATTTTGAACAACAATATTAAAAATGCTTTGAAAAAGTGATAGTTCAACTTCAGAGTCTTGGATTTTCTTACAGGCGAAGGCTCATCAACTTGTTACATTAAAAAGCTCTAGATCATCAAGAGCACTTGGTTCAATTTCATAATCACTAGCATCAACAATATCATTACCAACATCATTAGTGCCATCCTCAAGCTCATCACAGACAAAATCAGGTTCATCTTCATCAGAAGAGTCTTCTCGAAAATGTTGAAGCTTATTCTTTTTCTTCGAAACACATGCATCTTTTGCCACTTTTCTCATGGTCAGTCGCAAATTGCTACGCACATAAACAAGATCCCCCAACTTTCCTGACAATAATCTATTCCTTTTCTTTGATTGAACATGGTTAACGTTGCTCCAATTCCTCTCACAAGTTGATGCACTTACTCCTTGACTCAAAATTTGAATTGCAAAATGTTGTAGTTCAGGAGTTTCTACTCCATTGAATCGCCACCATTCATCTCCATCCATGTCCTCTCTGTCATCTATAGCTGATTGGGTTCCAAATAACCCATCTCCTCTTCTGTACGCTCGAAGTTGCTTTCTTATTTTCTTTGCAATTTCTCTATTAGGAACCAACTTTTCAATCGTTGCATAAACACCACTCATGACTTCATGATCACTTTCTCTTTATATATGAAACAAATTTGGCTCCAAATAACATGTTGCATGCAAATGGGTATGCATCATCCTCCATCTTCCATCACAAACAACCCATATTTCATTGTACCCCGCTTCCACGTTATAGAAAGCCTTTTGGATGGATTCTTTACAATGGTCCATGCCCTCATAAACCATGCCAATACAAGGGATGTCTGCGTCAACCATACGAATCATGCGGACTATGGGTGCACATACTTTTAGAACCTTCATAGCATTTTCCCAAAAGGTGCTTAGAATGATTTGCTCCACATGCTTACCTTTAGAACTTTTTGCAAGCACAAATTCTTCTCTCTTTGCTATAAATCACAGATCGGAGAGCTCCTTTCTTATCAACAATTATTTTAAGAGTGATATAGAAAGAGGCAAATCTTGTGTCCCCCGATTTCAACAACTCCTTCGGCATGCTTTCTATATATACTCAATGTGAGGTGGTGATTTTTTTTATGAAATTGGAAATTGCCCTTTCTTTATGCGATGCCTCATGTACCCAAGGAAATTTGGTCAAGTCATGGAGTAGTAAATCAATGCAATATGCAGCACAAGGGCTCCAATAAATATGTGGGTACTTTTCTTCTACCAACTTTCCAGCCCCCAAACAATTGCTAGCACTATTAGTAACAACTTAGACCACATTTTGTACACCAACTTCGAGAATGACTTCATCTAGAATGTTGAAGATATACTCAGAAGTTTTTTTATGCTCTATGGTGTCAATCACCTTCAAGAATACAACACCTTTGGGGCAAGAGACTGATACATTGATTAATGGCCTTTGGTGCATATCGGACTAGCCATCACTCAAGATGGTGCAACCTGTTGCCCTCCAAGAGTCTTTAATGTCTGCCAATTTTTCAGTGACCCTGTCTTTTGATCTCCTCAAAAGTGTTGTCCTGATAGTTTCTGAACTTGGTGTTGTGTACCTTTTTCCAAATGAAATTGATTGTTGAACAATATTTGTAAAATAAGGACTCCTAGCAACATTAAATGGAATGGCAACTTCATAAAAGAAATCAGCCCATGCATCATCAACCTGTTGTTTTTGTACAGGGTTCCAGAAATTGTTTAGTGTTGCTATCCCACTCTCTTTCCGTGGCATTACTAGGCTTGCAGACATGTCAGAGGAGCAAGATATGCGAGGTATCTTGGACCTACAAATCTCATCTTGGACTCATTTCTTTTGTGCCCTTTGTTGATTTAGTACTAATGAATTCCTGTAGTCTTTCTCCAATGCTTCTTTTATTACAAGGGTGACATTCGACATGCTTCGACGCCACCTCCTTGACCACCTGATATGCCAAGAAGGTGGTCCATTACCCTTGTTAATGTCCTTGTAACGTAGTGCTAACATAAATTGCATGTGACGTTGTTGGTTTTTCCCTCGCAGCTCACATATTTCCATCCTTATGCACTTGATTTTGGAGGTGCCATAGCAATGTATTGATGTCCCTACATTTTTAACAAATAAAAATGATTAAATAAAAAAATAAAAAAACAAAGTTAAACTATTTGATATTAAATAAAAATGAATGTTGTTTTGATATTAAAAAAACAAACATTTTATTAATAAAATTAACAATTAACAGTTTTTTATATTAAAATAAAAAAATTATGTAGTGATTATTTTTAAAAATAAAATAATAAAATGAAAAATTCAAATTATGAGATTGATAATAAATTACCACCATATGTTTAAAAATAAAATAAAACTAAATTAAATTATTATCATAGATTAAAATTTAATTTTTTTTAATTAATTTACTATCATGGTATAAATTTATAAATAATTAAAAAAACTAAATATTTCCGAAAAACAAAATATAAAAGTTGAAACTAAATTTAATTATTTTTATACATTATAAATTTACTAGCATATATTAAAAATAATAAAATAAAATAAACCTAATTATTCTATAAATTTACAAATGTTTTTTAATAAAATAATCATTTACATTCAAGTTTTTAACCTATAAACTATTAACTTATTACATTATACTTAAAAAATAGAAAATAAAATTTAATATACTATTAACAATTAAGTATTAACCTCAAACAAAAATTAAACATTTATAAATGAAACTAAAAACTAAAACTTAATAAACTATTAACCTAGAAAAACAAAACTATATGTTATACAAATAATATTGAAATGAAAACATAGTACATAGACTCCATATATGGTTTTCTGCGTAAACGTGGAGTCGGTGGTCGTTAGTGGAGTCTCGACTTGCAGAAGGCTGTTACCCTAGTCGCTTGGACGACACGTTGTTACCCTTGCTCGCTTGGTCACAACTCCAGTACAGTGGTCACAGGCTCCAATATTGGTCGTAGGTTCCAATACAGTGGTCGCAGGCTCCAATACTAGTCGCAGCCACTGTTATACTCGACGACACTGATACACTGGTGCAAGTGTGATTGCCTTGCCACTGAATTTTCCTTAGACGAATCACGACCGTCTTTTTTTATAGTTTTTCAAGAGAAACCATAAACGTCTTTTCCGAATCGAAACAATTTTTTTTAATTTGTCTTCCCTTGGGATTCGTGTTTTGATGCACTTCATTAAATTCGCGAATGACAACGAATTTTAAATGTTTGGAAAACATTCGACGAATTTCGATTTTTTTTATTAAATCCACCTAATGGGGTGACTAAGTTTCTAGCCACATGAGGTCTCTCATCAGACAACTAGCAGAAATTAATGCTATGGTAGATGACGAAGATGCAGAAGCTATTTTGTTAAACAATTTTCCTTCTAAATACAAGGGAAAGTTCAAAGACAAATCAAATGAGTACAAAAAAATATTTAAAAAATCGTTGATACATAATACATATTTTAAAGAAGCCCCACACTTTGAAAACAGTAAGGGATCAAGTGTAGGTAAAACTCGGCATGAAGGATTGTCCAACAATTTGGGAGATTCTATAAGTCAAGAATTTTTGGGAGGAGTCCAAGATTTCGGGAATTCAGCTCGGAAACTACACTTTTAGGAGGGCTAGGGAGGCAACTTGATGGAGTTCTATGTAATATTCCTTTCAATGGGTGACACTGAAAAGTAGGGAATTAACACAAGCCTAATTATTATCAAATATGATTTCTAAACCAACAAACTGAAAATACAACCTAAATTTGAACAACGATCAGATTTTTAGGATAGCGGTGCAAAAATGAGTACAAAACACTTGAAACTCTTCAAACAACTTTGCCAAGATAAATATATGTATTCTAGGCATCAACCAAACCAATATTCAATACGAAATATTATCCAAAACACTACTGAAAATTAATTAAAAAACCAGCGAAGTACAGTTGCAATAAAAGTTATGAAATGAGGGTTTATGAACCCTAAACTCCACAAAGAATTACTGATTCAAGCCTTATAAATAGTGACTAATCTGAATATGAAATGAAAGATCAAATTCATGCCCTAGAGGGCACCAAACAACACTCTAATGCAAGTCGCCCCACAAGGGAGAGGCTCAATAAGGCATATAAAAATCTGATTATGACTTCTTTCCTCTCAAATCTGCAATATGCTTTCAAGCCAAACAAGGAAGGAGGGTTTCCCCTCCCCCAACCAACCACAAGAAGGGTTTCTGTCCTTATTGGAAGATGTCACACGCTTGGATTTTCGCCCAAGAGTGGAAGAACAATGAGCAAACAGCCCACAAATCCAATTTTGATAAAATTTTCCGAAGTAGATGTCTCCAAATGAAGCCTTCATCTCCTTTTATACATTCATCTTCTGCACCAAGGCTTAGAAGGACAAGGCCGACCCAGATAAAGTCATTATAATCTTTTAATATGTTTTTTCAATGCACCAAGCCCAACCGACTTGCTAAAAGGAAAAATACACTAAAAAAGAAACATTAAAAATTAGAAAATAAATGCAAAAGAAGCTCAATTCCTTTTTCCAACTCTTTTACTTCGTTGCCATGGGAAAGGGAATGGCAAAAAGTCCAAAATCAGGTCCTTAAGTGGGAAAAAGGGACATTACATTCTAGCTGGTCAAAGCATTTTGGTCAAAGAGGAAGCTTCAAAGGAATGCGTGACTTTGTTTAGCTCTAATCTTCTGTCAATATGTTTGTGTTTGTAGTGTAAGCCTTAAGGAGGGTTTAGAAATATAAGGCTTATAATTTAGTGTTAAGTATTAACTAATAAACGGTTGTAACCACTTCAACCATTTATTAAATAATAAAATGATGAACACACAATGAATAATGTGTGCATTCTGCTCCTTTTTTATTCCTTCTTTCTTCAAGTCTTCTAACACCCTTTTTGTTTCTTTCGCTTCTTCAAAAATTCTTCTTGGTATGTCGAGGAAGTACTACCATCTTTTTGAGGCTTCTATTTCTTCCCTTTATTTCATTGTGAAATTACTTTTTGAAAGCATCATCAATACTCTCTTCATAATGAAATGAGCCAACTCCTTTTGACTATGATTGTGAAAACATACAAAGTACCTAACAACTAATCTTAGATCATTTTGGTGTATTGTCCAATAGAACGGTCTACTTCTGAGATTTTGAGGTATGCCCCTTGACATTTTGTCTTTTCCTCCATAAAAAATACTACCACTTGAATTGGTTTTTGAACCTTCTTAAATCTATTCCATGTTTTGATGGTTGCCTCTTGCTTGCCTATTGGGTCTGCATATAAGTTTCCAGCCAAGTTAGAGTGTGTTTAGCCATCTTCAACCTTGAAAATAGAGACTTTTCAATCATCATAAAACTCATGGGTTCCAAAGTACACTTCAATCTCCCCCAATCAGTCATTGAGCTTCTTTGTGTCCAATATGCCCTCATAAAGTTTGGATTTCCATCTTGGTCTATACTTTGAAAGGTGGGTATGAGCTTAAGGGTTTGAGAGACCTTGTATAAAAATTCACAGTCTCCTCTTCCTCATCTTCATCCTATTTTTGGAATCTACATATTTATCCTCTTTTTTCTTTGACACTTTATTTTCCTTGTCTATCCTCATTTTCACGATTATCCAAAGTTAAGGCAAAAATATATGCCTACATCCCTAGAAGTTGGACTTTGAAAACCATTTCTCCAATTTTTTTGGTATTAAACTTAAGCAATGTCCTCCACTCTTTCTCCTTCACCTCAGCTCTTTTTATCCCCAGTAAACATAGAAATGTAATATACCCTTCACAATGCCCAAAAAATTGCTCTGATACGAAAATTTGATCTGTAATTGACTATACTATGGATTATCCAATTCATCAAACAAATTTTGAATTTTAATAAAAGGAAAGTGAAAAATTGAACGGAATGGATAACTACGCTTCCTAGCTTTGGGAGGTCCTACGTTCGAGTCCTAGCTAGTCCGTTTTATCTAGATATTAAAGACAACTATTTAGAAGGTCATATATAAGCTCATTGGTTGTATGAAGCATATGAATTTCAAAATGTTAATCTTATAGAAGGTTTAACTTGAAATCGCAAACCAAATAAGGACTGATAGCTTAGTGGTAGAGCTCCTAGATTGGAATTTGATAGGTCCTCGGTTTGAGTCTTAGCCAATCTGTTTTGGATAGGTATTAAACACAACTATCCAAAAGCTCATATATAAATTCATTGGTTGTGTGAATCATAGAAATTTTAAAATGTTAACTTGAAGGAAGGTTTAAGTAAAAATATTGAACCAACAAACGAATAATAGCTCAGTGGTCCAACACCGAGACTAGTATTTTGGAGGTCCTAGCCAATCTGTTTGGGTTAGGTGTTAAACAAAACTAACCGAAAGCTCATATAAATTTGTTGGTTGTGTGAAGCTTGCGAAAATTTGAAAATCTTCAGCTAGCACACATCCACATACAAAACAATTTTTTATGTGGAAAAAGCACTCGTAGGGGTTAAAAAACTCCATTGGAATAATCAAGATGGAATTTTTGTTCCTCTTGGTATACTTTATTATAGATATAGATATTTTTGTTCACTATCAAACAACCCACTGTGTGGCTTCATATTACAAAAAGTCTAAACCGGCCTCCTGTAATACCCTTTCTCGAAAGTAGCAGGTCGAACCATTCTTTGTTTCCCAACGGCTAAAGAGGTGGAAAATAAGGGAAACATTTATCCTAATAAAGTAATTCTAGTGCATAATGAATTTATATAAGCACTTTAATTATTTATTAGTGATAAAACAATAAAAGAAAAAAAGTCACTTTATTTTTATTTCCCTTTAGTGAGAAAATGTGACCCATATAGGGAGGGGATAAAAATATTAAATAAAATAAAGCAAGGAGAAAATATTAAATAAAGTGAAGGGAGCTGATTGGGCCTTTGTGTGGGAAAATATGCCAAGAGAAATTTTAAAAGGAAGTCGCCACACTTGGAGTAGGAATCCTTTTATATCTTTTGATATCTGAATTTTGGTTTAAGCTAATTGTTTCCCCATTTCACATTGAAGGACTAAAACCATTTGACGTTTTTGCATTAGAGGATGAAAACCCTTTATTGCCAAGGTTGAAGAATGAAAACTCTTCATCCTTTGTGTGATGAAGCTCTACTCAAGGGTTTTTATAGAGTTTCAAGGATAAATTTATGAATTTTAGAAATGTTTTGAAGACCAAAGTTGCAGATTTGTATTGTTTCTAGCTAGGGTTTGAAGGTGGAAGATTGTAGCTGATTTCTATCTTTATTTTCCAACCATTTCCTAGTTGTGCAACCCACTTGTGAGAGGTTTCTAGTACTCTAGGGCACGGTTGGCCTAGATCTGATTTCCATCTTCATTATCGGATTTTTTAGCTGGTTTTACATGTCATTTGGGCTTGGAAAACTACATTTTCAACCAGGTCTGTTATCTGATTTTCTGCAGACATAAAATAAAATTCTAGTCCTTTATTGATCAGAAAATTACTATTTTTTGATGCTCTTGCATATATAATTTTTTTGATTGTGTTGGACAAGTATTTGATCTAGTTCACATCAGTTTTGTGGATCAATCATTCCTAAAACAAGTCGTATTTTCTTGAATAAATTCAGATCTGCATTATTTTGTCAAGCATACCTTCTATAAATTGCTATTATAGATTAGATTTGCAGTTGTTTCTTTTGGGGGCATAAATTATCCCATTGGGGACATTACAGTGGTATCAGAGCATGTTCCTTTTGCCATCCTGTGAAAAGATCAGATCTAAATGCAATCAGGGAAATCACCTCAAGTTTATCAAAGGACAAATCAAACTCCAAAGAAAGGGACAATGGATGAGCATGATCAAAGAGCTCCTACAGGTGAGTTGAACTACATGCATGAGGTAACTAGAAGGAGTCAAAGAGATTTGAAACAAGCTATAAGGGAGTATAAAAGGGAAATGTGTGATGCATTGATAGGCTCAATCATGGACTTGGCTAAGGTTATACATGGACATAATATATCATCCAACCAACAATGGTGAAGGAAGCTCGTTTGGACTAGCAAAGACATCCATCAAGCCTCCACCTCAAATATTCAAGGCCAAGTTCCTGCAAAAAGAGGAATAACCACTTGAGCTAGATCCTCCAAGTGAGGTTGAAGACATAGAGGCATGGGGTGAAGAATATGCATCCCTCTATTTCAGAGTGAAAGAGGTGTTATCTTTCAAGGATTACTGTCAAGTGAAGAATACCAAAGGCACAAGAAAGAATAGAAGAATTCAACAGGAGAAATGAATAAGAGACATACAACAAAGGTTGGGTAAGGTAACTATTTCTTCTTATGATGGTTCAGACAAGTGTTTAGCTAGAGCATGGTTACAAAAACTAGATACATACTTGTCATTGAACCCCATGTATGAGGAAGAAGCCCTTAAATTTGCAACCTTACATTTGGAGGGAGTTGCACATGATGGTGGTACCATGGATTGATCACACAAGGGCATGATTCTATCACATCCATTGAAGAATTCAGTCAATGTCTAACAGAAAGGTTTGATCCATAGATAGAATACTCACCAAAAACTCGGCGAGTTTAGAAAAACTCGCCAAAAGTATGCTAAACGAGTAACTCGTAGAAAAACTCGCCAAAAATGCAAAAAAAAAATCGCTGAGTATACTTGGAATACTCGCCAAAAACTCGCCACAAACTCGCCAAAGACAACATTTCTTTCCTTTTTTGGATTTTTGGTGAAGAAAACACAAGGACAAAAAAAAATTTGCCATTTTTGGAAAGGGTCCGGGAAGATGTAGCAGCAAGAACTTGCATGTGCCATAACTTTCATTCTGTGGCTCCGTTTTAGATGTCGTTTTCTCTAAAAGTGCATATTTTCTCGAGCTCTACACTGATGGCAATATTTTTCTTATTTTCATAAAATCCATTTTTGCACCTTTTTGGACCGAGCAACTTCTTGCAATCTTCTGAAAGAATCATGAGCTTTGATCGCTTGTAGACATATTAGTAATTAAAAATATTGGATAGCTTTCCAAAACTCAGCGAGTACTCGCCAAAACTCGACGAGTATTCTCCTTTGCTCAGACTAATCACGCTAAGAAGCGCAACAAGTTGACTCAAAAAAGGCTCAACGACTTGGTTTTTGTGCAATACAATCTCCGGCTTCACACGAAAAGTTGAGGCCACATCAGAGGAGCTCATTGTTTTGGATGAGATAGATCCATATAGTGAGTGGACTGGGCAAGAAGAGGAAAACCCTGCGTTCACAGCGAACGAGATTGCTTCTTTTGAGAGGGAGGCTATGGAGGGAGAAGCACTAGCAGGACTCCGAGGAGATATTGGACTGGATGACATCTTTGGAGGTGATCTCCAACATGCAACAAAGGAGCCACCAGCACCACCATCTAGTTCCATGATCGAGCCAGATTTGCAACCTTCTAAGAGGAGCGTGGAGACGCAGCCGAGTCTGGGGACTAGTATCAGCCGGTTGTCGTATTTGCATGATGATGTGATTTTGTATTGTATTTGTATTCAAATCTAATAGAAAACACTTCTCCAACATTTTATGGGCTCATTTGATACATTTTGTAGCTATGTGTTGCTTAAAATTTATGTTTTTTAAAGAAATTTGAATATTTTTAAGTTGTCGAGTATTGGCCGAATATTGGCGAGTTTTTGCCGAGGTTTTTTTTGGGGGTCTGACGAGTTTTTGGATTTGGCGAGTTTTCCTACTATGGTTTGATCTAATAGATCTAGAGATTCATTTTAGAGAGTTGGCTCAACCCAAGCAAGAGGGATCATTGGATAAATATATTTTTGGATTTCAGAGGCTTGTAGTGATGGTACCAGATGTAAGGGAAATAAGACTTGTATTTTTGTTTATTGAAGGACTAGAAGAACCACTAAGAGGCATAGTCAAAGCTTTTAGTCCTCCATCATACAAGGAGCTATTAAGAGGTCGTTGGATCTAGAAACTGCAGTCCCAAAAATAAAAAATCTTCAGTTTGGACAAATTAGGACTGTAACTTTTGGGCAGCGAAAGACAACACCTTTGGGGAAGCAAAAGGACTCATTTGGCCAGCCATTGACAACTCAAAATGGTGAGCAAGGGACAACAACTAGTGGACAACAGGGTAATCCCATTCAAGAGAAATATGACCCAAAAGAATGGTTAAAAAACAACAAGCTAATAGAGGTAAACAATGAGTTAAAAAGGAAAAAGTTATGCTTCAACTGCAGGGACCCATGGACACCCAACTATCGTTGCCTTGGCAAAGGGTCAATCCATTACATTGAAGTAGTTTCTAATGAGGAAGATGACGAGAGTGCTGATCCAAAAGAAATTGAAGAACAAGAAAAGGAAGAGGAAGTGGTTCTCACGGGTGCCACACTTGCTACCTTATCTGTACCACCTACTTTCTATGCATTCCGAGTTAGAGGAGACCTTCACGGGCAAAAGATAACCATGTTGATGGATGGTGGAACTACACATAACTTCATTGATGAATGCTTGGTTACAAGGATGGGATTAAGATAGAATATTTCCAAGGCTTCAATGTGATAGTAGCGGATGAATATTCATTTTCATGCACAAAGAAGATCCCACAACTTGAGCTCACTTTAGGAAGTCATGAGGTAAGAGATGATTTTTATGTTATTGGCATTGGTGAGATGGATATAGTACTTGGAGTACAATGGCTGTAATCTTTGGGTGAATTCATCCAAAATTATCAAACTATAGAATTGAAATTTAAGGTGCAAGACAAAGAAGTTGTTCTACAAGGTATAAGAAATGATACTCCTCAAGTTGTGACAGCCAAGAGTATGGAAGGATCTTCCAAAAGAGGGAAAAATTGCATGGGCTACACATGGTTTGGTAAGAAATACATCCTTTTTTTTACTACAACAGTTCTATCATGATGATATTCAACCTATTTTGGACAAGCATGCTAGGGAACTGGTACAACAAAGTCAAGATATCATGAAGACAAAGGGAAATGAAGATCTTGATGACACTCCAATGTATGAAAGAAATGGTAACATATCATGTTTATTGTTGCATATTAAACCATTTCAAATTTGTTTTCCTCATGAGAATATGGAGCATGTGGACCCCTTGATCCAAATTCATGATTGGGGGCATTTTGAGAGGTACATACTTGGCAAGAGCTCTCTTATTTGACAGGCACATGATCTAGACTCTTGGAGCACTACAACATATTTTATCTATCGCACATGGCACTTGGGCATATGAGTTATAATTGCTTGAGTGCAAGCAATTTGAGGAAGGATTGTAATATCCCCTTCTCGAAAGTAGTAGGTCGAAGACCCGTAGCCCATTCTTTGTTTCCCGATGGCTAAGGAGGTGGAAAATAAGGGAAACATTTATCTTAATAAAGTAATTTTAGTGCATAATGAATTTTTATAAGCACTTTAATTATTTATTAGTGATAAAATAATAAAAGGAAAAAAAAGTCACTTTCTTTTTATTTCCCCTTAGTGAGCAAATGCAACCCATATAGGGAGGGAATAAAAATATTAAATAATGTAAAGCAAGGGGAAAATATTAAATAAAATGAAGGGAGCTGATTGGGCCTTTGTGGGGGAAAATATGCCAAGAGAAGTTATAAAAGGAAGTCTCTTGTAATGCCCCTTTTTGGGGGACCTCAAGAAATGGCTAAAAGCTCTCAAAAAAGACTTATAGGACTGCTGTTATAAACCCTACAAAACTGATTTTCCAAACCCTTCCTAGGGCAGCGACCTGATTTGGGGTTTCAAACCCACTTTAATGCCTTCAAAACCCTTAGAATTAGCTTTACTTGAGCATCTAAAATTATGATATATCAACAACAGTCATATAATGCAAGAAATTTGATTTTTAATGCCGTAGATATGGAGATATGAATTTTAAGAAACCCTTGTCTGCAGCTTTATTTTAAAAATTCACAACTCAACTTAGGAAGCACCAAAAATCATGAAATTCGGAATCTTAGCTTTATAAAATATAGAGAATAAGATGATAATTTCAGATTGCTAAAATGTCACCACACATACCAAATCACCACCTCAATATAGGTCGGTTCACTTGAAATAAAATATAATCTGCATCAAAGAAGACCATACACGCAAGAGAAAGATCCTTTATTGCTTTTCCAACCAGCTTGCACAATCAAAACCTCATGAAGGGTTTTTCGTCCTTCACAAGTTTCCCAACCAAGGGTTTTCGTCCTTGGAAGAGATCCTCAACCCAAGGGGTTCCGTTCTTGAGAGAGGGAGTAAAAGGGCTACACTAGCCAATTTTTACCAAAATAAGAATAATCTCCAAAACAAGTATCCTTAATGCCCAAGCGACCTCCTTAAATCGCCATAAGGAGTGCTTAAACAAACATAAACATCATGGCTGACCCCTTAATTAGGTTCTTTTATAAAAAAGGGTATTTGGGGCCTACATGCTCTCAATACCTTTACTACTAAAGTACTTTAGTTTCTTTATTGGAGCACAAGGCTTCCAATAGGATGAATGATAATAAATGAAAATAACTATCTAAGAAATAATAAAAATATAATCTAGATTTCCCCTTGCTTTTCCCCTTAGACCCACAAGAAAGGAATGGGTTAAGGTCTTCAGAATTTAGCCTCCAAAAAGGGATATGACATTGCCACACTTGGAGAAGGCATCCTTTTACATCTTTTGATATTTGAATTTTGGTTTAAGCTGATTGCTTTCCAATTTCACATTGAAGGACGAAAATCCTTCGATGTTTTTGCATTAGAGGACGAAAACCCTCTATTGCCAAGGTTGAAGAACGAAAACTCTTCATCCTTTGTGTGAGGAAGCTCTACTCAAGGGTTTTTATAGAGTTTCATGGATAAATTTATGAATTTCAATAGTGGTTTAAAGACCAAAGTTGCAAATTTGTATTGTTTCCAGCTAGGGTTTAAAGGTGGAAGATTGTAGCCAATTTCTATCTTTATTTTCCAGCCATTTCCTAGTGGTGCGACCCACTTGTGGGAGGTTTCTGAGTACTCTAGGGCACGGTTGGCCCATATCTGATTTCCATCTTCATTATCATATTTTTTAAAGGTCATTTCTAGCTAGTTTACACATCATTTGGGCTTAGAAAACTACATTTTCAACCATGTCTGTAATCTGATTTTCTGCAGACATAAAATAAAATTCCAGTCCTCGTATTGATCAAATAATTGGTATTTTTTTTTATGCTCTTGCATATATAAAAATTTCTGATTGTGTTGGACAAGTGTTTGATCTAGTTTACATCAGTTTTTTGGATCGATCATTCCTAGAGCAAGTCGTATTTTCTTGCATAAATTCAGATCTGCATTATTTTTGTCAAGCATACCTCCTATAAATTGCTGTTATAGATTAGATTTGCAGCTGTTCCTTTTCGGGGCATAAATTATCCCATTGGGGACATTACATCTCCTTTGATTTTCACTAAATTCCCTATCCTCATAAATGCTCGTCAGGAATATTTTATGGTTTCTTCTCCCTCGGTTCTTAGGAAGGAATATCAATTTTTTTTGGTTACATATTTTCTTGTCCTCCCTACAATGTGGGGGTATGTAAGAGATGTATCAACTGGTGCTTTGGTTACTTTTGGCCCAATGATTATCCAAATTTGTTTGATTTGTTCCCATGTGTTTTACCCATGGGACATGTCCACTTGGACCCTCCTATGTCTTGTTTTCCTCCAATTGTGCCACACATACAGTAATTTCTAGAAAAATGAGTTGCACATGGATCATTATTGATGGGAACCCTATCATACAATATATGTCAAAACAAAATTTGCAATTTAGTGCTGCTATCACTGCCTTTCCTTTCTGTCCTTTGTCAAAAACTGAAAATTTCACTCCCAGGTTCCTTAAAGATGAGAAATAAGTTTGCCTATAAATTAAGCACCCTTTTTTGATCTTTTTTTACCTTTCATTTTTTTTAACATTTTCTATCCATTTCAGATCATTGTGAATAATCATGCTGCATGAAACAAGGCAAGGCTGATTGGACAATATTGTAGAGTATTAAATCTTCTTAGATGCAGGTAGAGCATGTTATTGGTTAAGAAGACAGCCTTGTTGAATGGAGGAAGAGCATGTTTCCTGTCATTGAACTATGCTTCTTGTCTTGAATCAAATTGCTGTTGTAAAGTAACATTGATGTTAACATTATTTAAGCCGTAGACAACTAGCTTTTAGTTTTCCTTATCTATTTTTCTTTTTGGTGGTGGGGCGGGTGCATGGGAGAGAAGAAGGGGGTTCACCAATTATGTATTTTGCTATCGCGAATTGTTTCTGATTGTCCAATGGTGGTCTAAGTTATTTTTCTTATAAATTTTAATAGAAAACAACTGTGTTGATGTTTTTATTTGTTTTGTTTGGCAGTATTGTAACGAGTATTCTGTTCCCATTGAACATTTAGAACATTATAAGGAAGTCACTCCTCAAGATATCATTTGTGCACAGGTTTACTTCAGTTTCTGTCCATGCTTCCTGTGAAGTTCTTTTTTCCTACTGTGTATTTCATTTGGTTAACCATTGGAACAAATACGCTCTATTAAACATTGTTTTTTTCTGACATACCAAAAGTACTTGGAATGTGTTAGAAAAATTCTGGAACAATACTTAAGGAGGAAGACGTTGCAGTCAGCAATGTTAAGATTGATCTGAGTCGGGGAAAAGAAGATCCCATCAAGAGGTAATTAACAACCAATTTAAGATTATTTTGACAAGAAATTCATTTAGCAGGCTAAACCATAGTATTATTGAATTTTACAGTTTTAACTGATTTGTAAATCAATTGCTATTTTTGGCTGATCCGGGTCTTGAAACTAACTATTTCTATTTTTACAATTTTGGATTTCCCTTGGGCTGTTTCACAGCGTGCACTTCTTTGAGGTACCATCATTTTCCATATTTCCAATGCACAATGAAGTCTGTTGATGAATTTGTTACTTTAGTTCTTTGTATTGCAATGTAACTTTCTTACAATTTGGAAAGTACTCAATTAACATATTTTACGAAGCATATAAGTTGTTCTTTACCATTTTGATTTTTAGAAATTATGTCGTCTTTTGCTAGACAGGCTAAAGATTGAGATTACTGACTTACATCAGCTTATACCTATGTTCTGCAGGGAAGCGCCCTCTCCCCTCAGTCCCCTATTCATATCCCCCGTTTCCATCCCCGTGCTATTTTCCTATTCATATATAATTTCTAGGATTTAGTTCTACGCATCCCCTTTTTGTTTTCCTGCATTTCCCTGCCCCCCCTAACTTGGGGGCTTGGTGGAACGATAGCTTGCTAGTCTGCAAATCTAAATAGATCCTTAAATCTATGTGAGAAAAGTTATTGGTCAATTGCTACGTCCCTCTGCACCTAAAACATGCAACCTTAGACTGCATCCCCCTGCACCTAAAATGAGCAACCTTAGATTCTAAAATATGTGTAGAAGTCCAAGTACGTGACTGGCTTGAAGAGGGTAGATGAACAGTCATTGTACTTCTAAAAATAGAAAGCAAATCCTTAAGTTTTTATGATCTTTGGGAGGACTTCTAGATTAGATTGGAGCAGCAAGTGGGGGCTCTTGTAATCATAAAAATAGGTATAATTCAGCCTCTATTCATATATTGTCTTATCTGTGTAAGATGAACATTTCAGCAACATTGCATATAAATTTCAGCTTCAAAACAGCCTCTATTCATCCATCTTGAGAAGCAAAATGAATTGGCTCGGAAATTACAACAAAGAGGATATGGTCATTACTACAAATTATCTGGCCTGGATTACAGAGAAGTACTTAGAAATTTGGCAATTTGGAATCAACCCACAATGACTGAAACTCACCCCTTCTTTTGTAGCATCGTAACCTGTAGATCAAAGTGAACTGTAGCTGGCTTACGAGAACCTCATTGTTGCCATTAAAAAAATAAGGATTTTCTCATCATTTCAGGTTCTACTCATTCTGGAGAACATTGAACACTCTCTAGGAATTCCCTTAAAATAAAAAAAGGATAAGACACATTTTCACTTCATAGTCATACTAGCTGGCCATTTTGTTGTTGAAGTGCTATCATTATGGCTCAGACAAATTTGAAGAAATAGATGAGTTTTGAAATGATTATCATGACAGACTTGTGACTTGAGCTATTTCATATTTTATGCATGGATTTGGGTTTGATGACTTTTAGGCTACGTTTCCAGGATATGCCTTGATCCCCCACGAATGCTGTCTGATACGTATCCAGTACGGATACGCCACGGATACATATCCGGGAGGTACCCACACATATCCGTGGCGTATCCTTTCCTAAATACGTCTTTTAAAGGTTTTAATTCATTTTTTATTTTGGCTTTTCTAGTCACTAAAAGCGAACCCTAAAAATAAAATGAATAAAATAAACCACCCCAATCACCACAAAAAACTATAAAAAGCAAGGAGCGGAGAGTGGAGTTAATGAGAGCGGAGCTAGCGCAAGTGGCACACAAGAACTTGATTTTGAGGAAAATCTGGATGATATATTCTAGATTTGTCTGTATTTATGTTGACATGATATTCCTATATCATATGTATGGCAGCCATGCATGAACAATTGAAATGTAAAATCTTAAGTATATTGCATGTTTTGAAAATTTGAACATTGATCCTAGTATATTTTTCAAGTTTCAAGTTTTGTGCGTATTCATGTTGACATGATATTCGTATATCATATGTATGACAGCCACATGATCAATAAAAATGCAAATTTTTAAGTATATTGAATGATGATGTTGAACATTGATCCTACTATACATTGATTAAAGTTTTGTATTTCTATATGGACTAAATTATGGAGTAAAAAATGAGTATATGCATATCAGTATATATATGTATGGACGTATCTAAGACGTATCGTACCCAAGGGTTTTTTAAAATTGACGTATCCGCGTATCGATATCCTGCACCCGCACCCGATATTCGTGATCGACATAGGTCCTGGCAATGGTTAGCTTTTAGGCTCATCAAATCAATGTCATGTAGAGGAGTGGTGTTGTTGTTTTGGTAAACGATACGTCCCTTTGTCTTCAATTGCAAGTGTATTTGTTGTGGACATAGTACGGCCCATCCTGCTGGTAGATGTGTGCATGTCACAATTGCTACTTTAGGACAGAGTATGTGGTTATTTCATTTGGTTTAAAGCTCCCTAGGGACCTCTAGGTGCCCTAGACGCCGTGTCGTTTATGGGATCTGGTTAAGTGATTCCTTTGAATGCCCCTTGAAGATATTCTTTTGATCTCTATTGAATGCCTCCCAAATAGATGCATTTCCTTGGTCAAGATTCCCCATTGGAGAGATCCTTGTTTGCATTGTCAAGAGGTTTGGGCTTTGTTGTGTCTGTGCATTAGAAAGGAACTAATCATCAAATTAGATTAATGTTCAAGGCCTCCCAAAATCCAACTCTGTGATCTGACAAGTATAAGAAAGTAAAGGATTAGCCTAAAGCTAAGTTGGATACATTTAGTGTAATTTCCCACATAAAGTAAATAAATAACTGGAATCCATTAAAATACAGGCATGGCTTGGACCGGTTTTATGGACCTCAGGATTTTCTATTTTTAGGCCCTTCTTGTCCAATAGAGGTGTTTATTGGAGAAACTAGTTCCGATCATCTCCTGATTCAGAATTTCCTTTCTTTGGGACATTCTAAAGTGGAGAAGCATTCTTCTTTGTTCAAATTGAATGTATAACATCTGTAATCTCTTGACTTCTATGCCCTACTTCATCATGTTTCGAATATGGCTCCTAGGCCCAATAGAGACAACAAACGGATTTTATGGCTAGAGTCTGTTTTCCGCTGAACTATCAAATTTATTAGAGGATGGGAGGTATGATGGCTCAACAACTATGAAGGGAAATTTGATCTAGATAACTCAACAATATATTGAGAGATATTGATGTCTATTTTGATATCCCCAAGTTCTCTAATGTATGTGAACTTTATTTTGCTTAGTTGATGATGACACAACACACTTTGCTTTGCTAGGCATCTATATACAGCTTCAAAAAGCAAGCAAGAAGGTGCCCATCAACAAGTGGGATACAATTGAGAAGCTGATCACAACCCAATTCTAGACCATTGGGAACGAGGAAGAGCAAGTTCTCAAGCAGGAGTATTTTTTACTGAGGAAAAGAGGTGTCCAAGAAAACACCTCTAAATTATGGAAGAAAATTATTCGATTGAATATTTCTCATGATAACCTAGGGTTACTTAAAGGTCTGCACAATCATACTTGTAAGGAGTTGGCCCTTTTCAACGTGGAGCATTGATGATGCTTGTAAGATATCATTGTATGTAGAAATGAAAGGAAAGAATCTGCAGAAACGTAGCGAGCCTGCTTCAACATCCTGAGGGGAATATTACAAAACGAAGCAGAAGAAAGGAAAAGTAAAGTCACAATTGTCCAGAAAAGTACTGAGTTATTAACTTATTAATGAGCTACAATAAGTAGTGTTTCATTTTTGGTCATTCATAATCCAAATGATGGAAGCTACATTGCAAACCTCACCCACAGAATAAGTATTAATTTTTATGGCAGAAGAAGAGTACAATGTCTGAGGTAGATGGAAAGGACATGAAATGCAAGCCAGAAACGCATGAAAAACATGATTGGACCTTGTTGTTGAAGAGAATGACAGTGGAACAGCAAAATTTGGAACTAGAATAAGAAAAGCATTCAAATTAAGATGATCAAGTTAAGTGAATTATTTTATTTTGGATCCCAAAATAATTTGGTGTTGGATGCATTAGTACAAAAGCTTGGCTTCACAGCCCCAAAGCATCCACAACCCTACCCACTAGGTTGTCTTTGCAAACACACTGTTGCAAGTGATTAGCCAATGTGAATTCCGTTTTTCTGTAGAAATCAATTACCTAGATGAATTCAAGTGCGATGTACTACTTCTGGACATTTGTGAAGCCATGTTTGGTAGTTACTTATAGTATAGAGATGCTATCTTTCTTTGAAGGGAGGACAATTACAGGTTTTTATGGACATGAAGGCTTAGCTGATCAATGCATATAGAGGTAAGAAAAATATCACTCTTGTGTCTACCATTAAGCTAAAAGGTTAATTATATTAGTAAGAAATTTTTAAGGTTAAAAATATAAATTGAAGATAAAAGAATAGAAGCTGAGTCTTCTTATGCAAGCTGATCTAGAGCATAAACAAAGCTATTGGAAGAAATGTTGACCAGTTCAAGGAGGTGTTCCCAGAACCTTAAAGTTTTCCTTTGATTTAAGAAATGGAACACGAGATCTGCTTGATACCTGATTCTCCATTGCCAAACATTGAGCTGTATAGGAAATAAGTCTTGGAATTTAAAGAGGTTAAAAAACAATTGCAAGAACTCTTGGAAAATGGAGTGATAAAATCCAGTTCATCACCTTGTGGATTGCTATTATTATTGATGCCGAAGAAAGATGGCTCCTACAGAATGTTAATGAATACAAGGTCCTTAATATGATTAACATCAATAATAGATACCCTCTAATTCAGATCAGTGATCTACTTGATTAATTGCAACATGCAAAATACTTCACCAAGTTGGCTTTAAAATTCGGAAATTATCAAGTTTGGATGAAGAAGACAACATTTGGAATACTCTTCATGATCAAATAAATTTGTATTAATGGTCTGTAATGATCCTTTTCGGATAAATTTGAACACCAAAGGAACTTACACAAATCCAAATAGTAAACTGAAACAAAACTGAAATTAAATTCTCAAACCCTAGCAGCAGACTGTAAACATATTTTTTGTGATAGCAATCAGCCACAAACTTTCTGGAAATAATATAGAAACCCTTTAAAATATTATTCTACGAAGTTGGAAAAGATTGCAAGAGAAAAGCACCGGAAAATAATTTTTTTTGCAATTTTAATATTAGCTGGAATTAATTAACAGCAATGAATACGCCTTACAAATATGGCTGGAACTAAGTGTTTCCAAGCACAAACACAAGTACAAACAAAAGATCTAGCTACTAAAAATTATGGGTAACACAATGGTGCAAGAATTTGATACCGCCATGCCCTAGAACACCACGAACTTCACCTTAGGGAGGGTTGCCGCCCTTGGGAAGGGTTGGAAATGACTACAAATTGATTTTAACACAATGTAATCTCCATGTGAGATCACCCTTTTGCAAGGTTTAAAGGGTTTTGTCCTCAAACTAGCCACTATTGAAGGGTTTCGTCCTCAATAGGTCTTCCAAGAGGGTTTTAATCCTTTATGGAGAGAAAGAAAGAGAAAAAGTGTTCCAATTCCAAGAAAGAAAATTATCAAATGATCAAGTGTGTCTTCATCCACCCCAAGCGATCCCTTTTATAATGAAAGGTGGCACCTTCAAAGAAAATAAATTCCAAAGCATGCATAAACATCTTCAAGCCAAGCAACCCCTTTAAATAGCTAGAGAAAGAGGACCGACCTCCTTGGGGATATAATAGTTCCTCTTTTATTTTATTTTTCAATTGGCTTTTCACATTTTTAGTAGCCGACTTGACTATAATTAGGAAATTATTTAAAATAATGCAAAGCTACCAAAAACAATTGAAAATCACGACATTAACTTCCCTTGTTCTTTCCCTTTTTTCCCACGGGAAGTGGAATGGGCCCAAGGTTCTAAAAAGGAATTAGTGTTGAGAAGGGGACATTACTGTTCTCCCCTCCCAAAATTGCTTGCCCTCAAGCAATTACAAGCTTGGATGCTCTAATATTCTGGATCATGTACTTGTCAAATGAAAGAGCTCTTGCCAAAACAAGCTCATATATCTATTGTCCTTTTCCCTAATGATGTTCTTTACCATCTGTGAAGTTTAAAAGCTACCTTGAAGCAGGGATCAACTATTACCGTAAACTTTGCCATCTTCATTTTCTCCTTCAAAAACAACATCAACAAATTTATTCTTCGTATACTCACCTGATACTAAAATCCTTCCAAGTTGTTGTAACTTCAGCCCTAGAGCAAGGAATTGATGAATAATTAAGTAACTTGACAAGCTACAACATATTCCAAAGTGGCATCTTCATTCTTCGTTCAAACCTTGTCAACTATGGTGGAAGGACATCCCATATTCACAAATATGAGTGTGACTGAAATACCATGGTGGCCGTTAGTGACGATGACAACAACATTAATGTTGGCAATTTGGCTCATGGCTATCATGAAAACACTCCCTCTGGCATTTGGAGGGTAGTAATACATCATTTTGTGTTTCCTCCATGCCTTGTTGGAGATCCTTTGCATGACAATTCAAATTAGGAGCCCTTTCACCATGCTTTTGCTTGGCTACTCTGATATTCAAGTGGGTTTCCCCTTGGGATCTTCCTTTGGTGCTTTTGGTTTCTTCATTAGGGGGGATGCATACAAAACCATTTTCCAACTCTTGATGACATTCTTCACTCATTGGAAAAATCGGAAACATTTTGCAAAGCTGATCCATAGTAGACCACTTGAGAGAGTTACCTTGCTGTAGCAATCTTCTTGGCTGTCCAAAAATTTGCGTTTGAGGCTGCCCTAAGGAGTTTCAAGGTGCCTTCTAGCTGCTGCCCTTGCCTGGGCTGTACATTCAATCAAATGTTTTTGTTCCTTTTCTGATACAAGCATTGGAAAGGCTCTATTTCCATGCAACATGAGATCTTTTGTAATCGGGAACTTGTCAACCTTCATTTTGTCATCTCCATCTTCAGCTGCAATCCCATGTGCTCCACCATTTACTTGGGTGGGAAACAAACTCAGCTGCTCTTCTTTTTTTATACTTGTATCTACAAATGGGACAAATTCATTAAGGGAAACAAGGGTTCTCATTATCACTTCATCATGCCTTATAAACATGATGACAACTCTCTCTCATTGCTTGCAACCATCTCATAACCTCCCCTCGAGTTATGGATGTCCAAAAACTCAATCACATTGTCCCAAACATAGTTGTAACCTTGTATTTGCTCCTCCAAAATCAGAGTGATAGTGGCTGAAAACTCTTCTACTCCTGTCAAAAAAGTGAGAAAGGGGCTGGAAATGTTGTTTGCAACAAGTGAAAGGATGGTACAATAGCTGTCCCACTGAAAACCGTTTATGAAATTCTGCTATGGCAATGTTATGGGGGCTAGAAACATCCCATTATTGATTGAAAATTCTCCCAATGACAGAAAATTATTTCATTTCATGACTGTCCACATTTGTGTGGCAGAAAACAAAGTGTTGGGCAAACTGAAAATGGTTATAACAGTAGTACACTTTTGTGTTAGCTTGTCTTAACACCCATAAAACATGACTTCTACTACTTACAGTCATACCAATACTCGAAGCAGAAAGATAACATCCATCATGCTCACTTCCAAATATAAAATTCATAAACTCAACATCCACTTTTATTAGAAGACTTCTTCGAAGAGCATGTGCATGGTTTAGGATCTGAAAACCTCTATGATATTACTGTTGTTCTAAAAATGAAAGTGTGGGATTTATCTTGTGTCCACCCCAAGGATTGCAAAGTTGTTGTGTCTCAATCATGTAAGGAATGATGAAGCCCCTTTGTAGCGACTCACCATTTATCATGTTGTTAGAATACACAAGAAACTTTACATGAATCTTCCCGACTTTTCTTACATGCCAAGTGCAAGAGATGGAGAACTCAATAGTGACATTTACCTTGGTCCTCACAAAACCATCTGGATCCCATAGGCACAAACAATTTTGAATTTGAGCAAAAAGATCCATGTGCTCTATATTACAAGTTGTCCCGTTTATCTTATCATCCTTTTTAACATGTTGTTCATGATGACAAAATATTGCAATGACATAGGAGGAAGCAACAACTCTAAAATATGATCATCACTATCATACCTTAGGCTGTCAACAAGCTCACCCTCCTTTTCTGAATTAGGATTGTAGATACATCTCCAACCCTTCTATCCCTGTGACTCCCAATATTCTCTTCAAACACGTCCCTTCACCATAGTTACCAAGTTTGGCCGGATCTGGATCAAATCCGGTTCGAACCGAATTTTTCAAAGCGTTTGGATAAATCTGGTCTGCTTCGGTCTACTTTTTTCACAAAAAACAAAAAAGAAAACCTAAAACTAAACACGTTAACCATAGACGCATGAACCGCATAGAAAACCTATAAAACGTCGCATTTCGGTTAAAACACAAAAAAAAATTGTTTGAGCATTCATGTGGGCTGAGCATTTGTCTAAGCTAGTCGTGGTTGTAGAGGTCGCCATTCGTGGTTATTGACTGCCATTGGTTGCAGAGGTTATTTGTCTTCGTTGTCCTAGCACAGACTGCCATTGGAGTTGGTTGTAGAGTTCACCACTTATTTTTCTTGCGTTGTCTGAGCTTGAGCCAAAGAAATCGTCATTGCTTGGATCTGAGCAGAAATCGCCATAACGGAGGTCGACATTGCTAGCAGAGCCAAAGAAATTCGTGATTGCGAGGAGCTCCTCTATTCGCCAAGGCAAGGAAGCTCGACAAGGACTCGAGGAGCTCTGCAACGGTGGCGACTAAGGCATGACTTTATCTAACTTTTTTTTATGTTTTCTTTTTTTTGGAACTTTGATATACGATTAGGTTTTTTTAATTTTATATACTTTATTAATTATTTTATTGTTTTCTTTGTTTTATTTTTTAAAATTTATTTTGTTTGTTATTTATTTTCTTGTTTTCTTTGTTTTTGAATAATATTTACGATACCTAAGTTTTAGTTGTATTTTTTGATTTAAAAATTATGGTTTTAAATATTATAATGATTATTAATAATGCATAATTTATTGTATTTATTTTTTTATTTTTATAATATTAACCATTAATAATTAATTATTAGTTTTATAATATCAATCTTTTATAATTTTTTCATGATATTAATTATTAATAACGAAATTAAAAAGTAGTTATTAATTTTATTTTTATAACATTAAAAACTACATATTATTATTTTATTTTTTAGATATCAATTTACATTATATTTTTACGTTTTATGACTTTTATATTTATATTTTAGTACATGTTACAAATGGACAAGTAAAAACTTATTTTTTAAATAAAGTATATTATTTTTATTTTTTACATTTTATTATTAAATATTAATTAACATATTCTCTTTCATGTCATTGATAAGCAATATATGTATTGAAAATGTTTTTTTTTGCATAAGGTAACGTACCAACAACATGGGAAGTTGTGCAATAGAGATGAAATGCATTTTCCAACGAGATGATAATCCCAAAAAATATGAAATGCACCCTATTTAATTCAAATATCATGGGCACTATAATAAGGGTTCATAATCATTATATTGGGGGGCGAGATTTGAAGATTTTCCCAGTAACAAAAGAGCAAGGGAAGTATGTTGAATTCATTGATCGAATTCGAAGCAAATATGAATTGAAGACACTTGTAACAACTTCAAAAAATTCAAAATCTAAAACAGTATGTCACAAATTGGCTCTTTTAGTAGCTCAACTCCATTAGCATTTTCCCAAGGAAGTAAAAATGCACAGGGGATATCTCAAGATTCATTGAAATCGTTGTGGAAGCCACAAGACAAGCATGATGTTGACAAATTGGTGGGTCGTTTTTCTATGCAAATGCCATCCCTTTCAATGTTGTTTGAAATCCCGATACAAAAGCCATGGTCGAGGCAATTGCGAGTTTTGGGAAAGGTTATACAATGTCGTCTTTTGAAATCCTTAGAACTACTCTACTAGAAGAGGAGGTGTCAGCAATATCTAGTGAACTACATAAAATGAAAAAGAATTGGAGAAAATCAGGATGCACTGTAGTAAGTGATGGGTGGTCTGATACAAAATGAAGGCCCCTCCTAAACATTCTGACACAATGTCCAAAGTGTGCTATGTTTATCAAATCAATTGATACAAGCAAGGAGGTAAAAAATGTAGATTTCATTTTCAAATGCATTGAATTTGCCATTCTAGAGATTGGAGAAGAATATGTAGTCCAGGTTATTACGGATAATGCAGAAAATTGTAAAGTTTTTCTTATGGCTAGGTTTCTTCATTTGTTTTGGACCCCATGTGCAACTCATGTTTTAGATCTTTTTCTTGAAGATCTAGCAAAGTTAGAGTGGGTAAATAATGTTGTTAGAGAAGGGAAACAAATTTCCAAATTCATACTTAATCACCGCTTGACCTTGAGTTTGTATCGGTCATTTGAAAAGCGTGAACTTCTTTCCCCTGCTGAAACAAGATTTGCATCTAATTTAATCACTTTACAGAGAGAGGTGGAGGAGAGGACAACTATGAGAAAAGTTGTGGTGAGTGAAGAATGGGCACAATCTAAGCTTTCTAACGAAAGCCTTCAAAAGATGTTAAGAGAATCATCTTAGGAAGTTCATTTTGGGAGAGCGCCGAGAAGGCCTTAAAGGTGTTTGAACCACTTGTCCAACTATTGAGATTGGTTGATGGCATGAAACCTTGCATTAACTTTGTGTATGAGGGCATGGAGCAAACAAAGGAACAAATAAAACAAGTACTGGTAGACGATTATGAAGTTCAACGAATATGGGACATTGTGGACATACGTTGGGACATGCTACATCGCCTTATCCATGCAGTGGGGTGCTATTTAAATCCTAAGCTTATAGAGGTGGATCATGATGCATATGAGGAGGTAAAGAACAATGTATTGGAAACTATAAATAGGTTGGTTCGTGATGATGATGAGAAGGCTAAGGTGAGAAGGCAACTCACTATATTTAAGAACCTAGAGGGCATGTTTTCTTGTAAGGAAGTACAAGAAGACATCCACTGCATGAATCCCCATTTATAGTGGTAGACTTATGGTTCTACTTCAGAGCTTCAAAACCTTGTTGTGCATATCCACAGCAGTGTGTTAGTGCTTCATCATGCGAAAGAAATTGGAGTACTCATGATTTGATCCACACCAACAAGAGAAATCGACTAGGAGCTAAAAAACTCTCAGATCTTGTGTTTTTCCACAAAAAATTGTGTTTGCTGAGAACAATCTTGGAAAAGAAGATGGCGAGTCTCACTTTCGAGAATCATCTTTTGAAGAAATTCAAAAAATAATTGATGGTGATGATGAACATGGATTAGATGATGGTTCTAGCGTTGGTTTTAATTTTAAAGAAGGCTTTAACGTTGAAGCAGGTTTTGATGTTGCAAATGTTTGAAACTTTTAATTTTCATTTCAGTGTGGAGCTAAGGCTCGAAACCATGCCTCTCTTTTAATCATATTCAAATTTCAAACTCTTTTGCATTTCTCAATTCTACAAACTTTAATTTTATGCTCTTATGATGATGATAATGGTAGATGGATACTTTTTTGCATGATTTATGTTGTGTGTGTATTTGTCTATATATAATAATATAAGTATACAATAATATAAATATATAAGTATATATATTCCAAACCGGATTTTTCTGATTTTTTTCGAGAATTTCACATTTCTAGATTTTTGTACCTATCAAACTTAATCGGATTTCTGAACTTGGTAACTATGCCCTTCACAATGTTGTTCTGAAAATCAATCAATGGCTCATCCTTAGGAAGTTCGAAGGATGGTACATGTGCCTATCTTGAGCTCTTCACATTCAATTATTAATGCCCTTTTTGTTTTGATTTCTTCACTACTTTGCTGCCACATGCAATCATTGGAAATCATTAAAACATCATCTATTGTCAAAAAATATTTACCTTCAAGTTGCATATTGGACTTCTTTTGTTATTGTTTTATGATTTCTTCTTCTTTCCTCATCACAAAGGGTGAATCCTTTTCTTCTTGGGCTGAAACATCTTTTCCACTTTCCTTTGGCACGATAGAGTCCTCCATGAGCTATTCTCTCTCCATTACTTGCAGCCTTGATTTTTCTTCACATTCCACCATTGCAATTTGGAAATTCTTTTCCTCTTCCTTTCTCAAGGCATGCTAAAGATCCTTCTATGGTGCTTGACCTAGGCTTGGGCTTTGATTTATCCTTGCTCACTCCTATGAACTCTACAAGTGATATGGCATCATGAATCTCATCTGGAAGAGACCTATACTCCTTATAGCTAGTAGTAATGTTATGACCCACTGAATGCTTTGCTTCTACCATTGGAGTGACCTCTTCCTTTGGAAGGAAGGTGGGATGAAAGGGCCTAGAAACTGGTGCCTTATGAGGCTGCTTATTAGGCAACCTAGCTCCATGAAGATTTTGCAAGGTTATGGCTAGAAAATCCACTGTATCCGCCAATATTTATTGCACTTCCTCGATCTTGTCAAGCTTCCCTTCTTTTGTAGCCACCTTGGAACCCTATGATTGTTGTCCTGAAATCTTCTTCTCCCTTCTCTGATAAAAGAGGAATTCCTTATCACCGCCTTGCATGTTTACCCAATAGGTTGGGAGGATTATGCTCTGATACCATTGTAATGTCGCTTTTGGGCTAAATTTGAACACCAAAAGAACTTGCACAAATCCAAATAGTAAACTGAAAAAAAATAATGCTGAAATTAAATTCTCAAACCCTAGCAACAGGCTGTAAACAAATTTTTTGATGATAGCAATTAGCCACAAACTTGCTAGAAATAATATAGAAACCCTTCAAAATATTATTCTTCAAAGCTGAAAATGATTGCAAGAGAAAAACATCTTAAAATATATCTTTTTGCAATTTTGATATTAGTTGGAATTAATTAACAGTGAATTCCCTTTACAAATATGGTTGGAACTAAGTGTTTCCAACCCCAAACACAAGTACAAATGGAAGACCCAACTACTAAAAATATGGAGAACACAATGGTGCAAGAATTTGGTATTGCCATGCCCTAGAACACGAACTTCACCTTAGGGTAGGTCACCACCCTTAGGAAGGGTTGAAAATGATTGCAAAATGATTTTAGCACAATGTAATATCTATGTGAGATCACCCTTTTGCAAGTTCAATGGGTTTCATCCTCAAACTAGCCACTATTGAGGGGTTTCGTCCTCAATAGGTCTTCCAAGAGCGTTTTCCTCCTCTATGGAGAGAAAGAAAGAGAGATTGCTCCAACTCCAAGAAAAAAGTTTATCAAATGATCAAGTGTGTCTTCCTCCACCCCAAGCAACCCCTTTTATAATGAAAGGTGGTGCCAAAATTCAAATACATTCCCCCAATGAGGACCAACCTCCTTTAGGAGTAATAACATTCTTTTTATTTTTATTTTGTATTTTCCTTTTGTCCGTTTAAGTTGGCACTAGCATATTCCCACCAACTTGAGTTTATAATGTCACAATTAGAAAGTTGCCTAAAATTTAATGCATGGATACGAATAACAACTTATACTTATGACATTAATGACTTCCTTATTGTTTCCTTGGGCCCATGGGAAGTGGAATGACCAAAGGTCTTCCGTGGAACTTACCGGATGAAATTCCGATATCATCAAGTTTGGATGAAGAAGACAACATTTGGAACATAGTAGGAAAAATCGCCAAATCCAAAAACTCCCTAGACCCCCAAAAAAAAACTCGGCAAAAACTCACCAATATTCGGCCAATACTCGGGAATACTCGGCAACTTAAAAAATACTCAAATTTCTTTAAAAAACATAAATTTTAAGCAACACAGCTACAAAATGTATCAAATGAGCTCATAAAATGTTGGAGAAGTGTTTTCTATTAGATATGAATACAAATACAATACAAAATCGCATCATCATGCGAATACGACAACCGGTTGATAAGTAATATGAATTTATGATGATTGACATTGAAAAATATCATCATGAATTTCATATCTATGCAAGTTACAATATACAATAAATTACATTTTCCTCTTCCCCAATCTAGAGAAAAATTGGGGAGAGGGTCTAGTGCCTCTACTAGTCCCCACACTCGGTTGCGTCTCCACGCTCCTCCTAGAAGGCTGCGAATCTGGCTCGATCATGGAACTAGATGGTGGTGATGGTGGTTCCTTTGTTGCATGTTGGAGATCACCTCCAAAGATGTCATCCAATCCAATATCTCCTCAGAGTCCTGCTAGTGCTTCTCCCTCCATAGCCTCCCTCTCAAAAGAAGCAATCTCATCCGCTGTGAATGCAGGGTTTTCCTCTTCTTGCCTAGTCCACTCACTGTATGGATCTATCTCATCCAAATCAATAAGCTCCTCTGATGTGGCCTCAACTTTTTTTGTGCGAAGCCGGAGATTGTATTGGACAAAAACCAAGTCGTTGAGCCTTTTTTGAATCAACTTGTTGCGCTTCTTCGTGTGAAGGGCCTCAAACAAACTCCAGTTGCGTTCACATCTAGAAGCGCTACAAGGTTGAGATAGAATTCTGAGGGCTAACTTTTGAACATTTGGGGTGTTCCCTCCCCAATCCTCCCACCAAGAACCTACAAATAAGATAATAAAATTTTTATAATTAATTAATAAAATCAAATATGTAACTAATAAGTAACTTGGTAAACATTCTAATTTTTATTACCTGGTGATTGTGTGGTTCTCCCTCAAATAGCTAGCACCGAAGAAAAGCGTCTCCCCCTAGCATGTTTGTATCTCTACAGCTCTAAAATGAAAAGGTCCCTCGTCTCAACATTCGGTATCATCCTCTCAATACATGTTGAAAGGCCCTCCATAACCTTTCCGTTCACATCTGTGAAGCTGTCAGAGTAGAAATACTTAGGGTTGAGGTAGTACCCCGCTGCATGAATAGGTTGGTGGAGTTGATTGTTCCACCTCCGATCAATAATCTCCCAAAAGGGACCATATTTGACGATATCCCCCTTGTAATAATTTTGGATAGACTCTTTGGCCCTATCCATGGCCTCATATATAAACCCCATGGGGTTTTGCTCCCCATCAACCAAATGCAAAACTTTCACCAACAGCTCTGACACCTACACACAAATTAAAATGTAAGATTGCAAACTTACAATACATATTAGAAATGAAATAAAAAAGTGAAAAGTAAAACAATATATTTAATATTTATAATTTAACAAATTAAAATAAAGGAATGAAATATAAATCGAAGTTTGAAATTACCTTGATGATCTCTATAGCTCTCTTTGCAAAGATATCATCAAAAGCTATCTTTGCAACCCTCTCTCCGTCAGCTTTCTTTGAATATTGTGAATCTAGCCATGCTTGACTCACAAACATTTGTTTCAAAGGTGTCAACAAACTAGAAATACTTTGTAACGTCAAGAAGTTAGTTGCAAACCTTGTGACACCGGCTCAAACAAGTTCTTTCCCCTTTGTGTGTACTCTCATTAAGCTCAGAACCCAAGGTTGATTGTATATGTACTTCGTTATAGATCTTGCATCTTCTACAACCGGCCTCACCCAATCAATTTTGCCTATCCTCCAAAAGAAGGTCAATGCAATGAGCTGCACAAGGAGTCCAAAAGAGTGATGGATGTCTCTCCTGCAGTAGTCTCCTCTCCCAGCCGTCACATATGCTGCTGCATTGTCTGTGACAACTTGCACAACATTCTGTACACCAACCTCTAATACAACTGTCTCTAACATAACACTCAAATTCTCTGCATTTTATATTATGTTAGAGGCATCATGTAATGTCCCCATTTCTGAAGACCCTTAGCCTATATTTCCCCGTGGGCTTTGGGATGTTGCAAGAGGAACATTTTTATTAAATAATTAAATATTTTTGCCTGGAGCAATAATTATTTAATTATGAAGATTATTTAATTTAATTCCCAAAATATAAAAATTAAATGGGGAATTAATTAAATAAATGTTTAGGTGGCTTTTATTGAGAAAATCACCCTTTGAAAAAGGGACGCCACACCTAGGGAAAACAAATTGCTTTTATTTAATATTTTCCCTCTCTTAGGGATTTCAAATTTTGTCCCTCCTTACTTATAAAAGGAGTGCTAGGGTCATTATTATGATTATGCTACGATGAACTTAATTTGATACTCCATGCTTGGAGTTGGGATGCATGCCCATTGATGTTCTCTCTCTCTCTTGCGTGGGAGGTTGTATTTGAGCTAGTTATTGAGAATCAATTGAAGTGATTATTTGCTAGATCCATGTTTTTGGTTTTAGCAAGCATTTGATTAAATTTGCAAGTGGAAATCTGCTCTTTTACTGTAGCGGAGTCACTGTAGCAGCTGAGTTTGTGTGTTGTAAATCGACTTAGGGTTGATGTGTTTCATTCCAAGCTTTGGCGACCTCTTCGATGATGTTTGTGGACTGTTTTTAGAGTGGTAAATGATCAGATTCTTGTATGCTTATATGTCATAATTGCAGCTACAGCCTGGGCGTGTTTGGTAACTTCTTTGGGGCCTTTTTAGAAGTAATTTGACTGGTATTCACTGTCTAATTTACAGCGACTTCTTCTAATTTGCAAGTGGGCTGATTTGGAGTATCATTTGGAGTGGATCGACTAGGTGTTTGTATGTTTGTATGATGTTTTTGCAGTCCCTCTTGACAGCGACTATAGTAGAGCAAGTTCGGTAATTACTTCGTATGATTATTCCCTGATTTACATTCAATTAAATGTGCTGTCATTCCTGTGCAACAGCGTCTTGTTTCGGGATGTTTGGGAAGCATATTGGATGCCTAAAATAACCAGCGAATTACCTAAGTATTTTGATAACTAGTTTGTGATCTCTTAAGGTGGATTGACTATTTTATGCATGATTATATAGCTCCGTTGCTGCGATCTCCTTCAGGTAAAATTATTAATAATGTTGGATATGTTAGGCACTGATTCGTGGGTTGAAAATACGCTGCTATCCTGTGCTAACATCTGCGATCCATTTGAAGCTTATTGACTTGTCTACTGGTAGCAAATTCTCATGCATTTAATGCTCAGCTCCATGTCTGAGTAATCTCTGTGTTTAGCGACTGGTATTGATAAGTCAAGGTCTGATTGTAGAGCATGGTTTGTGTTGTTTGAAGTATTAGATAACTTCCGAGTGCAGCGATCAGGGTTGAAGCTTACAGCAGCAGTCTATAAGAAGGTTTCATCAATATTATGTGAAGGGAATGTGAGAAATTGTTCGTTGTTATGCTATTATCAGATTGTAACCATTATTTCATAACCTTGTTGGCTGAGCTTGATCATTTTAGTGTTGATTCTACTTGTTTGGTTGCCATCTCCCACTGATCCCGGAAAGTGGGATATTACAGTGGTATTAGAGCTTCCTTCTTCTATTCGTGTGGGTCATTTGTAAATGCAATATTTGTATTTTCATATTTGTATGCAGAGGTAAGAGGCTGAGTGGAACCATGGAGTTAATGAGTGAAGGTCGTATGAAAGAAAAGATCATCAGGGTTGGGAAGAAGCTTAAGCGTCCGCATCATTCCAAGGATGCCTTGCTTAAGTACTTGGAGGAAGCAGCAAATTGTTTGGCCATGGTCGAACAATCAGATAAGTATATGATTTAGCCATTGATGTTTTAGTTGTTTAAGCCTAGGATATTTTGGCATAAAGATGTGAGAGTGAAAATTATGGTTGTTTCTTGCATTGCTGAAGTCACAAGGGTCACAGCCCCTAATCTGCCCTACAGTGATGATATCACGAGGGACATATTCGAACACATGGTCGGAAGTTTTCAAGGCCTTTGAAACGTCATAAGCCCTTATTACAGCAAGAGAGTAAAAATCCTGGAAACTATGGCAAAAGTAAAGTCTTTTGTATTGATGTTAGATCTTGGTTGTAATGATCTTATCCTTCATATGTTCGAGGTATTCTTTGGGGTCATACAGGATAACCGTTCAGAAAATGTAATGGTTGCAATACAAAGTATCATGTCTACAGTGATAAATGAATATGATGATGTTCCTCAACAATTGTTGAATGTGCTTAAGGAAGAATTGAGACAGGAAGCATCATGTATTTCTCACACCTTGGCAAAAGGTGTCATGAATCAAATCAAGGTGAAGACATATATGACATATATGGATCCTCAAGGTATGAGTTCTTTGATGCATAATAATGAGCTTTTTGTATCTAATACTTGCACCAAATGTGAAGGCACAGAAAAATCAGATGCTAAGGTAATGGATTATTCAAAATCTGATTTGGCTAATAAGGACGAGGAAGTTGATGAAGATGGGAAGCTCGACAGTGCTTTGAAGAAAGATGTGTCTCATCTTGTTGATTTTCTTGTTTCTTCTCACCATTGGGAAAAACAATATTCAGCTATTTACTTTGGGAAGTTCAAGACACAAGTGGTAATCATAAAGGCATTCCGAAATAAGGGAATTACATGGACCACATATCACATGGTAAGAAATTCACTTTCAGTTTTGGTACAGCAGTTATATCTTGGTAAATTTCAACTCTTGTGGATTGTGCATGGTTCAAATTTCAATCTTGATGAGGGTTTTTACCTAGGTAATGTCATCCCTCAAAGGTATGAAGTCATTCTTCACAGTATTGAGGTCCATTTAGAGTCATTTCATGCACTTTATCTTGCTGTTATGAAATTTGTACATAATGGGTTGTCACTTGGACATTTGATTCTTGTGTTTTCAAAAGGAAATTTGGGATAGGAAATGTGTGGGATGGATCTTGTTGACATTGCTTGCATGGCTACAAATATTGGGGCTTCTACAAAGGGTTTGAAAGAGAAGAAGGGCCATAGTATGAGGTCTTCACATGATCCATATTCGATGATTCTCATGGCAACTAAGAAAGAACGAGGGGCAGCCAAGTATGGGAGAAGTAACCTTCTAAATGACTTGGTAAGTGATAAGGTAAAGCTCAATCATGTGTTGCCTATCATTTTTCATGCAAATGAGATTGTTAGATTGCATAAGGATACAGACATGGATTCTATCATCATGAGGGGTATTTCATTTCTTCACATAAATGTTTTGATGTCTTGTACATTGGGATCACATCTTCTACTTTCCCTATGCCATGATAATTTACAATTTCTAGCTTTTGAAGGAAGTATTGGGAGCATAGAGTTTATCTTGGAATATAAACAAGGGAGATGTCATCTTACTGGCCCAAGCAAAAAAATATAGGTGCACATTGAGTACTTGCCAGAAAATGGCAAGAAAATTGAATATGTATTGTTGGAGTTGTTTCCCATGCAAGATAGAATTGTTGTATCCCAGATTTTCAGTTTGATAGCTTCTAAAATTGTTGCCCAACACACAGGAATTGATATTGAGATGATGACATGGAAGACTAACTGCTGCCCCATTATTTTGGTATCTAACATCGTCATGATCAGCCCCTTAATTCCTTTTACAGTTCAGATTTTTGATATACACATGATGATATGGTTATGGGTGTTTGTTTGTAATTCATGCATGAATGGTTGGGAAGGGCCAAGTCTGATTTTTGATGATAAATGGCATGACTATAGCAGAGTATGGGACTACATAACAGTTTGTGGGGGCAGCCCATGCATGAAAGAAATTTGGGCACCATCCAAGCCATGGAGATACCAAGAAGAAGCAAGAAGAGTGTTCTTCAACACTCGTTTTTCTAACAAGTTTGTTCCATGCACAAGTTTAAAGAGAAGATGGCAGCTGAAGACATTTCACAATTTTAAGAGGAAGAAGCAACACAAGTTGTTGCAAGTGCTCCTTCACTTCATTGGTACGGGAGCGAGACTTTGGAAACATCCTAGCATTGTATGTGGATGCATGAGCTCGATATTGCTTGAGGGCAAGCAATCTTGGGAAGGTAGGACTGTAATGTCCCCATTTCTAAAGACCCTTAGCCTATATTTCCCCGTGGGCTTCGGGATGTTGCAAGAGGAACATTTTTATTAAATAATTAAATATTATTGCTTGGAGCAATAATTATTTAATTATGAAGATTATTTAATTTAATTCCCAAAATATAAAAATTAAATGGGGAATTAATTAAATAAATGTTTAGGTGGCTTTTATTGAGAAAATCACCCTTTGAAAAGGGGACGCCACACCTACGAAAAACAAACTGCTTTTATTTAATATTTTCCCTCTCCTAGGGATTTCGAATTTTGTGCCTCCTTATAAAAGGAGTGCTAGGGTCATTATTATGATTATGCTATGATGAACTTATTTTGATACTCCGTGCTTGGAGTTGGGATGCATGCCCATTGATGTTCTCTCTCTCTTGCATGGGAGGTTGTATTTGAGCTGGTTATTGAGAATCAATTGAAGTGATTATTTGCTAGATCCATGTTTTTGGTTTTAGCAAGCATTTGATTAAATTTGCAAGTGGAAATCTGCTCTTTTACTGTAGCGGAGTCACTGTAGCAGCTGAGTTTGTGTGTTGTAAATCGACTTAGGGTTGATGTGTTTCATTCCAAGCTTTGACGACCTCTTCGATGATGTTTGTGGACTGTTTTTAGAGTGGTAAATGATCAGATTCTTGTATGCTTATATGTCATAATTGCAGCTACAGCCTGGGCGTGTTTGGTAACTTCTTTGGGGCCTTTTTAGAAGTAATTTGACTGGTATTCACTGTCTAATTTACAGCGACTTCTTCTAATTTGCAAGTGGGCTGATTTGGAGTATCATTTGGAGTGGATCGACTAGGTGTTTGTATGTTTGTATGATGTTTTTGCAGTCCCTCTTGACAGCGACTATAGTAGAGCAAGTTCGGTAATTACTTCGTATGATTATTGCCTGATTTACATTCAATTAAATAGGCTGTCATTCATGTGCAACAGCGACTTGTTTCGGGATGTTTGGGAAGCATATTGGATGCCTAAATTAACCAGCAAATTGCATAAGTATTTTGATAACTTGGTTGTGATCTCTTAAGGTGGATCGGCTATTTTATGCAAGATTATATAGCTCCGTTACTGCGATCTCCTTCAGGTAAAATTATTAATAATATTGGATATGTTAGGCACTGATTCGTGGGTTGAAAATACGCTGCTATCCTGTGCTAACATCTGCGATCGTATTTGTTTGTATAAAATACGAAGCTTATTGACTTTTCTACTGGTAGCAAATTTTCATGCATTTAATGCTCAGCTCCATGTCTGAGTAATCTCTGTGTTTAGCGACTGGTATTGATAAGTCAAGGTCTGATTGTAGAGCATGGTTTGTGTTGTTTGAAGTATTAGATAACTTCCGAGTGCAGCGATTAGGGTTGAAGCTTACAGCAGCAGTCTATAAGAAGGTTTCATCAATATTATGTGAAGGGAATGTGAGAAATTGTTCGTTGTTATGTTATTATCAGATTGTAACCATTATTTCATAACCTTGTTGGCTGAGCTTGATCATTTTAGTGTTGATTCTACTTGTTTGGTTGCCATCTCCCACTGATCCCGGGAAGTGGGATATTACACATCAATAGACTTTAAAAACACTATCTCACCGTTTGAAGCTGCTAAAAAATTAACAAGGGTGCGGTTCCTTCCATCCGTCCACCCATCTGAAAGAATGGTGCATTTGAATTTTTTCCATTGTTTCTTGTGCTCTTCTAGCATGGTAGTGGCATCTGCAATTGCACCCTCAAGTAATTTTCCACTCAAATCTTTTGGAGAGTGTGCCTTGTACCCTTTCCCTGCAATTGTCAACGCTGTTACCAAGTACTCCCAGTATGGGCTCTTTGCCACATTGAACGACAGGTTGTTGTAGTACCAAAAATTTGCACAAGATTTATCCACTTCCTCGTGCATATCTTTTTTCCAGACTATACCTTCCAATGAAGGTTGTGCTCTAAGTGTGTTCCTTGCCACAAAAAAACTTGGTATGCCTTTGCTCGAACTCGATGAAGATGTGCCTCTTCCGGCTCTTCCTCTTCGTATGCGTGGACCACGAGTAGAGCCCACAATTGTTGCCGCATCATCGTCTAAATCCTCTTTCATTACATCCCCAGGTCTAATAGCTTGTGCTATGGTTGCCTTCAGCCTTGCCTTTTCTAGTTTCTTCTCCTCTAACTCTACTAGCTCTACTCTAATCTCTCGCTTTGCCTCTTCTGACACGTTGGGGCAAACCGTAACATCTCGGCAAACAATAGTTGAAAGGTGATATTTCAAATGATTGATGCCTCCATTCATTTTTTTGTTACAGAAAGTGCAAAAAAATTCGCACTCACTAGCTCTCTGTACAACATACTTCCATGCTATGGAACGAGCATTTGGAGGAACGGTCCCTGCTAGTGATTCAGATGCCGAACCTGATGCCAAGCTTGATGCCATTGTTAAGCTCTAATCAGCAACACAATACACATTTAAAAAATTAGAAAATGTAAACTTAATTTAATTCTAAAAACAAAACGTGCCTGAATAACAAATTTGTGTAAATAAAAAAAATACATTACAAGCATTCAATTTTACATTGCATGTATATAGAATTACAAAACGAATCGATTACAATACACATACATAAAATTTAACTAGTTTACAATGAATTTGCGTTAAAAAAAAAATACATACCTCTGGCTGCAAATGAGTATAAAAAAATTACAAGCATTCGATTTTACATTACATGTATTTAGAATTATACAACAAATCGATTACAATACACATACATAAAATTTAACTAATTTACAATGAATTTGCGTTAAAAAAAAAATACATACCTCTGGCTGTAAATGAGTATAAAAAAATTACAAGCATTCGATTTTACATTATGTTGGTTTGAAAATCTCTCTAGGGCATATCTATGGATAAACGAGCCAACAGTGTGCAGGGCATAGCCCCTCTTTGAGTCAGCAAAGCGAAACTGGTTTATTGCTATTCTACCAGCAGGAATCTGTGCAAGTCTCACAATATTCCGCCTTCGGGGGTTTGGGATCTCATCTCAGTAGGGGTGTTTCCAACTGCGAAAAGAAGGAATGGAAGAGAGGATGAAGAGAGATCAGGTCCGAAGGGAGAAAAGAAATGAATTCCAAAGCAGAAAGGTCAGAGGGTTTATGTTTTGGGATTGGTAGTAAACAGAGCCAAACCTACTTGCATAAACGAATAAAGCAATACTAATGAATAAATGACAAAAAAGTAGAGATAGATCCAACAGAATAAACGCATAGATCTGACATAAGAAATATCAGATGCCCATAACACGCTTATTCAGCACAAAGTCTTAATATTTGTATTAATATTTTCTTCTGTTACAAAAAGTACAAAGCCTTTTCTTCCCACTTCTATTTTTCATCTAAAAAATATCCACCCTTGAATACAAGTATTCAAGTATATATAAAAGGAGAGAAGAAAAGAAGACAAAAGCAAACCAACCACTTAATTACAAAAATATCGTACAATAGATTACAAAGTCATTTGTTGACTTTTGACAACTTTGGTGGATGACATCATCCCATGGTGCAACATGGATGATGTCATCGTTTGTGTCAACACACTTTAGATATTTCACAAGGAGAAAGTCGGGAAGAAGGAAACTATTCATCGTCGTCCCGCGGCTAAAAGGGGGTATCCTGTTTTTGCTGCTCGGGCGACGAGATGTGGAACTGGGCACGGTACTCCATGAACTTGCTGATCATGGGTTGAAGTTGATCCTCGGAAGGATCCTTGTGTCGATCGTTGATAGCTTCGCAAGTCTCCCACTCGTCTATGAGCTTTTCTGGGAGTTTGGAATAATCATTCTCTGCCTCTATCAGGTACCCAATGAAGTCGCGACATGCCAACAGGTTGTTGATGGATTCGGCGTCGAACGTGACCTCTGGTCCCAGCCCCTGTGAAACGATCTCCTTGAAGATCTGAATAAATCCTCAACCCTTCTTAAGGCGAAAGAAGAAGTGAGCAAGCCTGGAGACATTCTTAGGACAATCTGTTCCATTTGATGCATTGCATCCAAGGCTTCCTCTTTTACTTTATCGATCTTCTCAAGGACGAACTCCATCTGATCCACCCAATAATCCAAAGTAGAAAGGATCTTGTTGAGGGCTCTGGGGTGTCCAAAGACGCCGAACTTGACCAGATCTTCGACTGAACAGTCAAGCATTTCCTGAAAGGTCTCGTGCTGCATCCTGGCATGATCCAGCTCTTCGGAGATGGGTCCTACTATCGCCTGGAGTTCTCTGTTCGTCCGATTGATATTCTGATATAACCCGGTGAACTTAGCGATCACTCCCTCGCTTTCCTTGAGGATTTGGCTCCTCCAGGTGGAAACTGCCATGCCCTGCTCGCCGATTTTGGCATATTCATTGATTTTATCCTGACTCAGAGGCTCAAGAGTTTCGGCGGCAGTTGTAGGAGGCGCACTGCCCATTTTCTGCAAGGCGTGGAGAAGATGTTTATTTTGCTCCTTTAGTAGCCTTTTCTCTTCCTTTGCTTCCTGGAGTTTTTTGCAAAGGGCGTCAACTGCAGATAGGGCCTCTCCTTGTAGGCTTTCTGAAGATGTCCCCATTGTGACTTGAGTCATTGTATAATCCGTCGAAGATAGATCCTTTTTATCCTTCAAAGGATTAGGGTATGCGATCTCCATTACTCTCTCCCCTGAAGCACTCTGAGAGAAGCAGGTTATAGACTTTTGCTTCTTGGCCCCTTTTGATGGGATGACGGAGAAGTCCATCGGTGCGATGGGAACTTTCCTCTTCTGTTGACTCAGGTGCTGGGAGATCTAGGCTGGACTTATGGGAGAAGGACCAGAAATAGAAAAGGGAGAAGCTACAGTAGTAGAAGGAAAAAACGTGGAGACACTTGGAGGCGGCATTGAGAGGGAAGCCGAAAAAGTGCTCACGGGAGGAAGAGATATTGCAGGGGAGGTAGACATAGGAATGGAAGGGAGCTGAGAGATGAGGGAAGAAATGGTGGGGGACAGCTCCGCGAGAGAAGAGAAGATGGATGATGAAGAAGGGGGAACAGTAGAAGAAGGGGGAGAGGACACGACCAAAGGAATGGTCGCTTGGGTCACTCGAGGATGGGAAGGAGGAGAAGGAGAAGGGACAGAAGGGACCTCAATAGTTACAGTCGTGGCAACATCCTGAGTGGATGTGCCTATCGGAACATCTTCCGCTGCTTCTTCTTCTAAGCTTTCCGGGATTTCAACCCGTTCTTGTGAAGCGGAAGGAGGACTTACAGGAGCTTCCTCTTGGGTGGAGCTTGACTCACCCTCTTTGCCTTTTCCCCTTGCCCTTTGGTAGCTGTTTTGCCCGAGGAGGTGCGTTGCCCAATGGAGATGTAGTGAAATCAACTCCGAGGTAAATGAGACCATTCATTCTGCACCAATGCTCTGTTCTTCGCAGAGTTTCCTTGACCCTTTCCTCTATTGTCTGAGGAGCTTTGTTTCTGTCAATCACGGCGAAAGGCCAATCCTCCCCACTCGTGTCAAGGTACACTTGATCAACTTCTTGCTCAGTAGTTTGATAGCCTTTTGGGACGATGGCCACACCGTACTGGATGATTTCGGCCAAGGCCAAGCAGGAATGATCCTTCCTCCTGAGCTCGACCTCATGATATATGTCGATATAAATGTCTTCGATCTGAGGGATGTGGATCAGATTGAGTTTGGCCCTGGGGAGACAATTTCTTGGGTCGAAAGTGGGCCTTGCTGGGAAGTTATGCTTTAGATTTAGCAGCTCCAGTTCTGCAAACATATCCTTCGCCTTATGGTGAGAGAGACAAGTATACCTGCCCACTGTGAGGGGGAAAGGAGTTCCAAACTTCTTTCTCTTGAGACACTTCTCGTGGTAGGTGATAAGCTGTCTTGACAGCTCCAACAGGATCAACTTGAGGCCGGCATATCTCGGCAGTTTGGTTGGTTCCCCCAAGAAGTTAACTGCCCTCAGATAAGTGAAGGTGGGGAATTGAGTGAACAAGGCCCCCCATTTCTCTGTAGCTGCGACGATACTCTTGGTCGTACGACCGTGAGTCATATTTGGCCTTAGAAGACAAATGATGTCGTAAAAGAAGGCATCGTTGATCTTTGTGAACTGGGGGATACTGTTTTCCAACTTTAGTTCTGGATAGTATTCATATATTTTAACTTGGGGCCAAACCCCGCACCGCATCAAAGTTGGATAGTCTCTCTCTGAGACTGCAGCATAGACTACGTAGGAGTTCATATAGAACCTCCCCGTTGTGGTGAGTTGTTGGAGCTGCTCAGATATGCTGCTGCTTATGATTTCCGCCCACTCAAAGCGTTGATCTGGCACATTTTTGTTCATCGTCTCTAAGTACCTCAGCATCCACTTGTGAAAGTAGTGGGCATCAGGAAGCCTAAACACTCTGCTTAGGAACGTGATTGTATCACTGAGTTCCTCTGAAAAGTCACTGTGATGAATGACTTGTGGCCATCTGGTCACCACCTTCTTGTTCTTCAGGTATACTTCGTTCATCAACTGCATACACTGATCCTCATTGTCATCCCAAGCTTTGATGCAATCTTCCCGGCTTACGGCCACAAAGTGTCGGTGATGAGGAATGCCGAGCATTATTTCGAAGTGTCAGGCAGTGAGGTTGATTATGACCTCGCCCTTCTCATTATGGACACATCTTGTGTCTTTGTTGTAGCCGCGGGCTACTACCATCATGAACTCATTGTTCACGGCACTAACTGGGATCCCTCCAGCAAAATGCAACCCACTGCCCATCAGTTTGTCCATCCACGGACTTCTTGTGACCCTCTGGGTTCTGGCCCAGAAATCCTCCATATCAATGTGACCAAGTTCTGAGTCTCTGATATCTAGGTCACACTCTGCTTGGGATTCAGGCATCCTGACCCTCTGATATTTATACTTCATTTCTTCCTCTGTGAGCTTGGCTTTGCCCTTAGATTTGGTAGGTCTCTTGCTTGATGTTGACATATGTAACTCTGAACTCAGTTGCTGATCTGCAAGAAGAAGTGAAACCCAACACAAGAAAGTCATATTAGCTGTTTGATCTTCCATTAAAGCGTTGACAGAAGGAAGAGTTAGCAATTTTAAGGCCTCAGGGCGCATGGCGCGTGAATACTGCAGGTTACAGGGTTAAATAATATGGTGCACAGAAAAGGGCTGCTGCAAGGGATAAGACAGCGCCAAAGGGCGCATGGCGCGTGGATACTGCAGGTTACATTTTTTGTTGTTGCAAGAAGAAGTGCGCCTGCACCATAAGTATGCATTTTATAGCACGCGCTGATATTTTTCATGTTACACGGGTACAGGATGCGCCAAAGGGCGCAGGTTTAATGCGTGTAACATCATTTTTTCATGCGCCACAGGGAACTTGGCACGGCGCATGGAAGGTCTGCATAACAGGTTGTTGTTGTAATAATAGATGCGCCTGCGCCGTTTACAGTTTTGCACTTGCCGCAAACAGAGTTGGTGTTGCATGGATGGAGGGTGCGCCAATGGCGCAAGTTTTAACAATGCAACACATGAAATTGGTGCGCCAAGTAGGGCGTAGGGAAAGCGGGTGCAACAAGCGAGGGAAGTGCGCCTTGAGGGCACAGTTGTTCTTTATGTAACAGGCATGGTAGATGCGCCATTAGCGCAACTGTATATCATGTTGCAGGGGTGGCAGATGCGCCAAAAGCGGAGAAAACTACAGTTACTTTTAAGCTTTGATTCCTTCTCTGAGGGGTTTACATGTGGTTTAAACTTCTTTTGTAGGGTTCCTTGGGTGGTGAAGAAGCTTAATCAGAGGGATCCAAGCAATTTCTTTACGAGACAGTCCTCTTTACCAACAGATCTGGAAAGAGGGGGAAGCACATGGGGAAGGACAGATAAAACAGTAAGGGGGAGGGTTCCATGGTTCACAGATTTATTCCATCCAATCTCCACAAACAAGCAGCCAAAAACCAAAAACACACAAAACACAAGAGCAAAAAGGACCTCTTACCAGGATTATCTAATGTGAGAGGTGTGAAACTGGGTCCACAACGTGATTTGGTAACGACAGGGGCGCTGACAGGTGCAGAGGGAAAAGAATAATCACGTGATTTTATCTGATGAAAATGACTGGGCAGATGCGCCTATATATAGGTAAGGTGGTAATAAATGCGCCAACCACTTTTTCAAGTGGCGCGCCAAAACGCCTGTTGACAATGGAAAGGATGCGGCCATTGGCGCACCAAAACACTTGCCAACACGAAGTTATGTGCGCCTTTGGCGCACTAAAAACGTTGTCAACACGGAAATACGTGCGCCCTTAGCGCACCAAAACGCGGTGCAACAAAAGTATTGTTGACATGAAGGCACATGCGCCTTGGCGCATGCAAGAAAGGTGCAACAAAGTGAGGCGCACCAAAAGGTGTGTTGACACTTCGAACCGTGCGCCGAAGGATTTAAAGGGGGCGCATGAACACTTTATGGTGCATAGAGATTAAGTGCGCCCGACCAAAAAAGACCCCAAAAAAAAAAAAAGGCTAAGTTCGGAAAACCAGATTTCCCAGGAAGGGATTTTGCAACGTTCTGAACACAAGGAGTCCCTGACGAGGGACCGGAACAAAATTTGGTAGGGTTATCTGTAAAATTGCCCTTGCCAATTTTACGGGATAACACATTACATGTATTTAGAATCACAATAGGAATCTATAAAACCTAAATAATATACACAAAATTTGGAAAAACTTCAAAGAATTAAAAAAAAAAAGACCTACCTCCAAATGCAAATCTCCAAATTATCTCCTCGAATTCGCTCCAAAATCCACTCAACATAAGCAATGCAAGCTCAAATGGTTGTGTGAGTGACAATGAGGGAGTAGAGAGCTTTTTAAAGAGCCAAAACCATGTAAAAAAAGTGGTTTTTGCATGTGAAAACCGTGTCCTACGTTTCCAAACCGTGTTGGGCAAGTTTTACCCACGAAATCGCCGAGTTTTGGCAAGTACTAACTCGGTGAGTTTTTTTTTTTCCGATTTTGGCAAGTTTTTCGGCGATTAAACCGTTTTGCAAGTTTTTTGGCAAGTTTTTGGCGAATTTTCCATCTATGATTTGGAATACTCTTCATGATTAAATAAAGTTGTATTAATGGTCAGTACTTCCTTTTCATTTCTGTAATGCACCATCTACCTACATGAGGCTATTGAGTGAAGTCCTACTTCCTTTGTTGGATTCATTTGTGATTGTATATTTGGACAACATAACACGGCAATAACACTTGCACGAAGTGCCAAATATTTTTGGATATAATGAATTGTTTCTCACTTTGAAGTGTAATCCTGGTCATAAGCAAGAGATTAATTGTATGTTTCAAAAACTACAAGAACTTGAGAAAGCTCTTAATCTCTGCCCTTAAACTATCTATCAAGATTGTTGTGTTTAACCAAGGAAAGCGATTAAAAAATGTTAGAGCAGGTATTACAAAAACCTAGATGTATTCACTCATTGATGATATCCTCAAGTATTCCATATGTATTCACTCATCACCAATTATCATCTTTGATGTATCCTTCTTGTATACCCATAATCCATTCTGCAACCATAATTGAGATTGAGCATTCCATGTTTTTTACATCCTTAAAGATAGTGCATCTACAAAAATGTTAATCTTCTCTATCTTTTTTTTTGTTGGAGCATATATTTAAGAAAAACATGATCAGCCTCAATAACTGATTACCAACTATTTATCACCTCCACTTTGCCAAAGACTGCATAATTTCAAGCATCTTTGTCTTATGTGGATCACAATGTCTCCTTTGGCTTTATTTTGAGACATATGCTATTGGGTGATTGTATTCCATAATTTGATCTGAGCATATTAAGCCGGTCTGTGCTCTCACTTTGGCAGATTTGGACACTCCGTGGTATGCTGCATGTTAAGCCTAGGGGCTAAGTTGTATAGAACTCAAGACCATGTTCCATGGTGCCAAACTTCCACACCATCACCTAGCACCTTGATGCTCATCTCCTCATGACACCCAATTCAACTAGAATGCCCGAGTTGTCATACGACCAAGATACATCCCACACAAGCTTAGGTTAGCGCCAAACCTTCATGCCATGTTCTGCCATGTCAAATCGTGCTCCTAGGGCTCGCACTATGTTAATAGCTATGTCAACACCACACACACCTGAATGTCAAACTAAGACATCAACGGGAAGGTGAACCATCATCCATTATAAAAGTTGAACCATTTTGCAACTATTACTTTTTGTAGTTGCTTTCTTGTAGTTGTATAAATCTGGCCATTTGATCCCCAAGGTTGACAGACATGTTCTTACATATTACATTCTAGTTTAAGAAAATCAATGAAGAAGAGTTTTGCATCCTGACCACAGGGATCTTCATTCATAGCCTTTTGAGATTTTGTATGCATATCTTCCATACCTTTTCATTTCCTTTTGAATAGAATAATGCTCTTTCTTGTATGTATATTTCTTCCAAAAGTATAATGGTTTACTACCTTTAGTTTCTTTTGCTTGTTCATAGCACAGCTCAATAATTACTCACTGGTTTGTTTAGTTGTCATCTATGCCACTATCCTAGGATCCGTGCCATGGATCATTTGTGTAAGAGAAAATCTAGTAATCCTTGCATCACTTCTTAAATAGGGTTTCCAATCATATGTCCATGAACACTCACAACAAAAAGAGAGGTAGCTCACCATTGTATGAGAATACCCATAAGAACATTGGCACATGAGTAAGATGGTAGATTCCTAGAAGAAACCTTTTGATGACTCATTAAACATCCAACAACTCGTTTAGGATGCCTTCGAGGAGCAATGAACTACACACTTTGGCCAATTTTGTGAACTCGTGATGTAGCTTGGTCCTCTTGCCTCATCATATTCTTCTACCTTGTTTGTTAACATTCCATTTCAGAAAGGTCTCTTCAAGGTCCAAGTCAATCTAGGGGATCTTGTGTTTAAAGGAAAGATAGATGCCACAATATTGGATGATTGGATTTGACAACAGGAGGCCTACCTCTATGTCAACTACTTCACCAATATAGAGAAGCTCACCTTCACAATGCTGAATATGTTCACATTGCTCTACCCCTAGTGAGAAGCTTACAACTCCCAATGCAAACAAGAATATGAGGATGAGCACATGAAGTTTCAGAAGTTGCACCAACGTAAGGATCAATTAGTTGAAGACTACATGAACGAATTTTGTGACTACTTTGCATGCCTACAAGAAAACAAAATGAAGCAACATAGCTTGTTGAAGTCCATCATTGGAATCTCTCCATATATATGTGGCAAGATGGATTTTTTGACCTTAAATGCATTGGAGCAATCCTACTACAATGCCTCTAAGATCGAGGCCAAATTTAAGATGAAGAAACAGTTTTCCTCCTCGTCAAATGTTGTGCACAAAAGCAAACCTGTGCCCAATATGTGAAGTACTCTAGTGTTGAAGCAAAATCCTCTACACCAAGGAGACCAATCAAAGCAATCTCCATCACAATAGAAGCCCCCAATGCCGTTAGTGGCAGATAAAGGAAAGAGGAAGCAAAGGGATAAGTGGAGCCAATAACACCACTCAATCACTCATAGTGATTCCGAATGTCACACCAAAAAATCATTGATTTTTCAGTCTCCATCAGGTCTCACGCAAGTAGAAGACACCTAATTGAGATGCTACATTTCTTAAGCTCCAACACCACAATCATCAACACTTAAGAGGAACAAGGATGCCTCTTCCACACGAGTAAACATGCATTGGAAGTGCACCAAGTTCAGCACTCATCACAGCAAGAAGAACTCAACATACTACTATGTAATGTCCCTTTGTAGGGGGGCTCAAGAAATGACAAAAAGATGAGATGTAAACTTGAAAATCAGATTAGGGAGCTTCTGTAGATGGCTGATATCAACCCTACAATTTGCAAATCAGGCCCCTCCTAGGGCAGGGACCTCCTTGGAGAGGTTATTCACCTTAAAGGTGGGTTAAAACTTGTTAACACCCTTCAAATCTTATGCCAAAATTCAAATCTTATGAAAAAATTATTAAGAAACCCTCTGCAAATACAATCAGCTGTTAGAAATCAGAATTGAGCTTGAAAATAGTTGATTTTGGAACCCTCAACCAGAAAACTTCAACGAGCTTGGCAAAATTGTAAAACACCTCCAAATTTTGTGAAACTCAAGATCTTGGCTTTTAAAAATATGGGGAACAAGATAATAAATTCAGATTGACCAAATTATCATCACACATACCAAATAATACTCCCAAGTAGGTCGCTCCACTTCAATAAATAGATTATTGATCCAAAGAGATAAATCATGCAAGGAAATGATAATTTTTTGCTTTCCAAACCACCTTGCATACATAAATCTTTATGGAAGGGTTTTCATTATCCATAAAGTCTTCAATCAAGGTTTTATGTCCTTGATAAAGGTCCTCAATCAAGGGGTTTCGTCCTTGAGAAAGGTAGATAAGGTGCTTCACTAGAAAATCTTAAGCAAGATATGAAAATTTACCAAAACATAATTCAATAATGGCCAAGTGACCTCCTTCTATAACCACAAGGAGTGTTTAACAATATAAAAAATGATGGCCAGCCCCTTAAGGTAAGTGCTTTTAAATGTTTAATTGGTATTTGGAGCCTACATGCTCATAATACCTTTATTTCTTAACTAAAGTCTTTCTATTGGAGTGATAGGCTTCCCAATAGGATACATGATAATAAATAAAATAGTTACCTAAACAACAATAAATGCTTTCTTCCTTGAACCCATGGGGAGAAGAATGGGTTAAGGCCTTCAAAAATTAGCCTCCAAAAAGGGACATGACATACTGCAACACTACGGATATGTCTTTGAAGAACCCAAAGGATTCCTTTTAAATTTCACAGTAAAGTGTTAAATCAAATTCGTTTATGGATCATCTCTTTCAAACAACCCTTTGTACAACAGATCCATTTGGGAGAACTATGAGATTTGATACCAAATTCAAGTTCTTATTGATTAGGGCGAGATCAAGCCAATCTTTTCTCCTTGTGACAGCAGGATAGTCCTAATGCACTCCTCTTTCAAACAACCCTTTGTACCACATCCATTTGGGAGAACTATGAGACTCGATACCAAATTCAAGTTCTTATTGATCAAGGAAAGATCAGGCCAACCCTTTCTCCTTGTGGCAATTGGATAGTCCTAATGCCCTCCTCTTTCAAACAACCCTTTGGACCATAGATCCACTTGGGAGAACTATGAGATTCGATACCAAAGTCAAGTTCTTATTGATCAGGGCAAGATCAGGCCAAGCTTTACTCTTTGTGGCAGCCGGATAGTCCTAATGCCAAATAAGTATGGCTCATGGCATTTGTGTGTTGACTATCATCCACTCAACAAGATAATGGTGAAGCATTGGTATCTAATGCCATGCATTTATGACCTTTTGGACCAGATAAGAGTCCACAATACAACACCAAGATTGACCTGAATTTGTGTTACAATCAGGTTCCACTCCATCATGAAGATGTTTTGAAGAGAACAATAAAAAACAACAGAGGAAATGCAACCCTACTTTACCATCATTGATCCAAAATGCGCATTTAATTGATTCACTTATCTAATTTATAGCTTTTGGATGCTTAAAAACTAGTTCTCAATTTCTCACAATTTTAATATGCGATTATTTAAAAACTTAATTAGACTGTAAAATGTAATGTCCCCTTCTTTGAATTAGTTCCAATTGAAGACTTATTTCAATTTTTCTTCTTTTGGCCAAGAAGAAATTGAACAAGGAAAGTCCTTGGGTTTCATTTCCATTTTCTTTCATTGCTATTAATATTTTTCTTTTGTATTTTTCATCCCTAAGGCAGGTCGGCTGGGTTAGAGAGCTCACAACATGAAATTAGAAGATAAAACAAGCTCCTTAAGAGGGTGGCTGGGTTGGAGAGTTCCCAACATGAAATTAGAAGATAAAGCAAGCTCTTAAGAGGTCAATCTAGGGGTAATTCGCCCCTTAGACCTTTGGTGCCACCAAAGGGGTATAAGAGGAGTCACATAGGCTCATTTGGATCATCAATTTTGGCATATACACTTTTATATTTGGTTCTAGGGCTAATTCCTCTAATTCCATTCCACTAAGGGGCGGCAATCCATTAGTGTTGCATCCAAGGAGGACGAAACCCTTCCTTGAGACATATTGGAGAACAAAAAATCTCCAAGTTGGTGGTGTGAAGGCAATTATTGAAGACCATCTAGTTAGTTTGCAACTAGGGCATCAAGGAGGAGCCATTCAAGGGTTTTTGGCATTGTTTGGAGCCTATCTCCTAGGGAGTGACTAGGGTTAGAGATTATTTGGGTGCCTTCTAGGGCACAAAACTTCATTACTATTTGATATTCAGATTTATCATAATTTATAAGGCTGGTATCTTTCATATTTTTCCGTTGTTAGGGTTTGGAGACCTCATTTTTGGTCATTTCAATAAATAAATTTCTAGCTAAGTATTTGGTTGAGTTTCATGGTGAAAAGTGCCCTAAAATATTCTTAAAGTGTTCGCCTATGTTGTGGGTGGTTTCTATGGTGATATTTGGTTGAATTTTCACTCTTTACAAGTTGTCCTAAAAATCAAACTGTTGTTCACTGTTGTTCCAATTTTGAGCCTGATGTTATAAAAAGCTGAGTTTATTTCACTTGGTGTTTGTGTGAATTCCTTGCTTGTATGTTTCAGCCCTAGAAAGGGACATTACAGTGGTATCAGAGCTTCGGTCTTCCCATCTTGAGGGTTTCATGCATGAAGGAAACAAGGGTTTCATTTGCTATCAGAGAAGAGAAAAGAAATCAAACCAACCAAGAGAAGAAGATGGTATGGCTCACCAAGATCCACAAGAAGTCAAAATCAACAAGCTCATTTAAGGGCAAATGAGATTGACGGATACCACGGACTTGTTAGCCCTAACCCTTCAGAGATGTCATGAACCTAGGGTTCATAATGGAAAGGGCGGTTCATCTGGAGCAAATACTTCACGATAGCCCCTTGGATCAGCTCACGGATCAACCACTAGTCTTTTCCTTCCAAGGGAAGAACCCCTTCTGGAGGCGGGAACAAGGCCCTCTATGGGGCAAAGCATTGTGACAAGCTATGAAGAATACATGGCACTTTCAATGGAGATACGGGAGATAATTTCACTTGCCGAGTTCATTGGTGTAAACAAAGGGAGGTCTAAGCCGTAGCCAAGACAAAATGCACCATCAAAAGAGGTACAAAATGCGTTGGGTAAGATGTCTTTCTCTATTTCTGATGGTTCGAATAAGGGGACAACTAGGGCATGGATTTAAAAGTTGGATACATACTTGTCTTTAAGGCCTATGGAGGATGATTCTATCAAATTTGCAACCCTTCACCTAGAGGGTATTGCTCATGAGTGGTGGTTCCATGGATTGGTGACATAGGGGCATAATGGGATCCATTCATATGATGAGTTTTGTAGAAGACTCATTGGAAGATTTGATAGAATTGATCTGGAAGTTTCATTTCGGGAGCTTGTACAAGTGAGACAAAAAGGCATGGTAGAGGAATATGTGACTGAGTTTAAGAGGCTTTCCGTAATGATTACGGATGTCACGGAGAGAAGACTTGTTGTTCTATTCATTGAGGGTTTGACCGAACCACTCAAGGGATTGGTTAGAGCCTTTGATCCTTTCTCTTCAAGAGGTAATTAAGAAATCTTTGGACCTTGAAGGTGCTGCCCCAAAAATAAAAGCGATCAGTAGACATTCCAAGGTAAATTCGCATGGAGGACAGCCCAAGGAACCCTTGGGACAGCCTAGAAACTTTCCCTTGGACCAGCCAAGGAAGCCCTTCCAATGGATGTCCATTGTTCACAAGGAACTGCTCAAAATCAGCAATGGAGGTGAGTCAAGGAATGAGCAAAAAAAGAGGAATTTGTGCTTCACTTGTAAGGATCCATGGTCTCCCAGTCATCCTTGTTTAGGTAAGGATAAAGTGCATTACATTGAGGTACTTTCATATTGTGAAGATGATGAAAATTGTGTTGATGAGGCCAATATACTGGAAGAAGATCCAGAAAGTTAGGATGACACTCTTGCTACCTTGCCCAGTACACCTAGTTATCATCCATTCCAGAAAGTTTGGATGACACTCTTGCTACCTTGTCCGGTGCACCTAGTTTTGATTGATAGTGGCTCCACTATCAATCAAAACTATGAACCCTACAAGGGAAAGGGGTCATAGTTCTGATTGATAGTGGAGGTGTTGTCAAAATTTCACCCCCCCTGGGTAAATTTCGATAACATGCATCAGAGTTTTGTAGTTCCAGGCAAGTAGATTGAAACAGGAAAAATCACGAAAAATGGCTAAGTCCTAGTCCTAGGGGCAGTCGGGACATTTGGGACATCTAGGCGCGGATCGGCCGAAAAGCCTCCAGGCGGCCCGTGAAGCAAAGGGACATTTGGGCCACGAGGACGTGAAATGCCCGAATCGGCCGAAAGAAGGAAAAATTTGCCCAAGTCTTCATCCGGGACAAACGGGACACAAGTACGCGAACCGGCCGGTTCGGCCGAAATGAGAACAAACCGTCCGGAGGCAAATGGGACATCTGGGCCGCGAGGACACGAAATACCCAAATCGGGCGAACCGGAAAAATTTGTCCCGCAAAGCACAGGGACAAGTGGGACAAATGGACGCGAACCGGCCGAATCGGGCGAACCGGAAGTTTTTGTCCCAAGCAGCACTGGGACATCCGGGACAAATGGACGCGGTGGACGCGAAGGAGCCAAAAGGGCCGAGAACCAACCAAATCATGACACGTGTCACAAAGGAAATGGCCAAAAAGTCAAAGGGCGAGTTTAAAGGATCAGCCCGAACCAATGGGATAATACTACGTGTCCCAGCTAGGGCCCACAAGGAAATTTCAAAAGAGAGCCCGCCGAGAGGTGGAGGAGAGAGAGTTGCTCAGCCAATCAGCACCTGACACGTGTCATCCTAGTAGCAGAGCACGGGAAAAATTTAAAAATCCGTTTTCGGGCCGTTTTTTGCCCTAAATCTTCAAACGATCATATCTTTTGATCCAGAGCTCGGATTTTCGCGTTCTTTACATCAATGGAAAGCTAGTGAAATTCTCTGCACGATTCCGGGCTCAATCTTGCATTTTGGTTCAGTTTGGAGAGAGAAAATTGAGAAACGCCTCTGGCACGTAATAATAGACAGAAATGACATTCAACAACCAGCTTTAATACAACAGACAGTTCGCCGTTTCTGCTAGACAGTCCGCTGTTTTGCCAGGATTCGCCGTTTCTGCCATGATGAGATGAACTAAATGCGACCTAGAAGTGGTTGGGGTAGATCTGACTTTCCTCTCTCTTCCCTCTCTCATTCTTCCTATATATTGTAAGAGGGGCTTCTTTCTAAAGGTCGAACATTTTTTCTGTTTTGCTCCTCCTTCTCCTGTCAGGCAAATTTGTGGAGTTCGAACCTCTCATTTGAAACTGTAATACCACTCTGCCTCTTGGCATTCTGCAGTGTATTGTATCAAATCTTTGGAGCAAGTAATACATGTCTGTGGATGATTCTCAACCCTCTCTGTGTTCATCTTGCATCCTCCTGGTCTTTCACTTCAGGTTTTGTTAGTTGTGCATGATCTTATATCACATTCAAATGGTCTGTGTTTACTGGCAAAATAGGTGTTCTTCATTCCTCGGTGCATCACCTCTATTAGCTTAGATTCGTTTTATGCATTTTCTTACCTTGTCTCCTTGGCAGATTAGATTAGGATTTTGAGAAAACCCTCTGCATATTTCGTGTGCATCTGAACAGAGGAATAGGAACCAGCCTTCTCTGGAGATTCCTTTCTCATTTTACAGGTCCCACACCTGGAGAAAGGATTCAATGTTGTGCAATCACACTGGATGTCTGAGTGATCAACCTAGAAGCCTGATCTGCATCCAGGGGTGCTGTGATTTTGCATCAACAGTTTTGGCACGCCCGGTGGGACCTAGAGGTCTCATTTTTATTGCAGCAAAGTTGATATGCATCTGCTGCAATTTTCTTGCTTAAAAAAAAAAAGCTATTGTTTGCATATCTGGCGACTCCAAGAGGAAGAAACAACTGGTTTCAGCAGTACATGCCTAAAAGCTTATGAGAAGAATCACAAGGTCAAGAGTTGGAGAAGAAGAAGTGCTGTTTGAATACCTGCAATTATCTCCAAGAAGAAGGCAAAGAGGAAGAAGGATTCAAAGGTCTCCATCTCCACCAAACAAAACTCTCTCAACTCCTCCACCAGCTCAGCCTTTCATTCAGTATTCAAGAGTCCTTCGACCAATCAGAATGGCACAACCACTAAATCCCTTTGTCAATTTCACTGGCAGCAGCCCACTCGCCCTCAATGCACAAAATCCAGTTCCAATTGTAGCATTGAAGAACATTCCATTTTTTACTGGAGAAAATCATACCACTCCTGGTGATCATGTAAAAGACATTGCTAATGTCTGTGCAATCCATGAAATAAATGAAATGGATGTAGCTGTCAAATTGCTGGCGTCTTCATTCAAGGGGAAAGCATTGCAATGGTTTAGGAGCCTTACAGCTGGTTCTATCACAAACTGGAATCAGCTGTGTATTGCACTTCATGAGCAGTTTGGAGAAAAGGGAGACAATTTGTCTCTACTGGAACAATTAACAACTATCAAGAGAGCCCCCAACGAGCAGCTGACTGATTTCAATTTCAGATTTCAAAGGTCATGGGATAGGATTTCAGTCACAGTCAGGCCAACAGCAGAAGGTGCTTTTCTATACTATCTTAAAGCTTTGAATTCTGATATTTCTATGTTAATTCAATCTATGGGAGGCACAACCTTACCTGCTGCTTATAGCATTGCCATTAGAGCCGAAAACTGTCTTATCCAAGCTGGTAAATTGGCTCCTAGGCCTCCAATGCCATTATATCCAAGTTTAGAAAGCCCAAGTGCTAGTCAAGCACCTGTCTTAGCTCCCATTCCCACCCCTAGAAATCAAAGTTCAAGTGAAGCTTCTACTTCATCTTCTAGTGCCTCAAATGAGCTTCAAGAGGTCATGAAGCAACTGCAAAATTTAGGTAATGAGCTGGTTACACTCAAAAGACAGCAAGCTCAAGGTTTTAGACCTTCGTATCAGCCTCAAGCTCAACCTAATAGGCAGCCATATCAGCCTCAAAGGCCACCTAATCCAGCTGCAAATATGAATCAAACAAGGCCTCCTGTCAATAGACCATTCCAGCCCTATAATCCAAATGCCATATCTGCCTCTAAGGCATTAGTACCAGCACAAAACAACATTGCCCAGGATTATGATTGGTGTTTTCCATGTAATGAGCCTCATAATCAATCCATGTGCTTCAATGGTGCTTTGACTCAAGCTTTAATGGTGACAACTACTGGTGTGGAGGGTGAGAACAGTCAAGAAAACAGCCAACAACAAGAAACATTCAAACAGCAATCAGCCCCAAATGACACCACATTGGTAAATTGGCAAACAGAGGATTTCTGTGGCATGAACCAGGCAGTTTCTCAAGGTGTTGCAGCAAACACAAGGTCAAAAAGGAGAAATTTGGGTGAAGAGCAGCCATTAGCCCCAGCTAATCCACAACCTTCCACGGCTCCACAAATGATTGGCAAGCAAAGTCCCGCTTCAAATGCACAAGGACAGCCAAGAACAGCCCTTAGGCCAACTCAAATGCCAGCTGTTGCTGCCCACATACAAGGAGTAAATGTGCAAACCAAGGGACAGCAGAGAGATCCTTCATCACCATTCAGTATCATTGATCAGATGAAGAAGACAAACGTCAATATATCTATGTGGGAATCCCTATCCATCCCAGGCCAAAGAGATCTGCTGCAAGCTGCCATGAAGGATTGGCCAGCTTCGAATCAGCAGATGCAAGACAAAGTGCTTACAAATGCTGCCCAATCTGAAGGAAATCATGGAGGACAACAAGGTAAGATGTTGAAACCCCCTCCTTTCTATGTTTCGTTAATCATTGGGAATCAGCTAGTGCACAATTGCATGATAGACTCCGGGGCAAGTAGTTCAGTAATGCCTAAACAAATAGCTGATCAGTTAGGGCTCCAGTATGAAATAACATCTAAGGGAGTAGTGCAGCTGGATGGGACAGCAATAGCAACAGTTGGAGTGATTAGAAATTTGAGTCTTACCTTGCACGCATGTCCAAATGTTGTTGTTTTACAAGATGTGTCAGTCATAGACCTTCCACCACTCTTTGCCCTATGTTTGTCAAGGGACTTCACTGCCAAGATTGGGGGATATTTGTCCGCTGATTGGTCACACATGATTTTTAGGACAAGGTATGGGGCTAAAGCAACAATCAGGTCAGAACCAATTGCCAATTTCCATATTGAGCCTTATGTACCAGGTCCTATCAATGCAAATTGCTCAGTTTTTTATCAGGAGTGTTCAAATGATCTAGAAACAGGTACTAAGGTCGAGGGAATTCCTGATTTAACTTTGGATGAATGGGCAAACAAGAGTCATGAATTTGACCCATACAAGGAAATTGAAGAATCTGAATTGGGCGTGTATTGTATATATGAAGAAAATTCACCCATTCCCAACATCATTCAGCCTGAACAAAGGAATGAAAACAAGGTTTGGCAACTATTCTTCGATGGTTCGAGAAGCAGGCAAGGTGCTGGAGGTGGTGCAATGTTGATTTCACCACAAGACATCAAATATTATTCAGCTTTTCGTTTCCAGTTTTCTTGTTCAAACAACACGGCTGAATACAAGGCATTAATTCATGGACTTCATTGGGCCAGGAAAAGGGGCATAAAGAACTTGCAGGTGTTTGGAGATAGCGAGCTAATCGTCAACCAAGTTAGAAGACAACATGCTACAAAGAACGACTTGCTGAAGAGCTACAAGAATAGGGTATGGGACCTCATCGAGGATTTCGAAGCTTTCAACATTATGTCCATACCTAGGAAGAAAAACGAAGCCACAGATAGGCTTGCAGCAGTTGGAGCAACTTTTGATGTGGTTGATAACATCAGAAGGGGAAAAACGCAACCATATATTCACGTGATTGTGAGGCCAGCAGTTCCAGATAATAACACAAGCTGGCAGGTGTTTGAGAACGATCAACAGATCGTCAATTTCTTACAAGAAGAGGCTGAATTCTCAGCTAGGAATCAGGACAGACTAGAGCAGCAATATGGGGATCAAGTAGTGCAGCTGCGGAAAAACAAGCTTCCTAAGGGTTTAGTAACATTGGAGTCTATCTTCAACCCTAACGACCAATTTCGTAAGGAAAAGGCTAACATACAGGTCAAGCGAGAAGATTCAGGGCCAATTCTGGTTGGGGAAGGCAAAACACTTCAAATTGGTAAAGTGGCCACTGAGCAGGAGAAATCAGATTTCATACAGCTTTGCCAAGAATTTTCAGATGTCTTCGCTTGGAGCTATGAAGACTTGAGAGGATTCGATCCGAAGTTGGCACAACATACCATAGAATTGGATTCAGATGCTAAGCCCATCAGGCAGAAACAGAGACCTGTCAACCCTCACATTGAGCCTCTGATGAAGAAAGAACTAAACAAGCTAATAGAGGCAAGCATTATATTCCCGATCAAGCACTCAAGCTGGGTTGCGGACTTGGTTCCGGTCAGGAAGAAGAGCGAAGAAATCAGGTTGTGTGTGGACTTTCAAGACCTCAATAGGGCATCTCTCAAAGACCATTACCCACTTCCTTCAATGGAACAAATATTGCAAGTAGTATCCGGTTCAGAGAGATTCTCTCTCCTAGATGGCTACTCAGGGTATAATCAGGTGATGGTGAAAGAAGATGACCGGTTCAAGACGGCTTTCACCACCAAATGGGGGACCTATGCCTATAAGAAAATGCCATTTGGGCTATCAAATGCTGGAGCCACTTTCCAAAGGGCAATGGACATGGCATTTAGGGGGTTGATCAATAAAATAGTTCTGATATATCTTGATGACATCACTGTATTCTCAAAAAATGCAGCGGATCACCTCTGTCATTTGAGGCAAGTATTTCAGAGATGTAGAAGATTCGGGGTATCATTGAATCCCAAAAAATGCATATTCTTGGCTCACAAGGGAAAACTTCTAGGCCATATTGTTTCAAAGGAAGGGTTGGCGATTGACCCAGAAAGAGTTGAAGCAATTCAAGCATTGCCATTGCCAAGTCACAAGAAGGCTCTTCAAAGCTTCTTAGGAAGGATCAATTTTGTCCGCAAGTTTGTACCAAACTTTGCAGCTCTCGTGAAGCCAATAACGCTGATGTTGAAGAAGAGCATGGCATTTAAGTGGACATCTGAAGGCAAGGCAAGTTTTGAGGCAATAAAAGAGGCTATATCTCAAGCTTCGACTCTCGTCAATCCAGACTTCTCCAAGGACTTCGTGCTATATGCCTTCGGTGGTGGAGACACAATTTCTGCAATCTTGGTACGGAAAAACAAAGAGGGATTAGAGCAACCAGTTGCTTTCTTCAGTCAAGGCTTGGAGGAGTTCGAAACTAGGTACTCTTTCATTGAAAAGCATGTCCTTGCAGTGATCAGGAGCTTAAAGAAATTCAAACACCTAGTCTCAAACAACAAGATCCAATTATTGGTCTCTCATGCGGGAGTCAAGGACTTCCTTCTAAACAAGGATCTGAATGAGAAGCGTGCAGGATGGATCACTCGTGTCATGGAATATGACATCGAGATCAAGGTCACCAAACTAGTACATGGAAAGGGACTATGCGAACAACTAGCCTTGAGTCAACAACTTGAAGCAGGTGATGAAAAAGAGACTGTCTTGGTACTACAGGATAGTCAGGAACAGGAAAATGATGATGTGCCCACTCCTTGTTGGACTCAGAGTATGATACACTTCCTACAGATAGGACTATGCCCTCCAGGAATGAGCAAAGCAAAAAGGAGATACTTCAGATTACAAGCTATTCCATATGTGCTTGTTGATAGTGTTTTGTTCAAGAAAGACATCAATGGAGTTTTATTGAGGTGCATTGGGACAGGTCAAATTGAGAGGGTGTTACAAGATTTTCACGATGGAGATTCTGGAGGACATTTTGCCCCACGAGTAACAGCTCTCAAGATAATGAAGGCAGGGTATTATTGGCCCACAGTGTTCAGTGACTGTTATACATGGATAAGAAAGTGTAAGAGATGTGCACTCTTCACAGGCAAAGAAAGACTAGCAGCGCTTCCATTGCACCCGATTTTGGTTGACCAACCATTTATGCAATGGGGATTGGACTTCATTGGGGTCATAAATCCAAACTCAAGCCAAGGCCACAAGTGGATTCTCACGGCAACAGACTATTTCACCAAGTGGACCGAAGCAGTAGCGCTCAAAGAGGCAAATGAGTCCGACATACTAGACTTTTATGAGGGAATAGTGACCAGGTTTGGTGTGCCGGCTACTATCATATCAGACAACGCATTGGCATTCGTAGGTTCCAAGATCACAGAATGGGCTGTCAAAAATGGAATCTACTTGAGCTCCTCTTCCAATTATTACCCACAGGGTAATGGGCAGGCAGAGTCCACGAACAAAAATTTGCTAAGAATCATCAGGAGGACTCTAGATGAAAATCAAAGAACATGGCATACTAAGCTAAAATCAGCATTATGGGCTGACAGAATAACACCAAAGAGGTCTACAGGGAATTCTCCCTACAAGCTGGTCTATGGGAAGGAGGCAGTATTGCCTATATCATTAGAATTGCCAGCCTTGGAGCTCATGAAGCAGTTGGAGTTGGCTGAGTTCGAACCAATGGAGGCTAGGTATGCAGAGTTGATGGAATTGGAAGAAATTAGAGAACATGCAGTCCAAACAATTGAAAAGGATCAAGCCTTAGTAAAAAGATGGTTTGATAAGAAAGCAAGAGCAAGGACCTTCCAGGAAGGGGACCTAGTTCTGAAATGGGATGCAGATCGGGTAAAACCAGGAAGGCATTCCAAATTTGATGCCATCTGGAGTGGTCCCTACATGGTCACGGGATGCAAAAATAATAATGCCTTCCAATTGTTCGCATTGGATGGAGAGGAACTTCCGATTCCGGTTAACGGAATCTATCTTAAACATTGCTACTAAAAACAGAAAAGGTTTGCCCTTGTAAATATTAGTTTAGATTTTCATTCCTCCAAGTGCTTGTGCACATTGTCCTGTGGTAGTTAGGTTTCTATTTTCCTAAGTGCTTTGGCACAGGTTTTGCTGCTCTCAGGTTGTTTTCTACAGTTCAGAGTGTTGCTGGAGAAGAAGTTGCAGTATCAGGCTCGTTTCAGGGTATTGCTTATAACTCCATGCCCAATGGATCGCTAAAAGGCCACTGATCTTCTACCTAGCAGGCAGGTGACCCCGCTGAGTCGCCAAAACTGTTGTCAAAATTTCACCCCCCCAGGGTAAATTTCGAGTAAATTTCGATAACATGCATCAGAGTTTTGCAGTTCCAGGCAAGTAGATTGAAACAGGAAAAATCACGAAAAATGGCTAAGTCCTAGTCCTAGGGGCAATCGGGACATTTGGGACATCTGGGCGCGGATCGGCCGAAAAGCCTCCAGGCGGCCCGTGAAGCAAAGGGACATTTGGGCCGCGAGGACGCGAAATGCCCGAATCGGCCGAAAGAAGGAAAAATTTGCCCAAGTCTTCATCCGGGACAAACGGGACACAAGTACGCGAAGTACGCGAACCGGCCGGTTCGGCCGAAATGAGAACAAACCGTCCGGAGGCAAATGGGACATCTGGGCCGCGAGGACGCGAAATGCCCGAATCGGGCGAACCGGAAAAATTTGTCCCGCAAAGCACAGGGACAATGGGACAAATGGACGCGAACCGGCCGAATCGGGCGAACCGGAAGTTTTTGTCCCAAGCAGCACTGGGACATCCGGGACAAATGGACGCGGTGGACGCGAAGGAGCCGAAAGGGCCGAGAACCAACCAAATCATGACACGTGTCACAAAGGAAATGGCTAAAAAGTCAAAGGGCGAGTTTGAAGGATCAGCCCGAACCAATGGGATAGTGCTACGTGTCCCAACTAGGGCCCACAAGGAAATTTCAAAAGAGAGTCCGCCGAGAGGTGGAGGAGAGAGAGTTGCTCAGCCAATCAGCGCCTGATACGTGTCATCCTAGTAGCAGAGCGCGGGAAAAATTTAAAAATCCGTTTTCGGGCCGTTTTTTGCCCTAAATCTTCAAACGATCATATCTTTTGATCCAGAGCTCGGATTTTCGCGTTCTTTACATCAATGGAAAGCTGGTGAAATTCTCTGCACGATTCCGGGCTCAATCTTGCATTTTGGTTCAGTTTGGAGAGAGAAAATTGAGAAACGCCTCTGGCACGTAATAATAGACAGAAATGACGTTCAACAACCAGCTTTAATACAACAGACAGTTTGCCGTTTCTGCTAGACAGTCCGCCGTTTTGCCAGGATTCGCCGTTTCTGCCATGATGAGATGAACTAAATGCGACCTAGAAGTGGTTGGGGTAGATCTGACTTTCCTCTCTCTTCCCTCTCTCATTCTTCCTATATATTGTAAGAGGGGCTTCTTTCTAAAGGTCGAACATTTTTTCTGTTTTGCTCCTCCCTTCTTCTCCTGTCAGGCAAATTTGTGGAGTTCGAACCTCTCATTTGAAACTGTAATACCACTCTGCCTCTTGGCATTCTGCAGTGTATTGTATCAAATCTTTGGAGCAAGTAATACATGTCTGTGGATGATTCTCAACCCTCTCTGTGTTCATCTTGCATCCTCCTGGTCTTTCACTGCAGGTTTTGTTATTTGTGCATGATCTTATATCACATTCAAATGGTCTGTGTTTACTGGCAAAATAGGTGTTCTTCATTCCTCGGTGCATCACCTCTATTAGCTTAGATTCATTTTATGCATTTTCTTACCTTGTCTCCTTGGCAGATTAGATTAGGATTTTGAGAAAACCCTCTGCATATTTCGTGTGCATCTGAACAGAGGAATAGGAACCAGCCTTCTCTGGAGATTCCTTTCTCATTTTACAAGTCCCACACCTGGAGAAAGGATTCAATGTTGTGCAATCACACTGGATGCCTGAGTGATCAACCTAGAAACCTGATCTGCATCCAGGGGTGCTGTGATTTTGCATCAATAGGAGCCACTCATAATTTTGTTGATGAGTGCTTGGTGGCCAAGTTGGATTTGAAGGTAGAAGACTTCAAGTGCTTCACGGTTAAGATAGCGGATGGGTACTCTATGATGCACAAGGAGGTGCCCCCAACTCTTCACATTGGGAAAGTATGAGGTATGTGCTGATTTTTATTTGATTAACATGGTTGTGGGAGAACTCACCTTCAATGACCAAAACATGGAAATAGGCTTTATGGGCATAGGCAAGAAAGTGACACTTCAAGGTATGCTTCTGGAAATTCCTCAAGTCAAGTACTTGGTAGAAGATACTTTGTCAAGAGAATCATATTTTTTCTCTTTATCTAAGATAGCAGCAGATTGGAAGTTTTTGATTACAGCTGAATATGTCAAAAACAAGTTTGCTAATGATGTTTTTAGGGTGAAATGATGGATGAAAGGAACACAATAATAGATGGGCTCATTCTCTACAAGAAACGGGTTTATTTGGTGCCTGAATCAAAGGTGAAGAGTAAGATATTAAGGGTTGTTCATGATGACCCATTACTCATCCGGGTTATTTCAAAACTTCAAACAGTGGGGGAAGATTCTATTGGAAAGGCCTAAAGGGGGAAGTACTCCAATACATCCGAGGGTGTTTAGTGTGCCAATAAAACGATGCAGAACATACATTTCCAGCTGGGCTCCTACAACCTCTTCCTATCCCCAGTCAAAAATGGGAAAGTATCTCCATGGACTTCATCACGGGGCTGCCCATGGTTAAAGGTAAGAATTGTCTATATGTTGTGGCTGATAGGCTCACTAAATATGCTCATTTTTGTCCACTTCTAGCCAAGTACAATGCACTTATAGTGGCTGATGTGTTTGGCTGATGTGTTTTTTAAGGAAGTGTTTAGACTTCATGGGCTGCCCAAGGATATAGTGAGTGACAGGGAAAACAGATTTATGAGCATGTTATGGAAAGAATTGTTTCACTTGATAGAGACCAAACTCAATCCGATCACTAGCTATCATCCTCAAACAGATGGACAAACAAAAATAGTCAATAAATGGGTGGAAGGCTACCTATGAAATTTCATTGATGGGCAACAATCAACGTGGATAAATGGTTATACATGGCTGAGTTTTGTTATAATACCACCATTCAAATGTCTATTGGCATGTCTCCTTTGAAAGCTTTGTATGGTTATGATGCCCCTTCCTTTGTTGACTTGGTTATAATGGAGAGTAGAGTGCCAGGGGCCAAAGATTTGGTTCAACAAAGACATGATATTGTAATGTCCCCTTTTTCAAATTAAAGGACATTATTAATATTTCTAAGTTGGGCCTGTTCAATTCATCATCTAGTGGCAACTTATTAATATTATTATAAGAATAAAGTGTATTTTTAAATACTGGCAGGTAGAAGACCCCTGTTTAGCCTATTTTCCATTGTATTCAGTCTGCTAAAGGGAGGATAAAGGAGGAATTAATAATTTAATTTTAGTACTAAAGTAATTCTTATTACTAGTACTTTAATTAATTATTAATGGTGGTGGAAAAAGTAAAGTAATATTAAAATAGAAAATAACGTTACTTTATTAATTCCACGTGGAATGCCCCGTTTGAAAAATAAAGACAAAAAAAGTATAAAAGGAGGTGAAGAGGGCTTAATTTGGCATCTTTGGTCATTTATCTAATTTCACTTTGGAGAGTTGAATGCATTTGCTTTCACTTTTAGCCATAAAGGACGGAAACCCTCCTTGGTATCCTATTGGGGATGAAACCCCTCAATAGAATTTAAATTTGAGGACGAAAACCGTCAACATTCATTGGGTGACTTCATTTGAAGGTCACATTTGGACGCAAAGATCAAATTTTCAGAGCTAGGGCACATTTTTGGGCATGTTTTCTACATTTTCCGCTTCAAATTTGCATTCCAAACGAAGAAATTTAGCCAGTGGAGAGACATTTGCTAAGACTTCAAGCAAGGACAGCTAGGGCACGATTTATAGCCATATCTAGGGCTATCTACACCCTGTGGGATTCCAAACCGTTGTTTAGGGCATCATCCGTAGGAATATTTCTTAAATCCTTGGTTGCATATTCATCATTTGGCCTCTTCATGCCACCCAGGGTGTCAATTATCAAAAAATTGTTGTAATCATACACGAGTATTTTCTTGGTTTTTGGGTGTGAAAAATAAATAAGACAAACTTAGAACCTTGCTGGAAAAATTATTTTCTTTCATGATTACGTTCGCAGAGGCTTCTTGAATGTTTTAAGCCTTCTGGGTATTCTAGATTACGGACATTTTGATCAATAAATAGAAATTTTAGAAGTCTGTGGTTTTTGGTATCAAGGGTTTGAAATAAAAATGAGGACACTATCTTATTCTTGGCATTAACAACTAATTGTTGTCAAAAAAATTCAGTCTACACTTATATTTTTGCAAAAAGGTTTATGGGAATGGGATTTTACCCTAGGCACTAGGGTTTGGAGAATTAAATTACTGAATGTTCATTCTCTTCCAAAATTTATTGTTATCTAAGTTTGCATACTTCCAAATTTTATTTTTGGGGTTTTGGGGAAAACTTGTTTGGTACTAATTTTACTCTAAAAGGGGACATTACAATGGTATCAGAGCTGATGATCTCGCCTGCTATTGGAAGAATTAAAACGTTTGTAGATATTATCTGATGCATAGTTTGTGAATCATGGAGTTAATGAGTAAAGATGAATTGAGAACAAAGCTTTGCAGGTCAGGGAAGGAACTTGAGCATCCATCTTATTCAAAAAATGTTCTTCTCAATATTTTGGAGGAAGTGGCAAATTGTTGGTCCATGTTAAGACAATCAGATTCTAAGTCTATGTTTTAGGCAATGAATCCATCAGTGATTCATTTGGCTAGGCCCAAGCTTCTAAGACACTCAAATCTAGATGTGAGACTTGTAGCTATCACTTGTATTAGTGAAATTACAAGAATAACAGCTCTTGAACAACCATACAATAACACCATGAGAGAGGTATTTCGGTTATTTGTGGAAAGTTTTGAGTGTTTGGATGACATCAAAAGTCCTTTTGCTAGGAGGGTCACTATCCTAGAAATTATGGCAAAAACCAAATCGTGTTCTAATGTTAGATCTAGAATGTGATGATCATATTATTCTCCAAATGTTTGAATATTTATTTGTTGTCCATAAAAATCATACAGAAAATGTAGTAGCCTCAATGCAGACCATTATGACTTTGGTCTTGAATGAGAGTGATGATACTTCACAACAATTGTTATCCATACTAATGGCTGGTTTTGAGCAGAAAGTATTGCCAGTTGCAAGTGCACTAGCTAAAAGTGTGGTTTGATCAATGTGAAGAAAAGTTGAAACCATACTTACCCATAGAAATTATAGCTGAATTGCACAAGAACTCTTAGAAAGAGGACAACAAAGAACCTTGGGAACCAAACCACAGTTGTCTAGGCGAAGGACATGGGGAAGTGTTGTCGGATGAAGAAATTGTGTTAGTGCAGAATGAGAAAGAAGAGAAATCAGAATGCAAGAAACTAAATGGGATAAGGGTCTTCGACTGGGAAGGGGATATTACAAAGAAGGAGAAACTGAGATTCATTTGGGATCCGGGCACGCGCGTTTGCTTGAGGACAAGCAAATTTGGGAAGGGAGGACAGTAATGTCCCCTTTTCCAAGCTAGTCACTATGGAAGACCTTATGCCCATTTGTGTTCGTGTGGGCATCAAGGAAGGAGCAAAGGAGGGGAACTTGCCATGGTTGTAAATGATGTACATTTATAATTAATTAATTTCTTCACTAATCATGGCATTGGAATGGTTCGCCTTGGGGGAAGAAGACTTGTCAAACAAAGCAAATAGAATTTCTATTTCTTCATTATGAGGCTGGTCTTTTTAAGTGAAGATCAAAAAGTGCATTAAGAGGTCGGCCATGAGGATTGGGCTTTTAATTCATCCTTGGTGCCAAAAAGGAGGATATAAAGGTGGATCGAATGGCCTAAGAATGGTTATACATGTTCATTTCAAAGATTGATATCTTGGGTTCGTGCACGGTGTGCCCTACTCTCCACTGAAGACGAAGACCTTTGGTGTGGCTAAACTTTGAGGATGAAAACCCTCATTGAATCTTATTGGGGACGAAACCGTCAATAGTCACAACACTTGGGGACGAAAACCCTCATTTGTTGCATTGGTGGCTTTATACAAGAGTCACAAGTGAACTTAATTAACAGATTTCTAGAACAACAAGGTGTTTATGTGTAATATCCCCTTCTCGGCTGAAGATCCTTAGCCCAATTTTGTTTACTGGCGGCTAAGGGGTGATAAAAAGAGAAACTATAGTCTTAACAAATTATTATAGAGTGCATAAAAAGAAACTTTATAAAAGGCACTTATATTAATTTATTAATGACTTAATAAAAATAAAAGAGAAAAGATAAAGTGAAATTAGAAAAAGGAAAAGGAAAAGGTCACTTTATGTTTTTATTTCCCCTAGGGGAAAAATGCGACCGATGTTGGGGATGAGATAAGTACCAAAAAAGAATTAAATGTGGGGAAAAGCATGTAATTGGTGCTTGTGGGTGGCTACTAAGCCACGTTTCCTTATAAAGCAAGTCGACTTGGCTTGGAGAGATGTCTCTTTTATTTTATAAAAAATTTGAATTTTGTCTGAGCTTTGTTAGCTTTGCAAATAAACTTCAAAGGACGAAAACCCTTCGAAGTCATCTCTAGAGGACGAAAACCCTCTTAAGGATTAGAGAGAGAGGAACGAAAAACTCTTCATTCTTTTGAGAGGATTCTCCATTCAGGGGTTTCCATTGAAGATCAAGGTTCTATTTTTGTTTTCCAGCAGTGTTTGAGAGTTGTATTTTGTAGATTTGAGCAAGGGTTAGAAGGAGAATATTGGTTGATGTTCGAAGGGTTTTTCTGCCTGTGAGTCTTTGTTGAAGGTAAAACTGAAGAAGAATCAGATATGAGGTGTTGTGATTAGTTTTGAGGCTTGTTTGAGGGCTTTCCAAGAGGGGCGAATGGTTGTTGATTTTGGGTACAACTAGGGTTTCATCTACATATTTCCAAATTTTTGAGCTTGTTTTAGGAGCCTTCCACCCATCCGAAAATTCTGATATTGGAGAAGTGGTTAATGGCTTAAATGAGCATTCAATGGGTTTAGATGCTGGAAAAAGATCCAACACATTATTGCAAGGACATGCTGGACCTATTTATGCAACTGATTTCAGCCTCAAAGGGGATTATAGTTTATCGACATCAACAGATAATATAGTTCAATTATGGAGTTCCAAACTGAACACAAATCTTGTTTGCTACAGAGGGCACAATTATGCCATATGAGATGTTCAGATTTGGCCCTAGTGGGAATTGCGGGAAATCCATCTGGGATAAGAATATGTCCATTTGGGGACATTACATTATCCGTGCTTAGGGCACTCCTACTTCAGCTAGGGCACGCTTTTAGGGGTTGCCACATTCATTTTCAGCTTGATCTACCCATTTGGATATTTCGGGATCACTTTTCAGGGGGTTTTCATGGTTGGAAAATTGTGATTTCACTTTCATTGAATAGCTGGTCTCTTCAAGATCATTTTGAGCATTGGTCTGTGTTGAAACTCCCAGTATTGATGGAGTTCTGAATTTTAAAAGTTTCAGTTGTTTTGCACTTAAAAATAATTTATAAAATACATATTTGCTCCAGATTTTATCTTGCTGGTTTTATTGAGTATTTGGGATATTTCTATGTTAATTTTCAGTCCATATTGCATGTGAATGATTGTTCCTAAAGTGCCGGTACAGTTCGCTGCCCTGGAGGGATATTAATTAATGTTCTAAGATGATTTTGATACCCTAAAAGTGTAATTCCCAATTCGCTGCTAGGGTTTCTAATACTGTTGAATCTGTTGTTTTAAAATCAGATTATTTTCAGTTGGGTGTTGGTGTATTTTCAGATCTGATTCTTAATGTTTGTGGCCAAACCCTTATTTTTGGTTTAAGCCCTAGAAAAGGACATTACAATATGTTCCAAAAATGAACGAGAATTTGTTATAAATGAACCGTCTTACAAATAGTCCTAACATTGATCTAAATTTTAGTGGTGAGAAATGCATTATCTTAGATGTCAAGCAAGGAAGAATAGTTTCCCATGGATTTGGTCAAAGGAGGATTCTATAAACTAGTTGATTGTGCCACAGCAACTTGCAAGCTCTTGTTGTGGAGGAAAAAGGTATCATTCTATGGCATGAAAGATATGGCCATACGAATTTTCAATATTTAGCCACACTTTGCTGAACCACTATGGTTCAAGGGTTGCCTTCAGTAGCACGACATATGTCCAGGATGTTTGGCTAGAAAACAGAAAAGAAAGCCATTCCCCATTGAATAGGTGTGGATTGCCAAAAGGGTTCTTGATTTCATTCATGCAGATTTGTACGAACCATTTTGGAAATCATCAATTGTTCTAGGAGCAAGGTATCTTCTTCTTTTAGTTCAGACGATTTCTTATAGAAAATGTGTCTACTTCCTAACGAAGAAAATTGAATGCCTTTGTGCCTTTGTCAAATTCAAAACACTAGTAGAAAAACAAACACGTAGATGTATAAAAACTCTCAGGTCAAATAATGGGGGACAACTTACTCCAAAGAAGTTCAAGGATTACTGCAAGAAGGGATTTAGAGGCAAATGCTAGCTTTGTACACTCAACTGAATTGTGTTGTTGAAAGGAGGAACAAGACTATTATGGGGATTTCCCAATGCACAAAAAGGTGTGTCATATAGATATTTGGTGAAATAGTTCATATGGTGGTATACCTTCTGAATAGCTGTCCGTGCAAAGCCTTGCATAATGTTATTCCTGAACAATCATGGTCAAGACAAACAGCAAAGGTAAGCCATCTCCCCATTTTTTTGTTCAATTATTTATGTTTTGGTTCCTAATGGCAAGAGAAGTTAGTTAAATTCCAAAACTAACATACATTTATTTGTTGGCTAAAATGAGCAATCTAAGGCTTACAAACGTCTTGGCATTTCTATTGATAAGGTAATCATTAGTACAGAGGATCTAAAAAGAAGAAGATTTGAATCAATTTCCAGAGGGGTACAAGGGATAATGCTCCTTCCCTTTACCCACAAGAGTATTTGGAGTTCGACACCATTCAAGGTGGAGCTCAGCCACCACAAGAATATCAACGAAGGATATATGAATTGGCAACAACTCAAACTATGGTTCATACACCAAAGATATTTCAGAAGTGGAGCCTAAGTGGTATCATACCACTATGCATGATGTACGAGAGAGTGATCTTCCGTAGTCGGATGAACGCTCGAAGAGAAGGGAAACATATTTGTTGATTCTAATGAGCACGTTCATTTTTCTGTTTCATCAATCCTATTCCAAGTGATTGAAACACACAATTGTTTTCAGAACTCGAGGGAAAACCTGATTTGGAAGCAACTATGCAGGTTGAATGTGACTCCTAATGAAGATTAATACATGGGAGTTGGCAGATTTTCCTCCACATAAAAATATCGTTGGGATGCAAATGGGTGTATAAGGTGAAATTTAAGTAGATGGCACATTGGACAAGTACAAATCCCGTCTTGTTGCTAAGGGCTACTTGCAATAGGAATGGATAGACTACAAGGAAAAAAATTCTCCAACTGCTAAGACGTTCACATTCCGGTTGGTTCTCTCTATATCTACCCAGTTTGGTTGGAGGTCACATTTCAGTTGGTTCTCTCCACATCTACCTAGTTTGTTTGGAAGATATATCAGATGGATGTGAAGAGTGCCTTCTTGAATGGGGACTTGGTTGACGAAGTTTACATGATTCAACACGACAGTTTCAAGTATGAGGTAGAGGCCATTAGTTTTTTAGGTTCATTAATTCCTTGTATGGACATAAGCACGTTCCATGAGCCTGGTATATCGAAATTGATCCACATCAGCGAGGTTCTAGATTCAGAAGAACTATTATTGATGTGAATCTCCATGCCAAAAGTGATGGTGATGACATAGTGATACTCATTTGTTTATGATGATGGGTTTTCCATCACTGATGGTGGAGCCTCTACACTTCAATGAATGAAATCTAATTTATGTTATGTTTTTGACATGATTGTAGAGGCCTCCTACATTATTTTTTAGGTGGAGTTTTGACAATTTGATTGTACTATCTTTATGACAGATAAAATATGCCAAAACACTTTTGGAGAAATTCAAGATGATAGAGGGAAACCCATCCACTACACCTATGGAGGTCAAGCTGAAGTTGTCAGCTTGTGATAATTCACCACCAGTTGATGAATCACTCTACAAACAAGTGCTGCGCAGTTTGATCTATCTTACATCCTCTCAACAGGATCTATGTTTTGTTGTTAGCTACCTCTCTTGATTCTTGTCACTGCCAAAATTAGTTCATTGGCATGCAGCAAAACATATTTTATGATATGTCAAAGGAACGTTTGACTTTGGCATATTGTGTTAAATGTCGGAAGATTTCAGGCTATCCGGATTTATAGACTAATTGGATCAGTTTAGTTGATACTCAGAGATCATTTACTGGTTACACTTTTGCATTGAATTCCAGAGTTGTTTCGTGGAAAAGAAAGCTATAGCATATTGTTGCTTTGTCTTTCACCGAAGTAGAGTACAAGGCAGTTGTTAGTGCAAGTTGTGAGATAGTGTGGTTGTAGAGAATATTGCTTGATTTACAACTTTCTCAGACTGTACCTACTCCACTCTATTGTGCCAGTCAGGGTGTCTTAAAATTGGTGAAAACCCCAGTTTACTATGGCAGAATTCGATAGTTGATTGATAATGAAGATATTTGTCTTCGTTACTATGCCACTCAGGAGCTGACTGTTGACGTAATAACTAAATATCTTGGTTCTATTCTCTTTGTAAAATTTGGAGACAGACTTGGAGTTCTCTTTTTTAGTCATTAAGATAGGATATTAATGTGTGTGTGAGGTTAAGTAGTTACATGGTTAGAACCAATCACAACCACCTTGTAACTGTATCCTAACCTATAATAAAAACATTGTGGCACAGTATTCTCAATGGCTGCAGTTCAGGCTGTAGAGAATATTGGTTGGTTTACAGCTTTCTCAGACTGTACCTACTCCACTCTATTGTGCCAATCAGAGTGTCTTAAAGTTTGTGAAAACCCCAGTTTACCATGGCAGAGGCAAGGGATTGAGGTTCATCATCACTACATTCGATAGTTGGTTGATAATGAAGATATTTGTCTTCGTTACTATGCCACTCAGGAGCTGACTGTTGATGTAACGACGAAACCTCTTGGTCCTATTCTCTTTGTAAAATTTGGAGACAGACTTGGAGTTCTCTTTTTTAATCATTAAGATGGGGTATTAATATGTGTGTGTGGGGTTATGTAGTTACATGGTTAGAACCAATCACAACCGCCTTGTAACTGTATTCTCACCTATAATAAAAACATTGTGGCACAGTATTCTCAATCGCTGCAGTTCAGGCTCTCTGTCCCCCACGCTCTCTCTCGCGCGCACACAAACACACTCACTCACTCATAGCATTTAATAACAAGGTTCGTCTGGAAAATGCTTACATTTTGGGTTTGTGCTCCTCTTTGCACTTCAATTCCTCTTATATGGTTCATTGCTTGCTTCTGTTTAAGAAGATATCATTTCTATCTGAAGTTGACAGAAGTAAAATTAGGGGCTAGGGACATCCCTTCCTAATTGATGTATGAAATAAAACCACTGGGATGGATCCGGTTCACCATAGTTCCGACTGAAACTTTTCAAACAAGAATGGAAACCGTGTAGGATTCTTTGGATCAAAAATAAATTTAGCTATCCTAAGTCATGACAATGAATTCCAATCACGTTTCTTGCAAGCTTTCCACAGTCCAGCTTTTGAAACTATGCCTTTGTCAATTCAATTCATTCCAATGTTTTAATTATTATCAAGGATGCATCTTCCTCTCAAAAATTAAATATTTGTGCTTGTTGGGAATTTTGGTGATTAGTATTTGTTTATTGGTCCTGGGACCCAAATGGATGTTCTCTGCTCTCGACAGTGTCAAGTGTTATAACCATAACATTATCTTCCCATCAGATCCCACGTATAGTTTTAAAATGTGGCCTGTAAAACATCTTTTGGACCTTGGTGTTGGCCATTGCATTAAGGATAGTCTACCAACCCACATTAGTTAGAGTCTTTATCATCAATTGTATATCAAAGCCTGAGAATTTATTGAGGGTGAAGTCTAAGCATTCTTGCAGCACCCCTTCAATTGCACCTATGTATTCTATAGCCATGAAGACATCAGTAAAAGTGTTTTGTATTTTATTTCCTTTGGTTTTTGCACTTGTGTGGGACCTTTTTATTTTTTTATTTTATGTAGCAGTTCAACGGTTCAACCTTACCTGTAGGGTTATTCTTTTTCATGTTTCTCCAACCAATTAGTGTACTCCTGTTTAAACATATATTGTCTAGATTGCCTTACACTCTTCCATTTGTTTTATGAAGGCCTATTTGGGTCCAGGGATAAACAGCCTCTTGGGAGTCATCAAAGGGATAACCCAACTCCTCCTTTGGAAACTGTCGGTTTGGATTTACTTTTTTGATGTTTTTCCCTCCACATTACAAGCCAATTGTTTGCTAGAACCTTCAAAATTTGAATTTTCTGACAAATGCCAGCACCCATAAATGTACCTTCCCTCTCAGATCTTCAGGTCTTGTCGCCAAATTCCATACTTCTTGGAGACCTTGTTTGCAAATATATGAGTGGACTTAAAATGTATTTATGTGTTTCAAACAGAAAAGAGTGTTAGATTCAATGAATTCTACAGGTTACTCCTTTTAAGGCAAGTGTGAGTTAAAACCCTAAGTTTTTCCAACTGAAATATCAAAAGAACCAAAAATTAACATTAAAAAAACCATTTACAATTAAAAAACTCAGGAACTGCAATATTTAATATAATGACTAGTTCCGGCAATTTGTGGGTAAATAAATGGCCTCACTTCTTGTGCCTACAGAAATAAGACGCTATGAATTTGTTTCAAAAATTAATAGAATATATTACCCTAAGATCCAAATTTGGAAGAAAGATTTTTCATTGATTGGGAGGTTCTTTCTCAGAAGTAACCATTTGCAATGAACTCTGTTCCAAATTTACCCAAGACTACTTTAATTGGCACAAATCCCATATAAACCCAGCTCTGATATTTCTTTGCAGCAGGTGGTACTGGAAATACGTTCTCCTCCATGGTGGTAGGGGAGAGGAGCCAATCATCGTGAATCATAATGTGGGAGGTTGTTAGAGCCACTTAACAATCATATTTTTTTTTTTTTAAAATACCCTTTTGGAGAGCATGATTTTTTTAATATACAGATTTTCTTTCAAAAAATTTGAGTATGTGGAAAATATATTTTTAAGGGATTTAAAATAAGTACTTTTGAATACAAAGGAATTTAAGGCAACCCATTAGTTGTGAATAAAATCACCTTTTATGGGTTGTTTATGTGTCATCATTTCATTGGTTCATTTATTGATGTGACTTGATGTGACTTACTTTATTGGCTAGTTTTTATTTCATTTTTAACTTTAATTCAAATGGTCATTGGCACGTTGTTTCACATAACTACTAACAGTCATTGGGCCATTCACGGTCATTGGTTCCTTTCCCCTAGCTTCCACCAGGCCCCTCCTTGGACATAGTTTGTTCCATAGACGATTCTCACAATGTTTGCTCCCGTGGTGATGAGCTTTGTCGAGCACTTACGCCATTCTGTTGACATGAGACGTGGCCAAGTAAAAGTTTTGTTCTTGTATTTTCATTATTTAGGTGCCATTGCATTCGTCGTCAAATGATCACCTTCATCCCTTTCAAATAAAGATCTTGGTTATCTGTGAAAACACACAATCAGTTTTTTGTCAGGGTGTTTTTTGGAACACACCCTTTTAGAGACTCTGACAAACACACACACACGCACGCACACCCTTTTGACTAAGATGCCATGTGTGAGGGGTACTCTATCCCCAACTCTCCTCTGTCCGTCCCCCTTTGGCCCAATGGATATTCATTTATTTGCATAACCCACCCCTTCAGAAGCCGGAAGCTGTATCCCATAAGCATATGGACTTCCTTTTGGCTTAGATTACAGGTCTAAGCAGCATCTATTCTGCCAGAGTCACCCGAAAAATGAACCTTCCCTCGATCCTCGTATTTGGCAGGAGCAGACTGCAGCTCGGGTGGAGCCTGGTGGATGGTATGAATCACTTCCAACAAACTAGTGAACTAGTGTCCCCTTGTCAAATGGAAAAAATATATATATATATGTAGATGGCATGTTTATGTTTTATTACAGACTACTTGTTATGACTTTAATTCATGGCTAACTTCTAACAAACTTGCAGTAACATTTGGAAAATAATACAATTTACAAACTACAACATTTTACATTCATATTAAAATTGAAGCCTTTTTGTTGTTTGCCTAGTGTGGTGTGGTAGACATTGAGGCGTGCTTTCATACCACCTCTTTTTTTTTGGGTGGGTGAATTCTAGTATCTAATTATCTAATATATTTATTTGAAGTAACATAACTTTTTCATTAAATGCATCTCAATAAACTATTACTGTTGCTAACAATTTCAATTGTCTAATAAGGACTATGCTAGCATGACAAAATTTCCCATCGAGAAAGGTCAGATTAGTCCATTACTACCTGCATCATGTCAAGACACAATCGTTCGTGTTTATGCAAAGAATCCTGACCAGGTAGGCAAATATTACTGTGCAAAGTACCTGTCATAGTACTTTTTGGGGATTCTTAGATGTTTATAATTTTGTATTCAACGTTCCCAGGTCGATGTGGTCTCCGAAGCTTTTGAAAACTTCCAATTGAGGACATACGGCATCAAGATTCAAATACACGGAACGCCTGAAAGCAAGAAGCGTAGAAGGTATTTCATATCCACAAGCCCAGGACCAAGTTGTAATTTGCTGTGTGTTTTGAATCATTTATTCAATGCTCTTACGGTAAAGAGATAGTAACCTGTTAGAATAGAAATTCAAGTTATCTGATTATTGATTTTGATTGTGCAGATTTCTGAACGATTCGATTGCCATGCATTTCTGAATTGGCAATTAATGTTCGGCAGCTTGAACAAGCAGTTTAACATAGCTATAGTTGTCTCCCGGCTCAAATTACATGTTTACTTCATTTCTTGCCAGAACACACCACATCTATATCAATACGTAGCGTCACAATTTGCTGGATTTTCCACTTTAAAATTCAGGCCACATTGGCCTCTACATTCTGCGTTAAATGTACTCTGATACTGATTGGTTGAGCTAATTAAATTTTCTCAACCGGTGCTAGTTAAATATAGAAGCCTAGGAGCCGTATGAGAAATTTTAGGTGATTTTTTTAGGCAAGATAAGTAAATACATGCCGCTGAGGATGCGATACATAGATAGGCCCCCCATCCCCATATATAAATAGGGATAGGCACCCCTCTATAGAGTGTCTTTATTCAATTTGAAGATGACAAATAAGAAAACAAATGCAGGGATGTTATTTTGCAAGAAAATGATTCATTTTCTTCTCGTAGTTGTACTGATCAATCCTACAATAAAAATAGTTTTTTTGGTTCAGAACTTTTAAGTGGAGAAGGAAAGAAATCATATGTAATTTGCAAATAAACGATCCAATTTATATCAAAATTTTAAATATCAAAAAATGTGGTGAAGGTGTCCTGTGGACAAAAAGTTGAACTTGTTGGAAAACTTTCAGGGCCCTTTAACAGCTGGAAAAAGTCTAACTTGTTGAAAAACTTTCAGGGCCCTTTTAACAGCTGGAAATGGAAAACTTTCAGAACCCTTTCAACAGCTGGAAAATTTCCTACTTAAACTCCTATTTTACATATAAAGAAACATATATTCATACAATTCACACTCACAATAAAAATAGAAAGCCGGAATATGAAACCCCAACTCATTCTATAAAACCACCTCTTAAAATTATTCATATATATTTATATATATTAAAAAAAAAAAACTAAGGATAAACACGGCAAAAGTGTTGAATGGAGAATGTCAAAGTTTGTTAAATGTGTGGAAGGGAAGGGCAAGGTTGCGTTTAGACAAGTATAAGCATTTGTCTCTAATCCAGTTTTCAGTCATTTAAAAGGTGGTTTTATAGTAAATTAAAATTCAATGTTTTTGTTTAAATATAATGGATGTTTCTAAACTAATTGCATTTGTGGAGGACCCACGTTTATCTTAAATTTTAATTCAAAATGTAATCATTAATAAATTGGGAGTTTTCTTAGTTGTAATTATTAATAATTATATCATCAAATATAGATGTAAAGTTTATGAGACATTTTGGTATTATATCTTAATAAGGGTTTATTGGTTAAATAAATGGCCCACTTAATACAATCGTCACACATATCATTACTAAATGGATATGTGGTTAATTGTATTATTAGTTTATAACTCCACTTAAAAGTGTTTTTTTTTCAATTTATAAAAAAAATTATTAATATTTATTTTCTCTAACATATTAATCTCCTTGAATATATGTGTTTAGTACTAATATCCTTCAATGGCATTCGATGACATTAATCTCCTTCAATGTTGTTCGACATTAATCACCTTGAAAGATACTATTTGAGATGGGGGATCGAGGCGGGGCGAATTTGAACACTTTGTGAGAAATGTGGCATTTAACATTAATCACCTTGAAAGATACTATTTTTGCATGTTTTATACCATTTTTGGTTTTTTGAACATATCTAAATGTTTTTGTTGTTTTTTTAAACACATTTGAATGTTTTTATATTTTTGACTTGGTAAAAGGATACACCATTTGAACTCATGTTCAAATAATTGTAAGAATTTCATTCCTTTGGCAGAATGTAGATGTTATAGTGATAGGATATCTCACTCCACTTGAGACTCCACACAACTAGGAAGATATAAGGGCTCGCCACCGAGAGCCAATAAATACGTGAGAACTAGGAGAATAGTGATATGAAAATGAATATGGTGGATTCCAATTCACAAGGTGTAACAATGATCCATTCAGAAAAATGTGAATAACCTCCAGTCAAGATTACATGACCGATTCCAAGATGATTTAACTATATACGTTTTGACTAGACTTAGATACATTGATGGCCCACTAATTGACAATATTTGGTTGAAGGAATTTGTCTCTCTTAACATGAACAACTTATTAGGATGTGTATGATTAAGCACTTCTAATTTAGAATTCTGAAGGCTTTATTTTGTTTGATTTTTTTTAAATGACCCCCTTCATCTTTCCCCATGCCATCAGTAAAAATCAAGGGCTCAATATTGAAGACAAAACATAGGCAAGTAAGGATACCTACCTCATTTCCCATTCTCATACTACTAGTAAGATGTATGGGTTCATCACCAAACACTGTGAAGGGAGAAATGTGTAATAATTTACATATTTTATTGTTGTATTTTAGATTGATTTTTCTTTGTATGTTAATATTGTGCTTGTTGGGAAGGAATGCTTTCCCCCAAAATCTTAGCCCCGTGCAACTAGTAGGACACAAGGTTTCAACACCTTAGACAGAGATGTATGGTAAAAAGAGTTAGGTAAAGAAGTTTAGTGTTTTTTTATTAAAGAGAGAGCTTGTTTGAAAGGATGATTTTCCACCATTAAGCTTATATACAAAACTGTAAGTAAAAATATCCAGAATGATAGAAACCATAAAAGAGATGAGACACACAATGCCTAAGATGAACAATATTAACCTATTTCGTATAGGAGAATAATATGAAGAAATGATGTTATGATTAAGATATCTGCCACTGAAAAAAAACTATTAAAATTGTTTGTTAAATGAATTAATTGTATAAATGACCTCTCCTAGTGTGGAGAGTACCTGCGGATTAGAAGTTATTACTTTTTCTCTTTTTATTTTCAAATAGTGCTTTAATGATGGGTTTGATATGGAATTTTATTCTCTTTTTACGCTTTTTTATTTTTATGAGTTTTTAAGGATGAGGTTTTGCAATGGACTTATCATCATGGAAGAAGTCCATGTTTATGAAATTTGAATGGTCCTGATTTATGAGGCTTGGGTGGATGAGGTCCAAGTCAATAGAGTGAATTGAAAGATTCAACGAGTCTTGGTTTACGAGACTTTGGTGGATGAGGTCCAAGTCAATGGGAATAAATTTTTTCTGGTCCTGACATACGAGACTTGGGTGAACGAGGTCCAAGTCGATGGAGTAAATCAAAAGATTCAATGAGTCATGATTTATGAGACTTGGGCATATGAGATCCAATTCAATGGGGTGAATCAAAATATTCAATGCATCATGATGTATGAGACTTGGGAAGATGAGATACAAGCCAACGAATTAAATCAAAATATTCAATGACTCCTGATGTAAGAGACTTGGGCAGATGAAGTACAAGTCAACGGAGTGAATTAAAAGTTTCAACAAGTCCTGATGTATGAGAATTGGGTGGAAAAGATTCAATTCAATGGAGTGAATCAAAATATTCAATGAATCCTAATGCATGAGACTTGGGCGGGTGAGATCCAATTCAATAGAGTGAATCAAAATATTCAGTGAGTCCTGATGTATGAGACTTGGGTGGACGAGATCCAAGTCAATGGAGTGAATTAAAAGATTCAATGCTATTGATTTATGAGACTTGGGTGGACGAGATCCAATTCAAAAGAGTGTATCAAAATATTCAATGAGACCTGATGCACAATAATTGGGTGGAATATATCCAAGTCAACGGAGTGAATCCTAATATTTGGTGAGTCTTGATATACGAGATTGAGGCAGATGAGGTCCAAGTCGATGGGTATGTGATTAGATAAGATTTTGATGAGATCGAAAAAACCTATGTGATGTTAAAGGAATTTTTTGATGTGGAGAATATGGTGGAATTCATATTCCTCAATACCTTTGTGAATTATTTCCAATGTAGGTGGAATATAAGGTTTAGATGATTGGCTCTTTAAAATAGTATTTACATCAATATGGCCTTCATCCGTGTATGAAATGATGCGAGGAGTGAAGGATTGATCCATAGAGGGGAATCCAAGGCATCACATAGGATGTACAAAGAAAATATTCAATGTTTCTCTGTTTAGGCATTAGATTAATTTGTTTGACAATATATTTTCAATTAAATCTCAAAATTGTTGTGTGAGGATACCCCTAGGAATACACCCCTCATGGAGTGCATGCATATGGATGTCATGACACATATGAATTGTCATTGACTATTTAATAATGTTATGTAAAAAACAAGAAGACTATACATCAGATAACTGGTGTGAAACATTATTAAATTCAAGATTTCCTATGGACATGGAAGGTTGCATTGTTGCAAGTGTCCAAACGTTTTGTTATTATGTCTTGACAACAAGACTAGGGATGTCAGGCATAAGATCTAGGACCAAAAGTATAGAATCAAGCTCAATGGTGTGTGATGATTGACCATCTTCTTTGGAGTCTTCATTTGTATCATGGTTTGGAAAGGAATATTGAATCATGCTCAAGTTATCATTCAACGTTTGAAGATATTTTTATGAAACACTTTCAATTTATGATTGCACTAACGGAAGAGCATCTGGAGTGGATATTAATTGGTTTTGGTTTAATTATAATTGACCCTTGTCATCTTGATAGTGTTGAGTTTTATCATGTAAAGAATTTTGGACAACATTCAAGTATTTACTAGAAGTTATGGTAGCTGACGTGTTTTTGGTTTCGATATCTTCATTGTCGATTTCTATCTCAATGACTCTTATCATCAATTAATTCTTGGTGTACCAAAGTGTTTTTTTATTTCCTTTTCTAAATTAATAAAATGGAATAACAAAAACAAACTCACCTCAGAAGATAGAAGGGTTTATTGATACATGTGGTGGCTAATTTGATACTTGATGGATGAATGGTATCGATGGATCCAAGTGTGCACACAACTTCTTCTTTCCAAAGGGATAAGATACCTGCAATGCAAAAACACTGAAAAAATGATAGGATTAGATATGATAAATTGTGGATTTCTTGGAAAAGGAAAGTCCCTAGAATTCAATGGAATTTCTTCCAAGGATGTCAATCCACAGTTCAAGAAATCAATCTGATAATTATAAAGATAAAATGATAAACAGAATGATATAGCCAACAATGTAAAGAAAAAGGGAGTGACGTGATCCATGAGTATATAATGGTCTAATAATATGGTGATACCTGATTCAGAGGGAGTCTAGGGATTAAAAAATGTGCCCAAAGGAGAAAAGGACAGTAGTTAGATGTATGCTCACAAAGGTGAGCATTTGGGATAATATGTTAGATTTAGATAACTTGATAAAGTGCTAGGGATGGCTCAAAGGAGCTTGATAGGACTGAACATATGTATCTGCAAAGGTATAGTGGTGAATAAGTGATGGGATCTAAATGTTTGAAAATCAAGCTTAAAGGTCAGGATGACCTATTTAGATAGGAATATGTCAATGGTTATTCAGGGAATAGATCTTTGCAATGATCTAGGAGAAATCATTGATGATTCTAGGTAAATCATCGATAGTAATTGGAACAAATTAGTGGCAACAATTGTTATCCAAATGTGCAGGTTAATAATAGATTATAGATAGAGCTTGAGATAGGGATACTCAAGAAGGGTTAATTTAAGCTTATAAATGATTCTTAAATACAATGATAACTGAATGAAAATACATAATGTTGTATATGTTGATGAATGGAGGTATATAAATGATGTTACCAAGAGCTAAAGAGATGTATTGTTGATTCCTAGGCTGATGAGAGATGTTGTTGATGAAATCTAACAAAGTCCATGAGCTCCGTGGTGAGGATGATAAGTCCTATGGATAGAGATCTAATAAGGAAGGGATTAAGAGACATTGTATGTATTTTTTCTGGAGAGAGGAAATCAAGGAACAACTTCTGGTAAACCAAGATCTGATCCAACCTCACCACCTTCTGAAAGGGGGTCTGAAATTCTCTTAAATAGAATCAATGGCGATCTAGGAAAATATCTGGTAACTATCGCGGATTTTGGTTAAAACCAACTCAAACCAAGTGTTTTTTACTCTTGTTACATGTTGTGTGAGAGTGGTATATAGGTTGTAAAATGGTTAGGAAGATGTAGGTTCTATTTTGTCTTTATTTGATTTTTTTATGTAAGTGGTTTGGGTGGTTTAAGAGGATGTAAAATAAGATTTTATGGGTATAGGATAATATTTACGGGGAGTAAATATGATGGGGGAGAAATAAGAATTAGGAGAAAGGGTTATAGATGAAAATATTGATGTGATAGTGTTCATAGGTGTTACCGAATGCAGATATGGGGGATTAATGGTGCTAATTTTAGGTGTCTACATTTGCCCCTTTTTGTCTAGTAGTTTGTAATGAAAAAGCTGCTGGAAAAAAATGCTTTGAGATAGTTTGTTTTGTGTTTAGATATGTGATTACCCTTCAAACTGGGGATGACTGCAATGAAGTGCGATTATCATCAATTTGATTGGATAGTTTTGACATGTGTGTTTCATTTTACATTTCCCCCAAGACGAGGTATAGAAACAAGATTGGTGCTACCATGGAACCAAATTATAGGAGAACTAAAGGGTTCATGTCCTATAGATGTATGATTCGTAGGAATAAAAAGAGACCGGAGATCCAAGTGATTGGGGAGCCAAAGGGCTTGTGTCTTATGAACGTATGGCTTAATGGTGTGGAGTTCATAACAGATTGTTGGTACATATTAGATTTTAAATGAGCTTGGGTTGCGTAATCAAGGAAGTTGTTGATTGATTGGTTTATTGACATTGCGGGGGACTCGAGACCCTAAAAATGAGACACATGTTGGATAAATGTGTTATTTTTGCAAGGGATGAAGAAAATGATGGTTTGATGTTGCCACAAAGGTGGGATTACATGTTCAGGAAGTTAATGGATAAGGTAGCTAATGGGTTTGTGTCCTATAGACATATGACTTAATAATGGTAAGGGGAAATGAAAAGGATGTTTTGACGAGTTCAAAGGACCAAAAATTGATGTTGCAACAAAGGTTGGCTTACGAGGCTAGGAAATCAAGTGATATGGGAGCCAAAGGGTTCATATCCTATAGAAATATGACTTTAACAATGGTAAAATGATGGTTTAATGAGGTCAAGGGACTAAAATTGATGTTTCCACAAAGGTGGGATTACGAGGCCAAGAAATCAAGTGATAGGGGAACCAAATGATTCATGTTCTATATATATAAGAATTAATAGAAAAAAGGTCCTAATAGAGGAATATATAAATTCCCTCACTGTGATCAAGGGTGTAGTGATTAAGGAGGTATCCGATTGACAAATGTCTATTTTAATGAGTAGATGTGATGTTTTTTGATGCATACGGATCTTTTGTGAATCCTATATTTGATGTATATTTTGATAGACAGAGATTTTGAGACACCATATGATGTATAGGGCCACATTGATATGATATATAATTATGATTTTGATTTATGATTCATGTTTTTATTTATTTTAATGTGTTGTTTTAGATGTGGCAATGTAGTATTGAGATGTTAATCATGATTGTATGGATATTGATAGATGTTGATGTTAGGTTTTTGATGTGATGTGTGATTGATATTTTTATTTAATAGTGACTTTAATGCATATAAAAATGTGTTTTAAGATTCCTTCATATTGGATTTGATACATATGCGATGGGAAATGAAAAAGTGAAGGCTCTTGCACTTTTGGCCTTATAATAAATGTTTACGCATGAATAACAATGGGTAGTTACATGTAATATCTTAGATATAAATGCAAGTGAAATCCATACCTTCCTAGGACATGGGAAGGGTTGACATATGTAGGTTGTGCGGGAGAGTAGGTTATCCTTTCAATGGTTTCATAGGGAGATTCCCCAGCTATACATTTTATTTTAACACAAACTGATTGATGAGGGAAGTTTTATTTTTGATGGGAAAGTTGATCGATGTGGGAAGCTTTCGTAGGATGTTTTTGATATTTTGAATTTTGTTGTTTTGGAAAGCCATCCTTCAAGGGATTTGTAATTTGACTTTTGATATTTTAGAGTATTCCTTCGAGGGATCAATCTATTTATTTTGATAATATACATCCATAGATATTTTTGACTTTATTTTACTCTAAGGGTAAGCCTAATAGACCATTTTTAAGAGGGGAAATGATGTGTGAATAGACTATACACGTGTGCCCCATGAAATTTTTTCGGTAGGTATACAAGGTAAATGGATGTAATGATTATGGGGTTCCTGTTAAGGAGAAATTTTCCATGTGAAATATGTGATGAACAGATCTGTGGTGCTCATCTTTAAGGTTTTTGAGGATAGTGATGGAAAAAACCACATGCTTCCAAATCATTACAGTGATGAAGTAAAGGATTGGTAATGAATTAAGATATTTGATGTGACTAGTTTCATGATGGTTGATGTGTTAATAGTATAAATTCCACAATGTAAGGAATTCAAAGGCTTATTTTTATGTGTACTATCAAGGGAGGCTAGGTGGTAAGATTTTGACCCATATTTGTGAGTGATGACATATGGATCAATCCAGTTAGGGGAAAAATTTCCATGTTTACTCTTTATCTAGTAGTAAGATATATGGATTGGATTAAGAAGATAGGATTGGTGAAGCTTTACTAAGGGAGGTGCGTATGGTAAGACTTTCTAAGTCTCAATAGAGAGGAGACCCCCTAGCGTGACGATGTGGCTAGAGATAATATGTGCCAAAATGAACAATTCCTTTCATCTTAGGATGATTAAAGATTTGATGTTGATTGATTGAGTCTATGGTAAATAAAGGAGGATTCAGAACGTTTGAAAAAGGAGCCATTGAAAATTTGGATGAGATATGAGAGGAAGAATGATGAGGAGGGGTAAATGGTGAAGCTTTGTTTTTACCTTTTCTTCATGTATAGTGATTTTCGGATCTACTATTTTGAGATGAGGGAACTTCAATGGAAGGTGATGAGAATACATATGAGAAAGGTTTGATGAGATCTGATTGAGGATAACCCCTTATCCCGAAGATGTGGGTGATGACAGTATTAATGAATTGGGTGTAGGTTTCGACAAGATTGAGATACCTTCAATGGAAGGTGTTGAAGAGATGCCTGACAGAGGTCTGTTAATATGATATTGAGGATGTCCCCCTTGTCTTGTAGATGTCATTGTAGAAACTGATAAGGGTGGAGGTGTAGATGATATCAATGATGACTTTGGATGTTATTATTTTGGTAGAATACCATTGATGAGGAAGATTCATTGTATTATTAATTCAAGCACTTTACAACTCTCCATGTTATGACCTAGGATTCTATAGTAGGCATAAATTTAATGTTGCTCGTACCATGCATGTTTCTGTATATGTGGATTGGGTGGGTGTTTTGATAAGTGGTACTGCAATGAGAGAATATTGTATAAGCCTCTTGAGGATGTTGCTGTAGTTACCTTTTAGGGGGTTTGGATTAATAGATTTTAATTTTGATTTACAGGAACGCTTGGTAGGACACGTACTCATTTTGGATGTGGGTGGATGCATGGATTTCATATGGTGTTAGACCTTCTTAGGGACCTTGTGAAGTTGATAAGAGATAGGATGCGATATAAGGATGGTATATGATGTGGGATTGATTAAATTGGATGATAGATGAGGTCCCAAAATAGATGAGATCGATGGATTATGAATGAGATAGGGTTGATGTGTGACATGATATTGAGATAAAGGATAGGTTCCCAAAATGATGATGAGGGTGGAACTGTAGATATAGATTTATATTGTGATAAAGAATGGGATCCCAGAATAGATGGTAAAGTTGAGACCCTAGATGATGTGTGTTTTGATTTTGTAATGTTTTATTTAGATAAAGGAGAGGCGTCTCATGATAGATGATGAGGGTGAGGCCATGGATATGATGGGATTTGATTGTATAGTGTTTGATTTAGGATGAGGTTCTAGACTTGATGGTAAGTGAGGATCCAGGGATAGGATTGGGTCTGATTTGGATGAGGGAGATGTTATCTCCAGACATGATTGAGGTAGGTTACATTCATGTGAGCTACCCAAGTCTACGATTGGTTCAAAAGATGGTTAGACGTCAAGATATTTAATTATATGTTCCTCCTTTGTAGAGGTATCTCAGGTCAAGTTCAAGGTTAATGAGGTAGTAGGAAATTGGATAGTAGGAAAAGGTGACATTGATGCATGAGGACTACCGAAAAGAAGATATAGGGATTCTGAGTCTTTTAGGGGAAACATTGGGGACAAAGGGGTCTCCTCATGGGGGAAGATCCTGCATAATAGTGTTGATGATGTGACTCAAACGATGTGTAATATATGTATGGAATGAATATATCAAGGGTGTTTGATTATAAATATAAGAAATAGAAACATGTGTGGTAGTCTCATCTTAGATCGTAGGAAGACCTAGGGGAATTAGACGGACATGTTGTATATTGAGGATTAAGATGGCCTTCTTTGAGGGCTTTGATTTATACCTTTCTAGCCATGGTGAAGGCTTCGTCAAAAGTATAGAATGTGTGTATTTGGAAGGTAGATGAGATGTGATGGGCACACAATTAGGTAAATAATTCGGTTAGTTATGATTGAGGAAGTGACAAAGTCAATTTATTGATAATGTTATGCCATCTAGTGATGAAGTTGACAATGGATTCATTTTTATATTGTTTGATGGTAGAGAGGTCAGAAATAGTTATTTTATGAGTAATGTTGATAGAAAAGTGATCGAGAAATAACATGGCTAGCTGCATGAAAGATAATAAAGAGTGTTGAGGGAGGGAGTTGTACTAATCCAAGGCATGTCCTATCAGTGACATAGGAAAGGTTCTAAGCATGAGATCTTGATCGCAGATGATGAGGTAACACAAGTGTCTAAAGGCTAGTATGTGTTACTGAGGATACTCCCCTGGCCATGGAACATGGTAAATTCAGGAAATTCCCAATGTGGAAGATATGGCTTATATGGTATTGATGGACTGAATGGGTTCATTACAAACCTAATCATAAGTGAGGACGCATTTTGGGTCCTGGTAGGGGCGGCTTCCAAATTGAATAATTTTTGAACACATAGCTTAAATGGGATCATTTGTAGGATTAGGCATGAGGGAACTAACATGTGAGTGTGGATGAGAATGTAGTTGCTTTGATTGATGATGATGGAGAGTAGGATGGTTCTGTTTTTGATGGGTTTGATGTGGAGGTTGATAAGGGGTAGCTTGAGAAGGTACTGATTGTAAAGTATATTGTGATAAAGGGATGTGGGGAGATGTATAGAGATATTGGATATGATGTTGTTGGAGGAGGGGGGATAATTGGGCCTGAGTAGGGATTTGTGTAATGGTCTGGGATGCCAGAATGTACCAAAGAGTTTTTTAATTTCCAATTCTAAATTAATAAAATGGAATAACAAAACTAACTGACCTCATAAGGTAGTAGGGTTTACCGATACCTGCGGTGACTGATGTTGATACTGATGAGTGATAGACGGTGACGAATCCAAGAGTTTGCATAACTTCTTCTTTCTAATGGGATAGATTACCTATAATGCACAAACACTCATAAAATGATAGGATTTTGTGTGTGTGTGTGTGTGGAAGATTTCTTTTCAAATTCCAGCCCTCGAAATTCAATGGAATTTCTTGCAAGAATGACAATCTGCGTTCATGAAATCAACTAGATAATGATAAGATAAAATGATAAAACAGACAATATAACCAACAACATAAAGGAAAATGGACTGACATGGTTCATGGCTATATGATGGTCTGATGCTATGGTAATACTTGATCCAAAGGGAGTCCAGGGATCACAAAATGGCTCAAAGGAGCAAGGAAATATATAGTTGTACACTCACAAAGGAAAGAATGGCAATAAATTTGATTTATATAACTGATAAAGTGTTAGGATGGCTCAAAGGATCTTGATATGACTGAACATGCACCTGTGAAGGTAGATAGCAGAATTGTTAACAATTGTGTAAATGCGTAGGCTAATAATGGAAAGAGTCAGAGCTTGAGAGAGATGTTAAAAGGGTTGATTTATGCTTAGATATGATGCATAAATACAATGATAACTGAATGAAGATAAGTACCTTGTATATGTTGATAAACAGAGGTAGAGAGATGATGTTACCAAGGGAAGGGAGATGTCTGAGGTATCGAGAGAGGTATTGAAGTTGAGATAGGTTGATTGGATGAAATATGGGAGATGTTAAGATCTTCATGATATTTTGATGAAGGAGGGGATGTGGCAAGGATTTATTGATGGGGTAAAATTTTCATGGGATGAGGGGTGATAGTTTGGAAGTAGTATAGACACAAAGGATTCTTGTAGGTTTTTTGACTAGAGTTGATGTAGGGTTGTAGGATTGCCTGAAAGGTATAGGTTCTATAGGGGAAAAAATGTGGCCTAGATAGAGTGGGAAAATTCCAAAGCTAAGTAGAGTTAAGTGGGATATGATATTCTGATGAGATTGAGAAGGATTAGATCATGTGTAGTGGATGTTTTGAGATTGATCGGGGTGTAGAGTTGTAGAAATAATATATGAAGTAACTGAAGATGGTTGGATAAGGACACATAAACAATAAGAGAATATGTTAATGTGGAGGGTTGATCCATATTAAACAATAATTGTTTGATGACGATAAAGTAAAAACCCTAATAGAGATACAAATTTAATAAACACGTCAAACAACTATAAAGTTTTATTATCTTGATTAGGATTTATATGTGGAGGAAGAGGCTCAGAGGGAACTTGATGATATGTCATTTCTAAGGCTGGTTTCATGTGATGTTAAAGACTGGAGTCCTCCATATACTTGAAGGTACATGAGTCCTAAATTTGTGTTTTTTTCGATACGAGGCATGACATTGGGGTCTACCCCCTTACTTCACAGTCCCCCAATAATAAGGGTGTCGGGTGCTTAGCCAATATATACAGACCACTTATTATTTATATTAGGCCATAACACCGGTAGTTGTCTTATCCTCTTAGTGATGAAATCCAAGTAGGTCTACCTGGGTAGAAGAGTTTTGATGTAAGTTTTATGTTGAATGTGGTTTGGTTGTGAGTGAGGGAAGTTAAGTGAATGCAATTCCTTAATATCCTAATTAAAGTATGTGAGAAAACAAAAATGAGAGGTTTATTTTAAACACAAAATAAGATGTATATTTGACAAGGACAACAAATAGATGTAATGCTTGGAAAGAAAAAGAAAAAAGTATATGTACCTATAAACGCTTCCTTTTTAATTTTTAGATTTTTTAATTTTTTTTTTATTTAAAGCATTGCTACAATGCAGAAAACAAGTGCAGATAAATAATAACAGGAAAATACAATGTTAAAGGTATATTGACTAAGTAATTAGAAATAATCTACACAGATCTTTGTTGATTTGAAGGAATCGCACTAGATTCACCACAATCATTACAATTTTAATAGATCACTAATCATTATAGAGAAGAAAACCTAAAGATGGATATAAGTTACTTTAAATGAAAAAGAAAGGGGACAGGGTCCCACCGGGTGTGTGAGAATGTACCAGAGAGTTTTTTCTTTCCTATGCTAAATCAATAAAATGGAGTAACAAAACTAACTGACCTTAGAAGATGGCAGAGTATTCTGACACATGTGGTGCCTGATGTTGATACTGATGAGTGATCAACATCAATGGATCCAAGCATGCACAAAACTTCTTCTTTCTAATGGGATAGGCTACCTACAATGCACAGACAGTCAGAAAATGATAAGATTATATATATATATATATATATATATATATATATATATATATATATATATATATATATATATATATATATATATATATATATATATATATATATATGGATGATTTCCTGGTAAAGGATATATCTTGGTAGTCAATGGAATTATTTGCAAGGATGTTAATCCACGTTCATGAAATCAATATGATAATGATAAGATAACATGCTAAAACATATGATATAATAAAAAAACACAAAGGAAAAGGGACTGACACGGTCCTCGACTATATGATGGTTTGATGATATGGTAATACTTGATCTAAAGGGAGCCTAGGGATAACAACAATGGCTCAAAGGAGTAAGGAAATATATATTTGTGTACTAAAAAAGGAGATCAATGTGATAAATTTTATTTAGATCATTAATTAAATGCTAGGGATGGCCCAAAGGAGATTGATATGACTGAATATGCACTTGCGAAGGTAGAGGATGAAAAACAATAGGATGTTGATGGCTTAAAAGTGGGTCTAAGGGTCAGAAGACCTGTTTGACAGAAAACATCAATGATTATAGGGAATCATTAGCAATTCTAAAGAATCATCTCTGATTCTAGAGAATTGTAAGCAATTCTAGGGAATCATCATCGATTTCTATGTAAACGCACATGCCAACAATGGACTGAGACAAAGCTCAAGAGGGATGTTAAAAGGGTTGATTTAGGCCTATATATGACGTGTAAATACAATGATAACTAAATGAAGATACATTCATTTTATATGTTGATAAATAAAGGTAGAGAGATGATGTTACCAAGGGAATGGAGATGTCTATTGATTCCTAGGCCAAGAGAGACATTGTTGATGATATCTGAAAAGTCCAAGCTCTGTGACAAGGATGTTAAATCCTATGGTAGAGTTCTACTAAGGAGGGGCTGAAGAGACATTGTATGTGTTCATCTAGAGAGAAAATCAGGCACCAACTTTTGGAAACCAATATCTTAGCCAACCTTAAATGGAGGTATAAAATTTGTTTCTATAGAATCATCAGTGACCTGGGAAAATCTCTGACGATCACGAAGTTTAATTAAAACCAACTCTAACCAAGTTGTTTTTCTTTGTCTTATTGTGTGAGAGGGAAGATACGTAGGTGAGAGGTAGTGAAATTTGTAGGAAGGTGTAGGCTTAATCTGTCTTTATTTGATTTTGGTATGTAAGTGGTTTTGGGTGGTTTAGGAGGGGGTAGAATAGGATTTTACAGGTGTAGGATGATATTTATGGGGAATAAATATGATTGGGGAGAAATAAGACTTAATATATAGGATTATAGATGAAAATATTTATGTGATAGTGTTGAGAAGTTAGTGAATGCATATATGGGGATTAGTAGTGCTAATTTAAGGTGTCTACACTTGGACATAATGGTGGAGAGTTGAAAAAAGATCTGTAGAGTGGTCTTCAATGTGGTGAAATTCACAATATTTTGATTTTTTATACCACTTAGGCTTGGGTTCCCATTCAAATAAGGGTCTTGTGATTGGATATTACATCATTTTAGCTTTTACTAATTAATGAAAAACACTAGAGAGACTCTCTCCGAGGGGTGCAAATTGACGTTTGACTTTGCATAGAGTAGTGTTTTCACTAGGTTGTATGATTGGATTTTTGGTTGATTACTCACTAAGGTGTGAAGCCATATGGAATTGTTTTTCATGATCCCATGAATTATTTCTAGTAACTTGTTGTTTGATGTCTTATGTGAACCCACCATTATAGTAAAGATACAGACCTAGAGTGATTAACAAAGTGAATGCTAAGATGGAAGAGGTTGGAAATGAAAGGATAGGTAACTCAACCCTTAGCAAAGTGAATTCTAAGATGGAAGAGGATAAAATTTTTGATTTCTTGACCCTTAGCAAAGTGAATGCTAAGATGGAAGAATTTTGAAATGATGTTATGTGAAATTTAACAAAGTGAATGTTAAATTTGTAAATGTAGGATGGTCTAGTGCTTAGAGTTTAACAATTTCCATGTTAAACTAAAAGAATTAGGAAAGTGAAATATCAATAAGATTGTGATTGTGTTTGACCATGATGAAGTGAATATCAATATGTCAAGACTTAGATTAAGAATCAATATGATCAAGTGAGGACATGTGTATCCAAAACTCAAGGATTTGAACGTTGATTACTAATTTAGTAGAGGGGAGATAAAATATGTATTTTAAGATTATGGAACATAAACTTTATAACAAAAAATAGATGATGAAAACTTTATGTAAGGAGGGCCTCTAAACCTAAGTTGGCTTGGTTAAGGAGGGGCTTTCTATAAAGTGGTTCCCTCCCTCAATTCCAAAAGATTACTCGAGCGAGCATGGTATACTATTGTTATTTTTTGGCTTTAATTTACCCCTTTTGATATGATAAGACAAATTTTACTCCTCTCAAAGGATCAAACTAGGACCGCTACTATGGATAAATTTGACTCTAATCCTCAAAAAGGTATACTAGGCAAGTTGGTGGGGATCTCGTTTTGTTGGCCAATTCACTCAAGGTAACAACTACTTTGGGGTTCCTGTGGTACTCCTTACAATGAGTTTTTGGCCCCTAGCCATGTCTTTCTGAAAGTTACAATCAGAGGGGGAATAAAACCATCTTTGAAAAAATTAATTTAAGAAATTTTATGACGTTTAATTAAAAAGGTGATAAAGTGTGCTTGAATCCATGAACAAGGTAACTTGTAGTTAGTATTTTTGAGAATGATCTTCGTAAAAATGGTCCTGAAAGTAAATGAGTTAAATTTTTTCTTTTGGTGAACTCACAAGAGAAAACAAAAAAAAAATCCACATTTATGAGTTTCAAGATCAATTATAAAAGTGGGAGAAAACAACATAGACACGAGCTTATCAAGATTAGACTTTGCAAAAATGAATTCCCAAAATGAAAAAATTAAGCCCCCCAAAAAATCTTAATGCGTTCACAATATCCTCTAAAAATGAGCTAATGGTGAGGCAAACATTAAATAACCCCAAATTTAAAGTTTCCTAGCTAGCTCAATTCTAATTTAATTTGAAATTTAATTTAAGACCTAATTATTTAAATAAGCCCTACGTAATTAAAAAGTTAGTTAAATAATTAAATCACGTGTCTAAAAGAATATAATTAAAAAAATAAAGACTACAAACTAATAACTATAGTTATACTAAGTTGAAATTTAACTTAATATAATATGAATCAAGTATAGGTCCTAATGTTATAAAAACCCTAAAAATGCTAATGAGGAGCCTAAGGAAGTGGTGATGACTAGAAATTGGCTTGATGGAGTTGAATGGTTGCATACAAGAGGGTTCGAGTGCAAAGAAGAAGGGATCAAATGCAAAAAAGTAGGAATCGGCTCAATAAGGTTGTTATGCAGGGGAATGACTCAAGCTAGGTTCACACATCTTGTAGAAGGAAGGGTTAGATTAGTGATTATGGTGAGGATGGAACAAGGCTCAAATATGTTAAGGGAAATGTAGGGAGGTTTAGCTCAGTATAGGGTTTATCTCAGGATCATCTCATTGAGCTGATTCAAGGGGTTTCATGGATGGTTGGAAGCAAGCTCGGTGACAGTGTTTGGTCATGATGAGGTGAGAGGG